>CM067218.1:158639289-159239289 GCA_034190945.1 Octodonta nipae
CAAATGGAGTAGACCTGGTAAGTAGATATATAAGAAACCTAATAACGAAGTCGGGCGTACATAGCAAGTCAAGTTAACCATATTCTGGAAAAAAGCGCATAATAAAAAATATGGAATAAGAGAAAAACGTAACAGCTAGGATACATCATAAAAAGAGCGCTATACCAACTACTGAGGCTTATAATTGGGGGAAAAATCTGGCTTAGAACCTGCGAGATTTAGAAACAAGATGGCACTTGAAGCAGTAGAAAAAAATGTGGACCTAAATGTGAAGTGATACATGTCTCCACTTGGTCATTTTAGTTGAACAGCATTGGAAAGTAGAGAAGTAATTACCACACTTAATGCAATTTCAACATTGTCATGAGCTAATTACCTAGCAGTCCAACTGTGAACATCAAGAAAACCAAATATGCTACCTTAACAGCTGTTGGAATCACTTATGTATTTCATGAAGGATAAAGACACAAGTTTCTACCAAATGGAGTGGACCTGATAAGTAGATATATTTAACATATTGCAGTATTCAGACCAAGACGGTAGTTAATACGAGAATGCTTGTGATGGGTCTTCATAATAAAGTCAAGAAGTATAGTACCAGCCTTTCTTGCAAGAATCGTTACAAGAATTATTCAGCAATGATGTATTAACCATATGGTCTTGGATTTACTTTACAATTAACAGTAAACCGTGGGTACTGGAAATATTGTCTTCCAAAAGAAAGCGAAGACGGTTCTTATTACTCAATCTGAAGCTTGGGGGTACATTTTTAGAACTGCTGTATCCACGTATAATGGTGATGGCTTGGTGACATGTCGTCAAGTATGCTGTTTGGTATTTTTGAAATACACCAGAAGCATACGTCAAATTAGATTTTGTTCTCACCAAAAAAGCACGGGCTAGAATATTTTCCAAAGAGCAATGTGGTTCTACCTAGTACTACAGCAACCATCAATTATTACAAAATGGTCTGTACGAAGTGACAACTGATCCAATTCACAATATATGACTTACTTAAGCTAGCTCACATGTGGAAACAGCATTACGACAATATAGAGAGCTAACATTGGGTTCCATATGGTTCTTATGTATTCGTACTGCCTATTGAAACTAAAAATGAGCTTAGAGCTCAGCAGTTTCAAATAGTACCTGTTGTGAGTCCTGTCTTTGAACTATGTTAACTCAATTGAGTAAGAAAAGGTCAGAGCATTATTAAGTAGTCGTATAAAGAAAAACATAGTAGTAGCATCAATTAAGAATAGTTTGTTGTTCTCAACAATTAGCAGGTATTTGAAGACCAGATCAACAGGTCAAGAAACAAATACCCAAACATATAACCACTATTACTTAAACTCTTCAATTTAGTATTGGACGGAATCATACAGTAGAAAGAAGAATGCAAGAATAAACGAAAAAAGGTTATTCCTCCAAACAAAGAACCGAGGAAAGAAGGGCCTGTGCAAGAGTTTTTGGAAGATTGCCAATGAGAAAATAGCAAATATAGTCAGGGGCACCAACAATTCGACGACAATTAGGCCGACTATCCAAAATCTATTTTTGCCTTAATGTGAAGGAAGATTGTGTTAATTGAACGAAAGCATAGATTATCGTTTGTCTTTAGCAGAGAATGACTAACTTTTGTAAAAGAAAAACCATGTTCTTCACGGAACACTTGATATAAGCAGTAGCCACAAAAAGCAAACACCAATTCGTTACTGTTAATACTAATTACACATTTTATGTGCAATTATGACCAAAAAAGTGATTATATGCTGTTTCTTGGCAACAACTGCAGAGGACACGTATAATTAAGAATTATCTGTTAAAATTTGCTAAAGAAAATGACTTTAAAATGAGAGTGATTAAAATTTTAATTACGATGAAGAAGCAGAGAAATTTATAGATGGCAAAGAGGAAATTTCATTGTGAAAGTATTTTGTAATTTGATAAAAATTTCTAAATTACGTAAATAGTCTTTATGGGCCGCAAGTCAATCTCCTAGAACTGAGTTTTTTCATCGATCTAAGGCAATTATTACCATTTAGTAGGAATAGAATATTAACTGTTTTATAGAAAGAAAATTTCCTTAGTAATACCTACAAAATTGCTGAAAGTCATACAGTTATCTTAGCTGTTGCATTAAAGACGACAAAAATGAAATTAAAGTCATAAACGGTTAATTATTTAAGAGAATAACTGCTAATCGAGAATTAAGTTCACTGGAAGAAGAGATATTGATTGGACTTTATCAGAAAATGAGAAAAAATATCTTGAAACCAGAGCAAAAATTGCGAAAGAAATATGTTGAATACTTTAAAAACATCATGTTAGGAGTGGAAATATGTCATAGTTTCAAGAATCTCAGAGTCAAATTGTAGGGTTGTTTGACCACTTGTACGACGAAAAATCGAAGATAAGCTGGACTAGGAGGAATCCCAATAGGACTTAAATAGAAATTAGACTACTATATTAGAACAAAAGTAACAGTTTCAAGGGGCAGACTGTACGAAAATCCAACTGCTGAAAAAAAAGCAAAAAATACGAAAAGTACGTTTGGTCTTGGACCATAGCAAAGTTTACCACTTAGTTCTAAGAATAAAACCATGGGAATAGATGAAAGAATTCACCAAAACTCGCTATAGAGAACTACATGAACCAAAATTTTCGACAGATTCCTACAATAAACACTCAGTTCGTGGAAGAAGAAATGTGAACCAACGGGTATACCAATATAAGGTAGTCAAGGAATATCCAACCTAGAACTACTTAAAGAATATAGAATTTTAGTTGCTTCTAAGTTACTATTAAAATGTTGAGTATTTGACGACAATACAAGAGAAAATATTCAATCTGGAACTAGATGATCAATCTATAATTTTAGTTGCTTCTAAGCTTGTTAGACAAGGACTCCACAGGGGAAACTTTTGCACTGATAATGGAAATACAACAACTTCATACGCCTAGTATGAGCTGGTCAACGCAAATATGAATGCTAATTTCCTTAAAATGTTATTGTTTGTAAATGTGTTGCGATTATATACCCAAAAAAGTTACTCTACGAGATGTGTACTCTATTTTCCATTTGCTGCCACGGAAAGTTCAAGAGTTTTCAACGCCCGCAGTCATTTGTGTATTGAAAGCGATAGAGAGAGAGAAAGAGATCGAGACTACAGGCATCACACCAAGAACTTTCGAATGAAGCGAAAATCCCATCAAAGTTTGCCGGGAGTTGATAAAATGCAGTACACAAGAGTTTCGAGTGAACATTTAGCTATGAAAACGGTTTATCGTTAATGAAAATGCTATAATTATTTCCTTGGAGATAGGTAAAAGATTTTCTTTCCTCGTGGAAGCTGTCGAAGAAGTTTCGAACAAAAGAGAAATCTTTTGGAGTAGTTTCATCAAACACAATATGAAGTTTTTAGATAACTTGTTATGAAAAGCATTGTTCCTCGCAAAAAACACGGAACTTCCATTTCTCTATTATGAAACAACATTTATTTCGTTAACGGTTGTTTTCGCAAAGCACACTAATTCTCAACTAAGTAGGTTTTCCACAAGTTTTGGCCTCAGCCAGTTGCTTGATGAATCTAACTGATTCTAGACTAAAATATGGGGTTTATAAACGCATATGTAAAAAACTATGGAGAATAACTGACCTACGCTTCTATAACAGTAATTTTCCACGGATCTGTTAGTGTCAATGACCTTTACTGATTCTATGCAACCACTTGTTCTTTTACAACGTTCTTGATCATTTCATATGAGTAATTGGAACTAAGTGTTAGCTGCAGGTGACTAGAGATTTTGTTTTATTCTATAGAGGAACTATAGTACTTTTGGTCATGAACAGTAATAAAATGTTTCGATAAATGTTGTAAAGAAAAGAAATTAACTTAAGAACTGTTCAAAGTCGCAAGGAAAACGCATGCTTGAGCCTAAGAAAGAATAAACAATCAAATATTTAAGATCGATAGCATGGTTCAAAAATAAATAAACTTAAGGTTAAGTGGATTGGATATACAGCTAGAATAAAAATCATTAAGTTGATGCCTGAGCTGTTTTACTGACAGTCCAGCAAAGATAAATGCATCGGACAGTGTTCAGACTGGGCAGATGATCTCAAAACAATTGCCGTATGCTAACAAGCACCAATTGACAGGAAAAAGTGGAAAAGAATGAGGAAGACCTATACTCAAGAGTAGACACTAAATGTTCTTTTCCGAATATTTTTCTTTTGTTCTAATTTTTTTAAAAGACTGTTTTGGAAATTATTTAACCCACTCTATTCTTTTGCAACTATAGATTTATTTGATTTTGCTACAGATACATTAAACTTAATGACATTTTACATCCAAATTGATTTGATTTTCATGTTTGATCCCAATTTTTTTCATCCGTATCCTGAGTAACTGTCTTTATAGTCGTCGATAAACAGACAACGTTTTATATATTAACATCAACAGCCAAACGGTCATGTTCATGGCAAAAATCAGAACAAGTTTTGATTCACTCTATGAAGATGACACTGACTGTTAAGCATAAAAAATCAAAGTTTGATGTCAGGATGCAAGAATTTATGTTTGTATATCTGTGTCACACCAACGGGTCCACAGATTTTCTAGTGGGTACAATGGATTTACAGTTTTGTGCCACCAATTTTATCTGGTTATGGGCTTCCAAATTTTCAACGTCAAAACTCTCTTTTTTAGCCTTTTTCGAGACCACCCAAAAAAATCACAAGATTTCATGATACTATAAGCATATTATTGGAATATGGGAAGAAAACGATGACGAAATACGAACAAATATAATCATCAAGGAAAATATATGGAAAGCAGCGAGGACAATAGAAAGAAAATGAGGGAGACAACTAAAAAAAGCAGGTATGTCTAAAATTCTACTTGGGAATTCGTCTAAGAAATATTTTTAGGCCATTCGGTAGTATATTTGGAAAAGTTGTTAAAAAGTGAGATTTCTTTGGCCTTTCTATTAAAATACTGTTAACAGGATTCACTTGTTTCAAACCCAATAGTAATTATTTTTGCTTTTAAGTAACTTTCAAGCAATTTTGAAGCTTTTCTTACTTGGGAAAGTGGGGTAAATTAACTGAGAATGAAAATGACTGATATCTACGTATTTTAAATTTAAGACTCACAAATGTCTTCGGACTTTATAGATGTGAATATACTAGTACTTATGCCAAATTATATAGTTAAGTCAAAAAAAGTACTATGGAGGAAAAAGATCAATTTGTTTAAACTGGTGTATGTACATATGAAAATCACAAAATAATTTCCTTAAGTTCAATGAGCCCAAGAGATACATAAAAGAATTAGTTAAAAAGAAAGCCCTTCAAGAATTTCAAAGTAATTGGAAAACTACAGTAATAATTATTATGATGATTTTTTTAAAATGTTTAACGTTAGAAATATGTCTTTAGACTCCACATCAACCTGATTCAAAATTCTGCGGTGTCAGTGCAAGAACAATTGCATACGTGATTTAAGACAGAATACAGCAAAGTCATAATCACTCAAATCGCGATATATGTCATTACTTCAGCTTCCTCGGAAACCTTTCAATATTTAAAAAAAATCAAAGAAAAAAATATTAACGCACCTGATGCACTATATAAAGATCTGAACAAACAGAAACACTTAACAATTAATAAAAATAAACACAACAAACAAAAATCAACTTCAAAATTATAACTTCTTTCTCCCGCAGAAAGCTGTGTTGCGATCTCGTACGGTTCGATACAAAAAAAAACAACTCAAAAACAACAAAAACACAATTTCCTTTTCGTCGAAATCACCACATTTTCGCACTTTTCCTTCACGCGTATCTGAATTTTTTTTTTTTCAAATCGATGAAATCTTCTTCATCGGCAATACTGTCAATTGTTTCTTCAGTCGGGTGCTGGAGCGCGACACCACAACGCGACTATTTTCTGTTTTCCCGAAATTTTCATTCGCGATACGGTCTCGAAGAAGCTTTTCGAGGACTGATCGACGACGGAAAAGCTTCGACGGTCGAAAACATGTGAACCGCGCTGCTGTTTACGGCTGAAGCGTGTCAGCGACGATGATGAACTCTGTGGTGTACACTCTTGACGAAGGTTTGCGCATAACTGAAAGGACTCACGATGTCGGTGTCTGTAGGGGCGCTCAGTTTGCAGCGAGTTTCGCTTCGCCTCTACGCGACTTCGTGTTCTTCTACTCTCGCTCGCTCACACCTTCCGGGTGTGCGTATGTATGTCTCTCTCTCTCTCCTCTGTGTCTTTACCTTATCGATGCGAAACGGATGGGGATCGTAACGGAAGGCAGAAGAGGATTCCGAAGAGCGAGGTGGTCGCGAATCACCCTGTACAGACGAAGAAACGCAGACGAGGAGGGACGGAAGCAAAACAAATAAAAGAATTGGAACAGGTGATAACCGAGGGAGCATAGTTACGGCAGGTTATTACGTGTTACGTGTCAGTTTACGCGGAGTATGTGTGGAGAAAAAAGAGAGAACTGAATTTGTGCGATGATAGGTGAAAAATATTTCGTATAATGAAAGCATGCCGTATGATCGTTAAATAATTGGAAATATTTGTCATGAGATGAGAAGAACTGTTTTATACATACCATGGCATAAATTCATTATTACATTGTTTCTGAGTTCTTTGGGGAAAAAACAAACTTGAAAATCTGTATATTTCAAAAGTCCAATTGTTTCGAGGTCTAAATCAGACCTCATTTTCAATGTTATTAACACAAAAATGAACAACAAAATGAAACGAATTCGCAATGACGAATATCGTAATCACAATTTGACATTAATGATTGACAATAAACGGATGTAACTAAGAGAATTTACTGCAAATTTGATATACACAGGGTAGCACAAAAAAAATTAAAGATCTTGTGAAATAACAAAGCTTCTTACTGCTACACAATCGCTTTCATATAAACAAATTAAAGCAGACTCTTTCACCTTTCGTTTTGTGTTGTGTTCTTATTTGTGTAATATAGTTGCATTTTGAAATTGTATGTTATGAACTAGGTTCCAGGCATGTTCACAAATTTTTGACTTTTCAAATTGTCGTTTTTTTATACAGTGATGAGCAAATGTGTGGAACCAAGTAAATATCTCTGGAATTATTAGAGATATCAAAATGAAATTTGGAAGGTGGATATTGCAGTAGATTGCCTATTTGTTTCCAAGTTTGTTTACAATTTTGGACTGTCGATTTTAAAATTGAAATGAAACACCCTGTATAGTATTTTAGTTTCTGATGAAACATTTTATTGCGAATACAAAAATATCGGGTTTGATATTGTTTACTTCAATACCTACCGAAGTATTAACAGAAAAGTAACTAAGGAAGGGGAAAATTCGATGGTAGCTAAACTCGGTTCAGAGATCATTTACGCCCGATATAAACAAACCGCTCGGTAAGGATTTGTATTTCTGTTGGACAATCGGTGGCATTATACCGTCAAAGCCAACAGCACTGCTTGTTCCATAGTCGAATACACGTGCGTTTGTTTAAATCAAATTAAATCTGAATCAAGTTTAGTAGTCCATGAAATTCATTGCAGAAGTGACAGTAGTTGTCAAAATAAGTTATTAGTTTTTTTTTCATTTGAACGTAAAAAGATTGTATTGTTTTAATTTGATCGTAAAATGGCCGAATTAAGTGAAAGAGAAAGAATAGAAATATTAATGATGATTGATTATGGAAAAGGACGTATCAAGAAGTTTGTGACCTTTTTAACATTGTTCATCCGAATACACTAATATCCAGTTCAGTAGTGACGAAAACTTTGCGAAGGTACGACACATGTAGAACAGTTAGCAATTTACCAAAAAGTGGACGGTTAAAAAGTGCAAGTAATGAAGGTGTAGCTCAAAATGTTCCTATATCTTTGGAAGAAAATCCTCACTTATCCACTACCGACCTCGCAAATATGCATGGAATTAGCCGTCGTTCAGTAAGAAGGATATTAAGGCGAGAAAAATATCATCCATACAAAATTCGCCTGGTTCAAGAACTCTCGGAAGACGATTTCGACAGATGTTTGCAATTTTGTGAAACGATGAAGGATATTTGAAACCGTGATTATAATTTTATAAGAAATGTGGTGTTTTCAGACGAGGCTACATTTTGTTTAAATGGTACGGTTAATCGACATAACTGCCGCTACTGGTCGCAAAGTAATCCTAATTGGGTACAAGAGGCTCATACACAACATCCCCAAAAATTGAACGTTTGGGCCGGCATTTATAACAACAGAATCGTGGGACCCTTCTTCCTACAAGAAACTTTAAACGGAGATAGGTATTTACAGCTCTTGGAGACACAAATTATTCCGGCATTGGAGGTAAATAGACAATTACCAAATAATATTTGGTTTCAGCCGGATGGAGCACCACCCCATTACGCTCGCATTGTTCGAGATCATTTAGATACGACATTTCATCACGGATGGATTGGAAGAAGGGGTAGTTATGAATGGCCTGCACGAAGTCCCGACCTTAATCCACTAGACTATTTTCTGTGGGGTTACTTAAAGTCTAAGGTTTATGTTGATATACCAAATAATTTGCAAGAATTAGCTGCAAGAATAACTCAAGACATCCAGAGAATTACACCAGAAGTAATAGCTAATTTTACTAGAGAATTTAAAAACCGACTTGCTTATTGTCAAGAATTAAACGGTGCTCAGTTTGAACATCTAATACATTAAGTTTAGTTAAGTTTCAATGTTTTGAAAATCACTTAGATTTAGTTAATAATTATGATTATGTATTTCTTTAATAGATATTAGATTTATCCTTTCCTTAATTACTTTTCTGTTAATATCTGGGTAGGTATTGAAGTAAACAATATCAAACCCGATAATTTTGTATTCGCAATAAAATGTTTCATCAGAAACTAAAATACTATACAGGGTGTTTCATTGCAAATTTTAAAATCGACATTACTTCCGGCAAAACAGGAAGTTCAAAATTATAAAAAAATTTGGAAACAAATAGGCAATCTACTGCGGTATTCACCTTCCAAATTTTATTTTGATATCTCTAATAATTCCAGAGATATTTGCTTGGTTCCACACATTTGCCCATCACTGTATGTTCTTGTTCTATAAAAATTGGGACATTTTTGTGAGGGGGTTTCATTGAATGTGAGCGTATAGTATAATTCAGGTATGTGATTGGGGTCAGTGAAATAGACTTATTTTATAGCAATTTTCTTTCATTTTTTATTTAATAAGTTGTCAATAAGTTGGTTGATGTAACCATTGTTCACAGCCGATTTTGATTCTTTCAAGTTCCTTATCAAAGCCGGTTTTTTTAAATGGTATTGTTACGAGTCTGTGTAACATACAGTAATATGCAGCAAGTTTATGTTGTATGGGGTGGTGTACTATTGCGGATGGTAAGGTCAGAGTGTGATGGTTTATGATATATGGTGAATGTCTGTTTGGTGTCTAGGAAATTTAGTGTGTTATCTGTTTCAAGTGTGAATTTTATGTTGCGGTGTATTTGGTTTAAGTAATTGTATAGTAATTGTAATGATCGATGTTGTCATTGCGTGGTTTTCGCGTATACATATGTCGAATTAAAAGAAATAAAAACGTGAAAATTTAACCAAGCGTTTGTTATTTCCAAGTAATCTTAAACATATTCCTATTCTATAGTTTTAAAACGAAAATCGATTTAACCGAGTTTCCTGACTTACACGTTAAACAATGTAAACGTTCCACACTACAAAACGCTCTTTCACGCTGCTAAATCCAATAGCTACACGAGTATAGAAGACATCAACATTGTCGTGCTAAACACCTGTCACGCTGATTGCGACTCAGTTCCTTCCAGTTCCAGTTCCTGAGCAGTAAAGAACCAAAGCGACGGAAGGGAAACCCTCGACAATGCGATCGACGAAGATAAAAACGTAAATACAGATGGTGGAACAAAGACATCGAAGAGCGTACGTACGAGCTGAGAGATCGGCCAGAGGCAGTTCTTTGACCGCATTCGGGACGCAGTAAGTACACACATATATATACGTGGTGCACGTTGGCTCGGTTGACTTGCGTATATAGTATCGGGTGGCTTTTTACGCTGTTTTTACTTTGTAAGGTATTAATTTTATACGTAATCGCGGATTCGTGTGCTGCAACGTATTCACCGTCATTCCGATTCTTGCCCGGCGGTCAATTCAGAGAGCGATGACCGTCTTGAGACTGGGCAACAGCAACTGAAAGAATTACTACAGAAGAACGAGAGAACTCGCGCTATTACGACTGTGCTAAGTTAGAAAAGCGAGCAATCAGAGAGATGTTTAAATTATGATACTGACAGATGTGAACGCGATAGTATCGCTGCCATTCAAAAAAACTGACAGTTACTTTCAAGATGTGTTTTTTTATATTTAATACAGTAAAAAATGTATTTACTCTTAAAAGCTGTTGTATACGATTTATATTAAGTGCTTAAATTAGATCTTTCCATGGAGATTTTAATGTTAGAACAGGAAACCTGGTGGCCATATTACCGCTAGATATTTGAGAAATATTTGGTTTAAAATTTCGATACTTGTCACCTACATTGTTTTGGAAATTGATGGTTAATGACTAAAAACACCATATCTCAAAATTACCCGTTTTCAAGGTACTGGATATTGAAATTTATTTAAAAACATTTCCGTTTTTTGTTTACTGGCCTATTTTCTCTTTTATATCTCTCTCTCATTTATTTTTGTCTAATAGATAAGCTACTTTATTATTCTCAACATTAAAATTGTTGTTAACTGAACCGACTGGGTCGCAGTACACGGTTGATAGTGATACATTGAAATAAATTCCGAAATATTTAAGAAAAAAGATTTTCAAAACATCAACACATGTGACTGTATTAGGTTCGGAAGTGAATCGGAATAGGTGGACCCATACCTTGGCCAGCTATGAGTCCAGCCCTGACCTCTATGGATTTTTATTTGTGAGGACATATGAGGAGTTTGATTTACAACGAACCTAATCCATATTTTTTATGTTTTTTTTTTTGGGCAATTACACCACAATCGAAATAAAACGAGGTATATTAAAGGAAAACCAAACGTTTCAAAGTATATTCTGACTTCGATATCAATGGATTTTGGCATGGCCATGAGTTCTTGTCTCTCACCAGCATTAAGTAACATATTTATGGAAAACTTTGAACAACAACTAATTTTATCAAAAGAAAATAAACCTTTAGTTTGGTGGCGTTAAGTTGACGACATTTTCGTAACTTGGGAACACAATATTGAAGAATTAGATAAATTATTAAATCACATAAATAAAAAGAGCCAACTATCAAATTTACCCTAGAAATTGAAGAAAATAACAATCTATCTTTCCTAGACATATTAATAATAACAAAAACAGAATCTTCATTCGAAACAGAAGTTTATAGAAAACCAATTCATACAAACAGATACCTAAATTTCAATTCAAATCATCCGAATACAGTAAAGAAAGGTGTCATTACGTCATTATATGATAGAGCAAAGACCAACTGTTCTGATGATAATAAATTCAACTAAGAAAAAATAATTATAAAAAATGTTCTCACTGGAAACAATTACCCTACAAAATTTATCAGCAAAGAGTTAAACAGACTTGAACAGAAAACAAACCTTCCGAATCAACCCAGAACTTCTCTTATTAACACTACTACTACTCAGGACAACTACATTACAGTTACAACTATACCATATATACAGGGTCTGTGAGAAAGATTGAAAAGAGTGGGCAACAAATTTAATGTTAAAACAACATTTTAAACAAGAAATACACGGAAATCTCTAGTATCGAAAACAAAACCAACCAACAAAGCCCAGAACTCAAAAAACTGCATATACAAGATTCCTTGCGAATACAATAAATTTTATATTGGAGAAACATCGAGACCATTAAACGTACGAATAAATGAACACAAGAATTACATTAAGAAACGACAATTTGAAAAATCGAAAATTTGTTAACATGCTTGGGACCTAGGCCATAAAATACAATTTGACAATTCAACTATACTTCACAAAGAACAACACAACACAAAACGAAAAATAAAAGAGTCTGCCTTAATTATTTTGAATGAAGACGATTGTATCACTTCTACTTCTGTAGAATTTAATCGTATCTGGTTACCGGCAATTAAGGAAGAAATTATTAATGGTAACCTTTTTTTGAACAACCCAGTATCGGGATGGTTCATAAGGTTTTTCCTGCGTTTTCCCTTATGACGTTAATGGGATCATTGAAACAGCAGAATTCTTTGATCGCATTTTTGGCGAATGCGCTATCTTATAAAAAAGTCGTACTTAGGAGCGCCACTTATAAATTCTAAAGACAACTCTTTCAACCTCTTCTAATTTGAAAGCTGTTTAACTATAATACATGATCTTTAGAATTTTTTGTGCTATCTGTTTAGATATACAGGTAGCACAAAAAAGGTATAACAACGAATTTTCTAATGTCAATTTAAATGTGATAATAATTTTCGTTTTGCAATTTACATCAATAAATATAAAGCCATTGACAACGCAGTCAGAATAGACTTTGAAACGTTTGGTTTTCCTTCAATATACCTCGTTTTATTTCGATTGTGGTGTTGTTGCCCAAAAAACATAAAAATAATCAAGAATATGCCGCAAACAACGTTTAGAAGACAACAAGTGTTGATGTTCTAAAACAAAGAGTAATCTGTGAACCCAAAAAATAGACCAAAGACAAAAAAATTGCATTTTTTAACTTCAAAGTCCAATATCCTGAAAACGATAAAGTTTGGAATACGGTGCTTCATGGTCAAATCAGTTAGGAAAAAAACTACAACATCTTAACGATCTAGGTCAACTTAACCTCTTACCCTGTATTATCAACTAGCTCACCTCCTGGTCCGTACGGAGTAGGTAATTTCATACAACTTATTCGTAGCGCCACCTACAGGGCTAACTTGTAAAACTAACTCACTGAACACACACACTTGATTCATCAAAATCGGTACACACATTTAGGAGGGGTTCAAAGAAATTTTGTACAACCCGATAGTATCGTCACCTACGAGGTTAAATTGTAAATCCATAACACAACACGTTTAATAAATATCGGCTCAACCGTTTAGGTTATTATTATTTATATTAAATAAATAAAAACTAGCTCCAACGGGGATCGAACCTGAGACCTATGCATTCGTGGTATGTCCCTTTAACTAACTGAGCTAATAATCTCTCTCCTGACACGGTCCGAGTGAGTATAACAGAGACACGTTGATTGAACAATTATCGACATAGTTAAACAATGAAACTCAACATAATATTAAAATATAATTATAAACCTTCCTCTTGAAGTAGAAAGGTTTCTAGGATGGTCTTTTTTGTTAAAAACTTGTATGTCCTTATTTCATAGAATAAACAGCCATAACTTCAAAATAGCAAAAATGATATCATCAAATTTGGTGCGGTTGAAAACAGGTTTTGTTGGTCATTCTGCTAACTGTTATTTGGCACGTCGCCGCTAGAGGGGAGTTTTCAATTTTCCAATTGCATGTTTTCTGAGAAAATATCAATGAACCATTTTTTTCAACGCATGCAAAGTTATGATGTCAACAGCTTTATCATTTCTAAAAGTCGTTTTCGAACCTAAACGTGTATAACTAAATTATAATGCATCTAAATAACATTTAACGTTTCTTTACAATACTGTTATTAGGCATCACTTTTATCTTCCATGGCCTGCTACTTATCCACAAATTATTATTTTTATTATTAAAAGTTACAACATAAACTGTTACATTGATGACGATTAAAGCTGTTTATATTCTACAGGTCATAATTTTGACAAGTGTCAATTATTTTCATATCTTAAATATCTATTATTTTGCGCATTATAAAGTTAATTTCGTAGTAAAAATGTGGTTCAGTGTGGAAAACATTTCTACAAATATGTTGATTGTACATGTGTTATCACAACTTAAAGCAAGGCATTGTTATAATGAAACGAACGAATTGATGTTGCAATGCAATTAAACGATATATTTAAATATAAAGTATTCTTTTAAGAGGCTATTATTATATTGCTAATACAATTTTTGACTTCACTGATACTTTTATTAGCGGAATGTCTGGATAGTTATTGAAAATAATATTTCAAACGTTGTCACTTTTGACACTTCTTGGATTAAAAAATAGGGAAATCTCTATTTATCGTAATAACTCCCTTTAACATAAAAAAAGCACCTGGTACGTAATAGATGATTTAAAAACGAAAACAATGAATACTATATAGCAGCCAAGCTTTTATAAATATTTTTCCAAGTCTTAAAAGATTCAAAAGAAATCCTCATTTTTATATCTCTTCGAAATTTTATGAAAGAAACAATACACCAGGCCATAATAAACTTTCTTTGTTTGATATTAATAGAACGTCTGCTAAAAATATTCCATTCCCATTAAATTTCAGACTAGAATTAATTAAAATACTTTTCTCTCGATTTATTGAAGTAATTACCAGAAAATTATGAAATTGCAACCCCAAATGCGGGGGATTATTAGAATTGTTTCATACGCCCACTCAAAAAACATAATGATTCGGCATGACGAGGTAATTTTTTCATTGTGCATGTCAATAAATCGTTGGAACAGGGTCAGAACACTTTTGGAAGTACCCTAATCTGGTAATTATCGCAACAATGTAGTTAATGATGGCTGAAAGTCAAAGTCAAAGTTTGATCAATTTGCTTCCAATCTGTAGATGAATTAAAGAACTATTGTGTCAAAATTTAGTTTTAAAGGGATTTACTTTGCAATGAAAATCCACGAACTACGCAAGAGTTAATAGCAAATAATATTCCGTCTAATCGCGATGCATATATTATTTCTAATCAGTTTTATTGGGTGGTATATCGATTTGTAACTCTACAATAATATTTTGTAACATTAGGTTCCACTACTAGTCCACATTATGACGCAGTGGCCAGCTGGGTCCCCAGATCCACATCCCATGGATTTTTTTTCTTCAGTTACTCAAAGAGTAAAATATAGAAAAATTTAAAGAGAACATTCGACCTAAAGTACTACAAATTAAACCACAGACTATGTCAAACTTAAATTTAATTTGTAATTTTTAATTACGCAGTTAGTGAAACTGAAACCATAAATAATCTCTCTTCATGGCAATGAAATAAGTCAATAACCTGTTTGAAAATTAGTTCAAAACAGTTGTTTATTTGTATGGCAATTGTTTTAGGTTTTCTATTTGCATTAAATTTTATTTGTACGATGACTGCAGTTGTGTATTGTGTTTTGTTTATTTTTACCTGTATTTTGAATATTTTTAATAATCATATTTTTGTGAGCCAAGCATTTAAACTGAAAACATAACGAAAAGAAAGATAAAATCTTATGACAGAAACCTAGATATTGTCTTCTAAACGTTTGTGGCATATTCTTGATTACTTTTGTTTTTTTGAGCAATAACACCACAATCGAAATAAAACAACGTATCTTGAAGGAAAACCAAAAGTTCCAAAGTCTATTCTGACTTCGTTGTCAATGGCTTTATATTTATTTATTGATGTAAATTGCAAAATGAAAATTTGATTTATGATATTTAAATTGACATTAGAACTTTTTTTGTTTTTAGATATACAGGTAGCACAAAAAATTCTAAAGACCATGTATTATAGGTAAACAGCTTTCAAATTAGAAGAATTTGAAAGAGTTGTCTTTAGAATTTATAAGTGGCGTTCCTAGGTATCACTTTGTTATAAGATATTATAAAAATTGTATTGTTTCAGTGATACCATCATAAGTGAAAACCTAGGAAAAACCTATGAACTAACCCGAAACTGGGTTGTTCAAAAGGAGGTTACCATTAATAATTTCTTCCTTAATTGTCTGTAACCAGATACGATTAAATTCTACAGAAGTAGAAGCGATACAATCGTCTGCATTCAAAAGAATTAAGGCAGACTCGTTTATTTTTCGTTTTGTGTTATGTTGTTCTTTGTGAAGTATAGTTGAATTGTCAAATTGTATTTTATGGCCTAGGTCCCAAGCATGTTCACAAATTTACGATTTTACAAATTGACAACGAAGTCAGAATAGACTTTGAAACGTTTGGTTTTCCTTCAATATACGTCGTTTTATTTCGATTATGGTGTTATTGCCCAAAAAAACACAAAAACAAACCTAGATATGTAATCACACACCATATCAATTTTGCACTGTAAATATTTTGAAAATGGTAAATAAATTTTCCACTAACAAATGTTATTAATTCAAAGATTTACGCTTTTGTTTTTGCTTTTCTTATTTTCGCACTGCTCCTATATAGCTTGAAAATAATTGATATTCCTAAATATTGCTTGAAAAAATGTACCGACTCTGGATATAAAATATTCAGACTAACTTAAAATATTAAATTTTATAAAATATTTTAAGGACAGTCAATAAATATTAGAACTGGACGCCCTCTAGCGGTATTCTCGTGTTTACATAGAGCCTTACACGTTCAAATACCATGACTGGTGGGGAGTTTACTTTTTTATTATAAATCCCATAATCTAGCCTGTAGATATTTTTCAAATTAATAATAACATACACACTTTATAATATATTATAGCAGTGTTTTTAATAGCTTTTAAAATGATATATTCAACTAAGTACTTGACATAAAATTGATTTTGATATTAACTGAGTTTCGATTTCCAGTGAAATCGACATCATGATTTATAGTTTGCAATATTATAGTAAAATAATAACAATATATGCCTTTATTGTAACATAGAAGGGTTACAAAAGGCGAAGTTAAAGCATAAGCTTTCTATCTTAACCCATATAAAAGTTTGAGTACCTAATACACTAGACTAAATAATAACAACACATAACATAGAGTAAATAGTAACAAATTATTGTACATATACTACGATCCTTGGAAGTAAAATATTAAAGAAAAAATCTAAAAATTAGCAAATTGCAAAAATACAAGCGGTACATATATTACATGCTCAAAAAATAGATGATATTAGTGGACGAATAGAGCACCTGAACTGTTTTGGATGGAGATGCTTTAAGCGTTCCGGAACTTTGTTGTAGAGTAGAGAAACTTGGTAAGTAAAAGATCGCTCATAGAGGGTAGTTTGGTGGACAGGTGGCGTTATTGTATACTTATGCCGTAAGTCTAATGCAAGAGCATCACGTCTGAATCGAATTTTTTGATAGAGATAGCTAGGGTTTTTACTACATATTATTTTATTAAATAATACGAGAGAATGAAATATTCTCCTTTCTTTCATACTCTGCCACCCAATTTCTTTTAGCTTCTCACTCACACCTCTATCATACTTTCGTATTCGTCCAATTAGACGCACACAACAATTTTGAATTAATCGAATACGCCTTATATCAGTATTTAGAAGACACGGATGATATAAAGTACCACAAAAATTAAAGTATGAAAGTATTAAAGAGTCACACAAAGACTTTCTAATACTTTCACTTAAAATTCGTCTATGGCTATAGATTAGTTTTAGATTAGCAAAAGCCCTGGTTATGCACATATTTATATGAGCCGAAAACCGCAGATTAACATCTAGAAGCAGTCCCAAATTTCTCGCACTACTGACGCATTGAAGTCTCTCATTGTTTAAAATTAGATTTAGCCTTCCAGCTGACCTCTACATTGGCTACGTCCAAATAATAGAGCCTGACATTTTCTTGGGTTCAGCTCGAGGCAGTGATTCATAGAAGCTCTAAAAAGAGTGTTTATATCATTTTTTAACTTTTCGTTTGCTTCATCTATAGCTTCTGGTAAAAACGACATATAAATTTGGGTGTCATCTGCATACATATGAACAGAGGAGTATTTTGGCACAGTTGCCAACTGGGAAGTATATATGGTAAAAAAAAAGAGGGCCAAGAATAGACCCCTGAGGTACACCACACAGAACATTTGAAGCCTGTAAATATGTAATTTTTGTTCACTTACTTCTAATCATAAATCATATCTGCAGAAGCTTACCTGAAATAAAAAAAGTACATATTACAAATATTATAATATACTATTTACTTCTTAACATAGGATAGAACAACTAATGTTTTTTTTTAAATTATATACACGGCAAATTTTTTTAGGTGAGCATTAAAATTAAAAACAAATTCCATTCTTATTTCAAATTTCATCTTTTCCAAAACTAATATGCCCATATCTATTGTTTCACCAAAATGCCAAGAAACAAGAAATACTGTACTGAACAGGGCAGCCTTGGTGTAAATATCATAATATTGTTATAAAATTTATTCGCCCCCCTGGATATAAAACATCAATAAAAATAAAACACTTTTAAAAATATATATATAACCGACTTCTACCTATAACTAAAAAGCTAAAAATAATTATAACAAAATACAACTCTAGCAAATAAATAACACATTCAATGTTGTTAGGTAGCTGCCCAGGAAGTAACGAATGTAAACATTAAAAGGTGCTCATTCTGTACAAATTAATTACCTACCAATCTAGTATATTTTGAAGCCGGTGCCAAGGAAATCTAAAATCTTTCATTGCGTACTTATCTACTAATTCATCAAACTTAATTGTTGCTTGGCACCGACTTCAAAAATATACTAGATTGGTAGGTAATTAATTTGTACAGAATGAGCACCTTTTAATGTTTACATTTTTTGCTTCCTGGGCAGGTACCTAACTACATTGAATGTGTTATTTATTTGCTAGAGTTGTATTTTGTAATAATTATTTTTAGCTTTTTAGTTATAGGTAGAAGTCGGTTATATATTTTTTAAAAATGTTTTATTTTCAACTTTATAGTTTTTTTTTGAACTCAGGTAGTTTTCATTCTTTATTTTTTATTTTTTATGTATAACCTTAATAGACAGAACCAGGTAACATTGAAGCCTCAACATTACACAATGAAACTTTCTCATTTAAATTGACAGGTAAATCTTTACGAACAAAATGTACTAGTACGCGTTGACTTAATAAGCCCAAAATGATTTATGCCTTATGGACTACGCCATGTAACTTTTTTGACAACCCTGTATAACTATAGATAATTCCACTCCAACTATGTACCACCATCCAGTACATACGACTGCCTGGTATACAAACAAAACGAGCTTGGTACTCATTGATTTAAGGAGCCGAAAATACTATGCTTTACTACCTATATGCTTGAGATGTACATAGAAAATTTACAAATTCGCAATTAAAACTTCCAGTGTCTAAAATTACCGCACTATTACGTTACAATTAAAATATTTATGAGGAAATGTCCGTTATGTCATTTCGATGAAATTTTTGATAAGAATTATTTTGGAATTTTCGGCGATTTTCTGCAAAACTGCAAGTTGCACGTCGCAGAAAAGTATATGAGATCACCTAAAGATCTTCGTTAATAGATTAAACGTTAAAAAACTATATACATCTATAAGGAGTTATCGAAAAATCGACTAAAATATTAGCGATATTGGTCGATTTCCATGCACGCATGTGTTCATTCACAAATTTTATCACTTTATCAATAGAATTCTTTTCCAAAATTTGAAGTTTCACCAATCCGGATATATACTCTATTAAACAAGACTATTCATTCAAAACGGTGCACCACAGGAGAAGAAATCAGATAACATATATACAAAAAAAGCGAAAAAAATACGCTCCTCCTTTTTGGAAGTCGGTTAAAAAAAGAACTGGAATTTTCGAATGAGGCAAAAACTACTGACATCGACGTTGGGCGAACAAATGTAAACCTGTCCAGAACGACGGGAAACTTCGGTGCAGGGTATGTAAGCCATTGCAAGAGTTCATGAGTTAGTTATTACAGCTTAGATAGTGTTATTATTTCGATGTAAATTGTATTGTATTCAGAATCAGCTGTTGTAAATATTTGATTTTTACGTGTAGATAAAGTTCTAGAAAGTGAAATGAATATCAGTAATAAAAAGTTTCAATTTTTACCCACGGAGTTTATTGCAATATGTAAATTAAAATGTGGTAAATAAAGCTTTTTTACAACATAAGATATGAGATAACAAAATGGTTTTTGATTGTTATTATTTTGAAAACATTTGCAAAAGCTACATATCTTATCAGTTCAGTATTTTTATATGTTTGAAGAACTTTTTTTAGGAAAGAATTATCTTGAGAACAACTTTTGTGATTTGCAAACCTAAGCAATAATTCGTCTTTATTTTGCGTCACATAAATTGAGAAAGTTCTAGACAATTGTAAATGAGAGAATTCAGTAATTTATAAATACTAAGTGGATTTAAAAATTACTAACTTTCATCCCAGATATATTCAGCCACAGTGATAATGAATAATAATTTAGTTTTTCTAATGTATAAACATGAAGGTACCAAACGATGCGAACTTTCTGGAATCCATCATGCGTGTCCGTTCTTTTTCGTTAAGCAAGGCATGATAAAACAGCAACACACTAGTTTCTAAAATAAAAAGTACCGCAAATGTCTTTGGGATTCTCGCGGCGTCTATTTGAATAGGTTCACGATCGAACTTTTGAATATTCCGTTATCCACACACACATATAAAAAGAATATTAACCTCCTTATACTTCGAGTTCGAGTCCACATTGTGTTGTAGTGGCCTGCTAGGAGCCCAGATCTTGATCGCATAGACTTTTTTCCGAATTTACTCAATAAACAAAATACACTTAAACAGATCATCAATTTGGAAAAAAAATAATGTCTCTTCATGATAGTAAAATAGGTCTCATATGTACAATGTATAATAGCTACAAGGTAAGCAATAAAACATATTTCGATTATTACTTTGGCAATTGAAAAGGTATCGTCAATTTCACTTAAAGGGAATTCAGGCCCCATCTGCTCATAATCACCATACTTTATTTATCACTTTAACTTAGCACTGTGGGAAGCTCTGGGAAACCTTTCTTAGCCAAAACTATACCACCATCTTCCTAATAAATCACTTTTCAACCTCCTATTACCCTAGACTTCAAGCAGATTAATTCATACCAAAAACTCGACTATCAAAATTTGATGAAATTCTAAACTCAGAACAATCAATTATCACTCTCGTAGCACTGCATTTTTCTTTAAAACATTCTGGCAGTGTTTTCACTTTATAGACAACATATTTTGAGGTTAAGTCGTTGTTACCTGTACGTGCTCCGTGCCCGGATAATAAGAAATTTGATAATAGGTAATCTTAAATTTGAAAATAATTTCCTAAATTAATTTCAATTATTATCTGTCTGTCCCTCAACCGATTTTCTTTATTTTTGGTTTGTTTTGTAGCTATTGTTTATGTCTTTTAAAATAAGTAATTTATTGAGAAATTATTAATATAATCCAAAAGAGTGGCGCCCACTATGAACAAGTAGCTTCATCTTCGAAATTTTACAGCAGTCGACAGTAAAAATTCAATTGTGTACAATCGTGTAGCAAGGTATAAATTTTACTAAAATAATTGACTTTTACTTACAAAGATGTATGCTCTAAAAGCCTTCTTCCTAATCGTTTATGACGTTTCTTTTTTATAAAACGATGATGACAGCAACTATTGAAGTGACCAAATTTTATTTGATATAAGGTAATCTTTTAAATTAGATATACCATCTCATCTAAAAATTAGCAGTTATAAATTGTTTAATGTTCTTTTAACGAGATTGATATGCTGCAAATATAATTTTACTTTTTTATCTAATAATATAATATATATAATATTTGTTTATTTGTTTTTGTCTCAAATACAGGGAGTTGCCAACACGCTAATTTCCAGATCCATACGACTGACAGACGACAATAACAAAACACACGAACTAAAACAGATAACTACCGCTCTACGACAAAACGGATACACAAACCACACTATCAAAAAAGCAATAGCACACCAAGACCATGAAAGATGACCTCACCGAAAAAACAAAAGTAGTCTTACCATACATCAAAGGGACACCCGACAGAATTGGCCGAATTATTCGAAGGCATGACATAGCGACAGCCTATAGGCACCACTTTAAAAATCCTAAACCAAAAGGAAAACTTGAAAACCAAGGGAGGTTGGATAATTTTTTGGATTGGGGATGGGCTAATTAGGACTGCAAAATGTATATTTTTGTTCATGTATTTCCAGGATATATAAAATTGTATAAATATAAGATTTATTCTTATGAAAAACATGATTAATTGGTTAAAATTTTATCTTGAAACCACAAATTCCAAAATTTCAGGTTGAAAAAATATCTATATAAGGAAGCCCATTCGCGGTTGAATTTACACGGTTCTTGGAATAGGGGGCGCAGTAGAATTAGCGTTATACAGGGTGTGCACAAATATTTGTCATATTAAATTAAGAATAACGAATTTGAACACAAATAAAGGTGCGACATCTAGTTTATATAAAAGAAGAGACTCTTAATATAAATAAGTTGTATGGGTATTTTAAGATCAAGTGTCGGTCGCAACGAAGTGTCGAAACAAATATAATTTTTGCGTTTCACTACCACAGTTATCTATTTTCGTATGCGTAACTGTGGGCCTCCTGTAGGAAGCTTTTGCTTCAATGAATTAAAAGTACCGCAAATTTATCTATTGGATTCGGTAAGAAGCTCTCGCTTCAATATATTAAAAGTACCGCAAATATGTCTTTGGGATTCTCGCAGCGTCTATCTGAATAGGTTCAAAAACGTGTACTTTTGAATATTCCGTTACTCAAACGCATATGTACCGCTAAGGCGGTCGTTGTAAAACTAAAAGAATATTAACCTCCAGAAGCTTTGTTCGGTCTGACAATCACACACGTGTCGCCGGGCTTTGAACGGTTTTGTGATCATTCCCCGCGATTTTCCCACGAAAACTAGGGCTCTTTTAATGAGTTTCAAAACCATAAATTCATCATCAACACGGTGTAACTCTCAACCAGAAAACCGTGGCAAAAAAAGGACGGAAGAAGAGCACGAGAAACAGAAAAACCTATCGTGTTGAAATTTACAACTGTACGTATTGATATTCATAAACTGAAAAGTGTATTATTTTCGTTCCTCCAAGGTAAACCCTAGGGCCTCGGGAGATGAACCCCCGCATCGGGAGGGTTAAATATTTTATGAATCATTCGGGAATACAACGGGCAAACGTTGAGTTACGAGTTTTAATGGAAAATTCTACAGAGAGATCCAGATGGACGAGGTCAAGAATGAGAAATGAGGATAGGACGGTATGGAATGGGATCAGACAAGGTCGATTTATCAAAATGGCGCTATACCGTTTCAATGTTTGAACAGTAGCTCAGTTTTTAGAGACACTGCTCAAAATGTTGCGGCACAGTTACAGGTTTATACTTGAAATACAGGGTATTCATTGTATGATTATAGTTGCGTTTAAATGTCAACTTACGAAGTTGAGTAAGTAAGTATTGTGAAATGTTATCCACAGATGGTGCCACAGAATACGAGATTGATTTCAGAACTAATGGGGCATAAAATTCAAAATAATACTCAAGGGCAAACCTATTTATGTCATAGCTTCACATTAGGTAGAATGTTCACAAGAAACGGATAATCATTATAAAAAATCTGGTGGATGTCCAATATCAATCTCTGCTCTCAATATATACAGGGTTATTCACGTATTACGACACGGAATATTATGATCCTGATTTTAGACGATCTTTTTTCTAGGTTGTTATACAGGGTGAGTTTTTTGATGATCAGTATGGGGATCTCGGAAACTAGCGGAGATAGAGCAATGGTTAAATTGGGAAAGATTTGCAGTTTTATTGGCCCAATTTAATGACACTTTGGGATTTTTGTAAAAAGTCATGGCTTACTAGATATTTTGAAAAAACGAAGTTCTGTCGATTTTGTCAAATCCCTCTAGCTCCTTTGTTTTTGATTTTATAAAAAACGTGTAAATATCAAAATTGAAGGGAATTGTATCCCGAATATGATTGTCATGTCCTCGTTTGAGTGACAGCTTTCGTTTTCGAGATATGACACAAACTTATCTTTTTTGAATGGAAACCATAGTAGGCTATGACCTCAAAAAATCGGACATTTTTAGAGCTTTTCAACGATATAATACTCGATATAGTTATTCATAAAAATTAAGGAGTTATGGATGCTTTTCTCTTATTTTCCCTTTTAACGTAGGTAGCCATGAAGAAGATTGTTTTCAGTTTGACGTTTCCTCATTTGAGAGTAATTCCATTAGTAGTGCTGAACTGACAGTCGATATGGACAAGTTTTCGTGATAAAATGGAATATTCTAACGAAGAAAAACTGAATATGGTAGTGAAAGCGCACAAGTTCCACCCGTACAAACTTTCAGTTTCTCAAACTTTGCATGTTGGTGACGAACATCGACGTATTTTGTTTTGTACATGGTTTAGAGACATGTGCCCTGACAATCCACAGTTTTCATTAAAGGTGTTATGGTCAGATGAAACTAGATTTAATAACTGCGATATGTTCAATAGACCCAATGAGCATATGTGGGCTAAAGAAAACCCTTTCCATGTAGAACAAAGACGGCCCCAGATAAAATTTGATTTTAATGTTTGGTGTGGTATCATAGAACTCGTTTAGAAATTGAGTGGATCCAACATGATGGAGCACCTGCTCATAACTCGTTATTAGTAAGACAACACTTAGATAATATCTATCCAAACTCTTAGATCGGAAGAAATGGCCCACACGAATGGCCACCCCGGTCTCCCGATTTGGCAGTTACAGACTTCTATTTATGGGGTGCGCTAAAAAACAAAGTATACAAAAGAAAGTATGAGACAGTTGGTGACCTAAGGGAGGCGGTATTACAAGCAATTGAAGAAAGAAGAAGAAGAAAGATGCAATTTCTGTCTAAATAACAAGTTTTTAGTAAGTACCTACTTATTTAGTTTTTTCATTATATCTGATATACCTAATAAAAAAATCGTTCAAAGTTTTTTGGAATAGTTATTAATAAATCAATGTATTTCATGGCTACCTACGTCAAAGTGAAAATAAGAGAGAAAAGCATCCATAACTCCGTTATTTTTATGAATAACTATATCGAATATTATATCGTTAAAAAGCTCTAAAAATGTCCGATTTTTTGAGGTCATAGCCAACTACAGTTTCCATTCAAAAAAAGATAAGTTTGTGTCATATCTCGAAAACGAGAGCTGTCACGCAAACGAGGACATGACAATCATATTCGGGATACAATTCCCTTCAATTTTGATATTTACACTTTTTTTATAAAATCAAAAACAAAGGAGCTAAAGGAATTTGACTAAATCGACAGAATTTCGTTTGTTCAAAATATCTAGTAAGCCATGACTTTTTACAAAAATCCGAAAATGTCACTGAATTGGGCCAGTAAAACTGCAAATCTTTCCCAAATTAACCATTGCTCTATCTCCGCTAGTTTCCGAGATCCCCATACTGATCATCAAACAAAACTCACCCTGTATATCCTTCAGAGGAACATTTTAAAGGTGTTGCATAACAGTTTAGTATACGTAAAACCCATAGTTTCTGTAATATTCACTATTTTATTAAAATGTAGTGATCATTTAAAGGGTTAGTGTCTCAGCATAGTCTTTTTTTGTTTCCAACCAAATTCCGACTGTAGTCTCCTGAAGGATACTTGTGGTAAATCCAATATTGTATACAAGGTATGAAATACCAATTAATTAACCAAAATTTCAAATTACAATTACTTCTTTAAGTTAAATGAAATACTCTATATTTTATGTCACTAACAGTAGTATTCTCTATGCGACAGTATAACATTTCCCTATATTTAACATTCACAGAATACAGACGAATTTTAAGTTTTTTTAATATTCAACAACATAGCTATGAGAATTTGACAGTTTTCATTTAATATTTTTTGACAACTCTTCTTTATGAATTATTTTGTTGTAATAATCGGTGATTACTGTAAATATATAAATAAGAATGAAAGTTTATAGCAAAGACAAACGAGTTGATTTTTGTCCTTGTAGAATGCCTGCAAAATTGTTGATAAGCTGCTACAGTCTACGCCCAGAAATTTCCTAACACAATTTATCCAAATAAATTAGCAATCGTAAGACTGTTCGGCCATTTCAGGCAAACTGAGAGCTTTGAGTACAAAAGAAAAACCTGTGACGGAAAACGAAGTAATCGAGCTGAAATCTGAGGAAAATCATTTAGATTTGACCAAACAGTGTTGCTGTGTGTACGTAACTGATCCGTATGTATTAGGGAACTTCTTCTTCTTCACAAAGGTATTATTTTTGAATAAAACAGCTGCATTCAACGTGATGGAACATCCTCTCAACTACAACTGCAGCGATGTTAATTTCCAATGAATTTGCATTTAAAAAAGTATCGAAACTATTAACCAACACGATTCCGCAAAATGATATAACAATATTACAGCTTAAAAGAAATATAATCAATCGCTCTACTTACGGCGAAAGGTGTTGGATCTCTCTATCTCTTTCTATCTAGAATTAGATATTTTACAGCTAAACAAATCAAATTTTGTTTAATTTAAATTCCATAACAATTCGCTACGAAAAACTCGGTTTCGCCGAACCAAGACAAAAAAAAAAAACTACAAACGATTTCTCGGTTTTTCACAGCCTGCTACACTATCGGCGGCGACAAAAGTGTAGCGTGAGACAGAGATGAACAGATGAAGAGAGAAACCGTTTCGCCAGCTTGACCGGAAAATTTTGTGGTTTGAGAGTGGCGAAGTGTTGAAAGCGAATTTGCGGTAATAGGACTTTCGTACGATTGAAATTTTTTAGTAATTTCGGTCGCTTTTCGAGTGTGACGATTGTGGGCAGGAAAAAACGGTGTTGATAATGTCATAATCGAAATTGAATTTAATCGCTCGTTAATTATTTAAAATAGATTAAAATTAGATGTAATGTCAAGTGTATAAAAACGGTCTGTGATCGCACTTTAATTATCCTAAAAGAGATAGGCGCTCAGCACAAATGACAAACAACGAGATAGGGAAATTAGCAGTTAGTCACTTCACTGATCATCTAATATATACAGGGAGGATCCGCTAAATCTTGAAAGAAGGCCTAATTGTGCCAGGAAAGCAGTAGAAAAAACTCCTGAAACAAGTAATTTTTTTGGGACAACTTTTAACTAAAAATTAAATTCACTATATTATAGCTTCTTCTGGCAATATCTAACTAGGTATAATGATGAAAAAATGAAAAAACACAGTTTTGCACTGGTTTACTCCTTGATGATGACAACTTAGAGTTGTTGAAACGGCGTTGAGTGTTTAAAATAAATGTTTGGTGTTAGGGTGCAAAACTGTGTTTTTTCATTTGTGACCCACCAAATGTTGCACATTTTCTATTATAATGATGAAGAATAAAACATACCTTATTGTGTGTTGTTTGTTGCCAAGAAATTGTAGAAGTTGTTACATATATAGATGCCAAGACTTCTTGTAGAGTGTACCACGGTGGATAAAGACATTATGAACATAAAATAATAAAATAAAACCAAACTAAAATCTTACTGAATGAAGCCAACTGTTCGATACAAACTAACCCCATTCCAATCAGAAGGGGTATAGTTCAGGGAGACTCTCTTAGCCCGGTGTGGTTCTGCCTTGCCATGAACCCTCTCTCAAACAAACTGAACTCGACTAATTTTGGGTTCAGTCTCAAACACAACAACGTACAAGCATTAAAGATAAACCATTTGTTATACCTACATGGACGACTTAAAGTTGATGGCAGCTACGAAACAACAGCTGCATGATATGCTTGAAATAGTAGAAGGGTTCTCTAGTGACATCCATATGAAATTTGACTTAGACAAATGCTGAATTATTAATATAGTTAAAGGCAAAATACAGCAGGGGCACTTCGAAATGGGAGATGGCATCTCAATTGAATCTATGGGGGAAGAAGGTCATACTTATAAATACCTTGGAATAAAGCAGGCTCAACGTATTGATCACTTGACTATGAAAAAGGACCTAACAGTAGCGTTCTATAGAAGGGTACGACGACTGTTGAAAACCAAACTAAACAGTAAAAATCTGTTTCAGACTATTAACACCTATGCATGTTCAGTGCTCAGTTACTCTTTCGGTATGGTTAACTGGTGCAAGACAGACATTGAAAAATTACAACGTTCGCTGCAACTGAATACAAAGAACGACACGATGCTGTGGCAAAAATCCTTCACCAGGAACTAGCACTGAAACTTGAATTATCACAGTCGGTAAGATTACCATACTATAAATACACACCAGAATCTGCCTTAAACAAATGCAAAAAGCCGTCCTGTTAGGAACAGCCCGGACGGTCAGGAAATTCATGGGAAACTGCCGCCACGACTCCAACCACGGGCCTGATAACCTGGCAAGGGCTCCCACAGAGCTAAACCCTTTTGATATCTAGGATATCTGGGGTTTAGTGAATTTTCCCCTAAAGGCACTCATATCGTGCCTTAGAGGGAGTGTGATGCCATACATCTATGGTCAAATCGGGGGGAAATAACGCTAAACTCCCTGGAATTTTTTATTAAAATTTTAATAATTTACTTCTTACTATAGAATCTATATTTTAAAAAGAATATTAATTTTAAACTACTCATTCTGGGTGTTGTGATTTCCATGTCAGTGAGTATACATCACTACAATTCCTGGTGGAGAATGCTTCCTAACCTAGAATTGTTACAGAGAAAAAAGTGGACTATGCCGTATGCCTGGACTAGAATATTGATTGCCAACGTAATATTCTGATCAAAAGAATGTTCGTTTTCCATATGTACGTAAAATCTGAATCTGAAATTTATGACGTACAAGCGTCCAGAATGTAAAACGTAATAAATCGACTTCGTCTCTGATATCGCTCCCCAACATCTACAACTAAATGCTAGACATAAATAAGATCGCATGCTGAATATGGAGAAAATGTTTTGCATCATTCGTAATGCAAATCTAACGTACCTCAGTAACAAATTTCTCGTGTGGACTCTTCGCGTATGTACTGTACGGATGATTTATTACGGCCAAGAGTGCCTGTGTGAGAGAGAGAGAGACACGAACAAATGGCGAAAAATGACGTACACGTCAACAGTTTCGAAAGACTCGGTTACTTAAGTGAGCGAACATAAATAATATCGGTACTAGCTACGTTTTACATTTGAATTTCAATTTTTTTTATAATGCGTTAACCAGCGCTAGCTGGAGGACGGAATTTTAAAGAGCTTCTATTGTATGGATGTGACCTCAAAAAATCACTTCTTGAATATAATTGAATGTGTTTACTGTTAAAAGTTATGTAGCGTTTGGGTTTTTTGAGAATAATGTAGTCTCAACTCGAAACAGGGTTATTTAATATACGAGGACAGTGCGATATATTATTAATCGTTTTAGCTAGATACATATAGTACAGTGTTTTTTCATTTGTTTATTCCGTCCAAATAATAGTTTCCTCAAGGCCCTCAAAATAGGCTCTAGAATTTGTAGAAAATTTCGTATCACCCAGTCAATTGCTCATATTTGAAAATAATTGTATCCCGAATATGATTGTCATGTCCTCGTTTGCGTGACAGCTCTCGTTTTCGAGATATGACACAAACTTATCTTTTTTTGAATGGAAACCAGAGTTGGCTATGACCTCAAAAAATTGGACATTTTTAGAGCTATTCAACGATATAAGACTCGATATAGTTATTCATAAAAATAACGGAGTTATAGATGCTTTTCTCTCTTATTTTCACATTTAACGTAGGTAGCCATAAAAAAGATTGTTTTCACTTTGACGTTTCCTCATTTGAGAGTAATTTCATTAGTAGTGCTGAACTGACAGTCGATATTGACAAGTTTTCGTGATAAAATGGAATATTCTAACGAAGAAAAACTGAATATGGTGGAATGTTATATCATATGCCATAAAAATTCAGTTCGTGCAGCTGAGTAATACGTTCATAGATATTTTAATCGTCGTCAACCTGCTCTATGTACATTTAAGAGCCTTTACGATAGTTTACGCAGATATGGATCTTTTACTAAACCACCAAAGGAACGTTATCAAATTAACGAAGCAGCACAAATAAATGTTTTGGCAATGGTAAATCAAAATCCATTTACATCAACTCGTGAGGTTGCGGCAGAAGCTGGCACATCTCAACGAACTGTAGTTAAGGTACTGAAAGTGTACAAGTTCCACCCGTACAAACTTTCAGTTTCTCAAACTTTGCATGCTGGTGACAAACATCGACGTATTTTGTTTTGTACATGGTTTAGAGACATGTGCCATGACAATCCACAGTTTCCATTAAAGGTGTTATGGTCAGATGAAACTAGATTTAGTAACTGCGGTATGTTCAATAGACACAATGAGCATATCTGGGCTAAAGAAAACCCGTTCCATGTAGAACAAAGACGACCCCAGATAAAATTTGGTTTTAATATTTGTTGTGGTATCATAGGATCGGTCTACTATTCTCGGGCCTTTTATCTATGACGAATCACTTACTGGGGAGCGCTACTTGCATTTCTTGCAATACACTTTTCAAGACATGTTGCATAATTTGAATTTGAGAACTCGTTTAGAAATTGAGTGGTTCCAACATGATGGAGCACTGCTCATAACTCGTTATTAGTAAGACAACACTTAGATAATATCTATCCAAACTCTTAAATAGGAAGAAATAGCCCACGCGAATGGCCACCCCGGTCTCCCGATTTGGCAGTTATAGACTTCTATTTATGGGGTGCGCTGAAAAACAAAGTATGCAAAAGCAAGTATGAGACAGTTGGTGACCTAAGGGAGGCGGTATTACAAGCAATTGAAGAAATTGATAGGCGGTCTGTGAGGAAAGCGGTGAAGTCAATGTTAAAAAGATGCAATTTTTGTGTAAATAACAATGGTGGACTTTTCGAACATATATAGTAACCATTATTATGTACTTTAATTTCTTAAGTTTTTAGTAAGTACCTACTTATTTAGTTTCTTCGTTATATCTGATATGCATAATAAAAACATCGTTCAATGTTTTTTGGAATAGTTATTAATAAATCAATCTATTTCATGGCTAACTACATTAAAAGTGAAAATAAGAGAGAAAAGCATCCATAACTCCGTTATTATATCGTTGAAAAGCTCTAAAAATGCCCGATTTTTTGAGGTCATAGCCAACTATGGTTTGCATTCAAAAAAGATAAGTTTGTGTCATACCTCGAAAACGAGAGCTGTCACGCAAACGAGGACATGACAATCATATTCGGGATACAATTCCCTTTAATTTTGATATTTACACGTTTTTTATAAAATCAAAAACAAAGGAGCTAGAGGGAGTTGACTAAATAAACAGAATTTCGTTTTTGCAAAGTATCATGGCTTACCCATGACTTTTTACAAAAATCCGAAAGTGTCATTAAATTGGGCCAGTAAAAGTGCAAATCTTTCCCAAGGTAACCATTGCTCTATCTCCGCTAGTTTCCGAGATCCCCATACTGATCATCAAAAAAAAAACTCACCCTGTATAAAATTAAACTCAGATTTCATGAACTATTACCCTAAAAATAGTCGTTCTGAGGTGTAAACCCGTAGAAGTGGCCTCTTTCAAAGCACTTCATTAAGATTACTTCGTTTTAATTTTAAATTTAATAACTTTGAGGCACTGGGAGGGGGCCATCAACATCTCACACACCTCGTTGATGCGAATTTTGAGAGAAAAGACTTGAATTTACAAGCTTATAAAGTTCAATCATCTCAAGAACTAAAACCTACGGACCATTTGAAGCGTCGTCAGTGTACCAAATGATTGTTGGAATACAGTGACGTGGATGTTGACTATATGAAGAACTATATGAGGCACACTTTCATCTCAGTGGATTCAAGCAGAATTGCCACATTTAGGCAAATGCGAATCTAAGAGTGGATGTGGAAGAGTCAATGCATTCTCAAAAAATGACTGATGCGGTTTATTAGTTGGCGGCATCATCGAGCCCTACTTCTTCAAAAATGAGCTCGACCAAGCAGTTAACATGAATGGTGTTCACTACTACAAGATGAAAACAAACTTTTTGTGGCCTGAATTGGAATATATGGATCTGGACAATATAGGTGGTTCCAACAAGATGGTCCTACTTGCCACACACGAAGCAATGGCTCTTTGGTGCAGAAAAATCAATGTCACTGTTAACTCATGGTGTGGTGATCTCAATTGGCCGCCAAGATCATGCGATTTGGTACCCTTGGACTTCTTGGTATACTCCTACAACAATTGAATTAATCTCCGATAGTTATAATAATTTCTTGAGGCAAACTCACACACAGTGAAGTAAAAACGTTTAAAACGTTATGTTTTCAAAACAGTTAGCACCGGCTTCTAAGAAATTTCTTAAATATCTTTCACTATTGAAATGTTGGTGTACTTAAAATTATACTCAAAAATCACAACACAGGGAATCTCATTACTCCAAAATAAATATTTCGAAAGCCAGCAAACAAAAATTTTACGGGCCACCCGAAAAAACATTTCAACTCGTCGTTGTTGAAAGCATACGTGAAATGCAAATATTTTGGGAAAACTAATATGCGCGCATGTTTGAATTAGATAAAAAGTAGGCGGTCTGTTTTTCTGTACAAAATTTAAAAAATTAGTTTTGCCGGGCACGTCCTGTACGGAATCAACTGTTATTCGAAAAAAAAATGGTGCTATTACTGCACTTACATTATGGTAATGTTGCGATAAAAATGCACGCTCGGTAGATGATGGTATGTGAAACAACATTAAATATTACGAAAACGTATTTTTTGAGGTAACAGGGCAATGCCCTACAAAAATTTAAAATCATTGGTTTATCGAATAAAACTGCGTGTTTAAAATATGCTGCAAAAATCCCTATCGAATTTGCCGAATTTTCTTTACCAACCACGTTTACCTCAAAAAGTTTTACTACATTTACAAATAATAAAAGTAAATAAAAATTGTAAAAACCTCCATATTTAGTTTTTTTTGGATTATTTTAAATATAAATTTTAGAGTAACTGACAACTCTGGATTCCCCCTAACTATACCAAAAGGAACACCCTGTGTAAACGAATACAATCGAACTGTATTAGAACTGTTTTATTAACATACTGTATTTTTTTTATTTTCTACACTCTGGGTTCGTGGAAGTTATTGCTGGATTCTTCAAGGGTCCAACCTAGGGCCATTATTGTTGTACATAATATAATATTTAAGAATGGCTATTTCATTTACCACCAACAGGAAAGTGTAGACGTCGAAAATAAAATTAGTTTAAAGCATTTAATATCTATCGAAAATGTTGATAGCGGCTGACCATTGGATGATATTCGTGTATTTTCTGCCTTTAGCAGTAAAACATCTGTCAGTGTACTCCTTCCAAATTATTCACCAACGCATTCACGAAACGCCAAGGACAGGGGTAGAAATGGAAGAAGATCATCTGCTGAACATGTTAGAGGAATATTCTATCACAAAATTCGCAAACGTTTTGAATGCAGTAACGAGATTGTTTGGAAAATTGTTAGGAACTATCTGCTGTACACATAAAACCAGTTCAGGAACTTGTTACTACCGAATTTACTCTACGTATTGCATTTCAAATCATTTAGCAACAAAATAAACCGAGAGAGTAAAAAAATTCAAACAAAGTACTAAAACAAAATACCGCAGGATGTCGAATTTTGGCATGAAAGTTGTTAAGAATCTTTCAATTCGATCTAAGAAATCATATAGACATTATTGAAAGGTGGCCAAAAGATACAGGTAAAGCTAAAGTGTTGGAATCTACATTGATGTATTTTATTCGTATATCAATATACTATTGACAAAAATTTATATAATAATTCAGCCACCTATTGTAATAAATTTGAGTTATTAATTTAACCAAACACTTATTACATACTGTCACAAATTCACTAACAAATCCCTAAAGAAATAATTAATTTTATCAATAATTTATGAGCAACAAATTAGACAATTATCCATCCGCGTTATCACAAATATGTAGCGCGCTCCGGCATCATAAATTATTCAAACGTATATCAATACGTCGTTATAAAATTGTTAAACTGTTTATATATAAACGATAGGCGTTAAAACTGTCGTGCTAAATTTTTGATAGCGATTAAAGTCCGTTTTGTTCGCATAAACCAGTTAACTAACTTAATAAAACGGAAAAAGTGTCCCGACAATGCAATTAAATTTTATTTATGTAAAATATCCCATAGAGAATCTCGATTTAACTAACTATGAAACTATTATAAGAAAAGAGGTTTGGTGTTCTGACTGCTTGAAACAAGAATTGAACATTAATTAGACCAGTCAATTAGAGCGATAGTGAATGCATTTTTGGACTTCAATAATAATTTCTAGGACAGAATGTTTTTTTGTGATGATGGAATAGTGAAACCCTTAATGTAAAAGTTATAGAGAATCAGAAAAGTTTCAAAGTAAGCTTTCATGTTTTCTAAAGTTTATTTGTGACATCTTCTAGTTTCTTACGGTTTGTTGGGCAACAAACTCAGTTGAGAAGACCTAATAATAAGGAAACTGTTCAGTTTTTGACCGAAAAGTAATTGGATAATTATATCAAAAAAATTTGCACAAAATCGAAAATTAAACTTTCAGATAAAATTGAGAAATCATATTAACAATAAGATATGCAAAACTATATCTCAGGAAACTCAGTTGAGAAAACCTTAGATAATAACACACCCATTCAGTTATTGACCGACTAGTTTTTAGATAATCATATTCAATAAAATTTTGCAAAAAATCGAAAATTAAAACTTCAGATAAAATTGAGAAATGATATTTGGCAAAGATGATAGGCAAGACTATATCCCAGGAAACTCAGTTGAGAAAACCTTAGATAATAACACACCCATTCAGTTATTGACCGACTAGTTTTTAGATAATCATATCCAATAAAATTTTGCAAAAAATCGAAAATTAAAACTTCAGATAAAATTGAGAAATGATATTTGGCAAAGATGATAGGCAAGACTATATCCCATTAAACTCAGTTGAGAAAACCTTAGATAATAACACACCCATTCAGTTATTGACCGACTAGTTTTTAGATAATCATATCCAATAAAATTTTGCAAAAAATCGAAAATTAAAACTTCAGATAAAACTGAGAAATCATATTTGCCAAGATGATAGGCAAGACTATATCCCAGGAAACTTAATTGAGAAAAACTTAGATAATAATACACCCATTTAGTTATTGACCGACTAGTTTTTAGATAATCATATCCAATAAAATTTTGCAAAAAATCGAAAATTAAAACTTCAGATAAAACTGAAAAATCATATTTGCCAAGATGATAGGCAAGACTATATCCCAGGAAACTTAATTGAGAAAAACTTAGATAATAATACACCCCTTCAGTTATTGACCTAATAGTTTTTAGCTAAATATATCCGATAACATTTTGAAAAAAAAAACGAAAATTAAACTTCCGGATAAAATTGGGAAATGATATTTTACAAGATGATAGGCAAGACTATATCCCAGAAAACTCAGTTGAGAAAACCTTAGATAATAACACACCTAATCAGTTATTAACCAAATAGTTTTTAGATAATTATATCCAATAAAATACTGAAAACAATGGAAAATTAAACTTCCGGATAAAATTCAGAAATGATACGTTGTCAGATGCTAGGGGAAAACTTCTGGATAAATTTTGACAAAAATGGGGTCGAAATACTTTAGTATCTGTGCTAAATATTTTTTTGTGTGACAAAAGATCACAATTAGAGCGGAAAACGGAGAAAAGTTAAAGGTAGTACTCACCTAATATCAGAAAATAGTAAAAAATGTCAAAAACGACAAAAAAGTAAAGATTTTAAAAATGATCATAAATGTTAATAATAAATCACAAATAGAGTTATCTGTCTAGCCCGTGAGAAGTGAAAAGGGTCAGCTAGGTTATTAATAAATAGCAACTTTGAAGGTTATGTTTGTTTACCTGTGAGAAGCTGATAATACCGTTGCATTTTTCAGATAATTTGTCCCAAAATTAATTCAACTTCACGTTCATTTGTTCATTACAACAAATTTTGCATATGCAACACCAGATAACTACAGTGTTATCAAATCTCGAAATGAAAGCAGAAACCCTACTATATCAGATAACTACAGTGTTGCCATATCTTCAAATGAAAGCAGCAGCACTCGTATATTAGATATCTACAATGTGGGCAACAGATTTAACAACATTCCAAACAAGAAATATACTGAAATTTCTAAAATCGAAGACAAAACCAACCAACAAAACCCAGAACTCAAAAAACTGCATATACAAGATTCCTTGCGAATGCAATAAATTTTATATTGGAGAAACATCGAGGCCATTAAACGTACGAATAAGTGAACACAAGAATTACATAAAGAAACGACAATTTGAAAAATCGAAAATATGTCAACATGCCTGGGACCTAGGCCATAAAATAGAATGACAATTCAACTATACTTCACAAAGAACAACATAACACAAAACGAAAAAGAGTCTGCATTAATTCTTTTGAATGAGGACGATTGTATCGCTTCTACTTCCGTACAATTTAATCGTATCTGGTTACCGACAATTAAGGAAGAAATTATTAATGGTAACCTCCTTTTGAACAACCTAGTATCGGGATAGTTCATAAGGTTTTTCCTAGGTTTTCCCTTATGACGTTAATGGGATCACTGAAACAATAGAATTCTTTGATCGCATTTTTGGCGAATGCGCTATCTCATAACAAAGTCGTACCTAGGAACGCCACTTATAAATTCTAAAGACAACTCTTTCAAATTCTTCTAATTTGAAAGCTGTTTGACTATAATCCATGATCTTTAGAATTTTTTGTGCTACTTGTATATCTAAAAACAACAAATTTTCTAATGTCAATTTAAATGTCATAAATCAAATTTTCATTTTGTAATTTACATCAATAAATATAAAGCCATTGACAACGAAGTCAGAATAGACTTTGAAACGTTTGGTTTTCCTTCAATATTATACGTCGTTTTATTTCGCTTGTCATATAGCCCAAAAAAACATAAAAGTAATCTACAATGTTGCCATATCTACAAAATGAAATGGCAAACCTGATTCGCCAGATAACCCCAGCGTTGCCATATTTCTAAATGAAAGCAGCAGCCCTCATATATACGATAACTACCGATAACTGTAAAAATGATATCAGATAACCACAGTGTTGCCATATCTCTAAATGAAAGCAACAACACTCGTATATCAGATAACTACAGTGTTGCCATATTCCGAAAGTTCGTATATCGAAGACGTAAAAATTCGTCCGTACTAATTTCGCAATGAGATTTTCGAATGAAAGAGACCGACACGACTGCCATTAATTTATATTTAAATAGATAAATCATCGCGAATATCGTCGAAACGTTGAAGATTTATGATATACGAAATTTTTCGGCATAACCAAGGCGATTTTCTATTTGTTTTCCAAAGGTAAAATGTATATAAAGCGTTCTTTAACTAGTCTCAGTCTCGGTAAGCGAATATTTACAGGATATCCGCATTTATGTAAAGTGTTGCTAATTATAGAATCTTGTATGTTGGCCGCAAAATTTTCGGTATTTTGCGCAATAAAATTTCGTTAGAAAAATAATGGATTTGTATTTGCCATAGGTACGAAGTTCGTGGATAAACGCGAGCGCAAAGAGCAGTAGGTATACACAAAAATGTCAGTAGGTCTGATATAACTCTAACAAGAGTCCTCGTCCAAGTAGAAAATGAAAAAGAGGCCAATTACTGTATTCCTAAAACAAAAAAATATGTTTATTTTTAATTCACAGTAACTAATTTCATTTTATTTTACTTTATTTCTTTTTCATTCAAATTTGGTACCACATCCTGATGCTTTCAGTAATAAGTAATAACACTTTTCTGCCTTTATCATTATGTATATCCAGCAACCGTGTTCTTAGTTTTTAAGACAACATGGAATACAATACATTGTCGTAACTAAATTAGTTGATAATAAAATTGTCAACCAGTTCAAAATATTTTTTTTATTGCATCTACGTGTAAGTGAATTTTGTAAAATTAAATTACAAAATTGGTCTTCAAAAATGTAATGTCAAATTTACTTCCTGACCTGGATGAAATATAAACGGATTCTGGATAAAAAATGAAAAAACGGACAGTTGTTGTTCCGGAAACCATTGATGTTGTGCGCGAACTGATATTGCAAGATCGTCATGTGACCTATCGTGAGATTGAGTCAACCTCACGCATTAGTGGGACCAGCATACATTCAATATTGCATAAACACATGAATGTCAAAAAAAATTGTTCGCGTTGGATCCCACACAATTTGTCAATCGTTCAAAAAAATGCTCGTGTCGATTGGTCGAAAGAAAAGCTCAAAAAATACGATCGCGGTGCTTCAAAACACGTTCATAACATAGTGACAGGTGATGAATCGTGGATTTACGCGTATGAGCTCGAAAGTAAACAGCAGTCGACTGTATGGGTGTTTCAAGATGAGCCGAATCCAACAAAAGTTGTTCGCGCACGACGCACTTCCAAGCAAATGATCGCCTGTTTTTTCGGAAAAACTGGACATGTCGCAACCGTACCACTAGAACAACGCAGAATAGTCAATTCTGAGTGGTACACAACCATTTGTTTGCCAGCTGTCTTCCAAGAAATGAGGAAAACCAACCGCCGAAGACGGATCACTCTTCACGACAATGCGAGCTCTCACACATCGGCTCAAACAACTGCATTTTTGACCACTCAAAACATCGATTTGATGAGTCATCCACCGTATAGTCCTGACTTGTTACCAAATGACTTTTTTTTTATTCCCGTACGTAAAAAACAAACTGAGAGGTCAACGTTTTTCGACACCTGAAGAAGCGGTTGATGCGTTCAGAATGCATGTTTTGGAGATACTTCAATTGGTTCAAACGCATGCAAAAGTGTATAGGTCCTCATGGGAAATATTTTGAAAAACAATAAAGCGATTTTCGATGATTAATATTTTTTTTGTTCTCTAATCCCGAAATATAAAAGGCAGCCCTCGTATGCAATAAAATTGTCAAGAATCGTAGAGATTTAACTGAAGCTGCACAGGTTGAGATTTTAGGTAATTTTGTCATGGATCTTGAAACATCCATACCAAAAGTCTCCAGGTTAACAAATATTTTCTTCGGTTCTTTGTATAAAACTTTACTCCTAACTAAATTCTTTCTCTTCAAACTACAGCTTTTACAACAGCTTGTTGAGAATGATTATGAGAGATGATTAGAATTCCGGGAATTGATTTATCAAAGGGCAAATACAGACCCTAATTTTATTAAAAATGTTTGCTATTCTGACGAAAAAGGATTTTTTTAAATGGATTTGCCAATAAACATAAATGTAGATACTGGGACAATACCAATCCACAAGTTTTTCGGGAAGAGGACAACCAACATCTTCTAAAAATCAAAGAATGGGCGGAATTCTCGGAAATAAAATTATTGGTCCTTTATTAATGGAAGAAAATTTTACTGGGGAATTATATTTGGACTTATTAGAAAAATCTGATGAATCCCCTTGTAATCGAATCTTTAGAAAACCAAATAAATCAAGATGTAATTTTGTTGCTAGACGAAAAAAACCTATATTTTCACCAGTATGCTTTGCCTGCATGAATGGCTTACTGAGATAGTTCCAAATAAATGGATTGAAAGAATGGCTATTGAATGGCCAGCAAGATCACCCTACCTAACGCCCCTTGACTTTTTTATAGGGACATCTAAAAACTGTGTTGTACAAAACTCAACCGAACGTATTGTCTTACCAACAATGGCGGACATTTTGAACATCTAATTTAAGTACACGGTAATTTTAACGCTAATACAATATTAATAATATAAATACAATGTAAATAATAATTATTTTAATTTGAAAGTTTACAATAGCATTACTCTGCAAAAACTAATCTGATTTTAAAAAATGATGTGTCAAAAGCTTGGCCCCTTTGTATATTGTCTCCATAAATATAAATTAACTTGTTTTTTTTGTCTTTTATTTTCAAATTTTCAAAATTATTTTGGATGAGTAGTTTTGAAATGAAAGCCCTGTAGTATTGTCTCTGTGCCCCCTCCGAATTTCTCATTTTCCCTAATGAAACGACAGAAGAAAGAAGACCGTTTTGCTACTGTTACTGAAGTGAAGAGGAAACGACGACTTAACAGATGTTTGAGCTGTGAAACACTGGGCAAGTAATTACCGTTCAACCGGAGGGAACACTTCCAACAGCGCTTCATCTCAATTTGGAGTAGCTTGCCCGCTCTCCCGACTTGTACCCTTGTGATTATTTTGTACGGGGTTTTATGAAATCCAGTACTACGACCTTAGATTTGAGGACAAACAGAAAGGAACAAACTGCCAACATAACGCGAGCTATGCTGACAGGCCTCATGTCAAACGACAGAAATAGGTTTAGTCAGTGTATAGAGAGTGGGGAGGGGCATCAACTATCTTCAAAAGAACGTTAAACAGTTGCCTACATTTTTTTTCTGATTCATAAAATAGGTTTCATCAAGTTTTTAAAAAGAAAGTTATGTTGGCGCACCCTGTATATTCCACGAATCATTTCGTTTGTTGATTTATTACCAAATAATTGTGTAGAATTTCGGTGCATCTTGTTAACGCATTTAGCGGTCGAATTTCACAGGAACAATTCATTACAGGAAACAAACGCGTTTTGTACTTATACCATAAATTTTACACTATTTAAACCCACTCTATTATAAATTTTAACAAAGGCGTTGATTTAAACTTTAATGAATCAATAAACGCATGATTTATGCATGAGCAAAACCATAATTTAACAATTGTTTTGCTAGAATAATAAATTTCGCATTCAGTTTTGAAATAGTGGAATGAATTATCAAGGGGAAAATGCAGCAGTTATTACGTAAAAAGCTGTACAATGTTTGAAAACATCGCTTTATGCGATCCAGCTGAAACAAAAAAAAAAATGTTTCGTATGTAAAATTTATAAAAAACAGGAAACTGGCCGAGTACAAAAAGCAACAAAAAAAATACAACGAGTAACAAATGAATGAAATGAAATTTCAAAATAGGTATGTTATGTCGCTCTCAACAAACTTCTCAATGAAATAAAAAGCTGGGGCAATAAAAGAATCTGTAGACCAACAAAATTTGCAACTAAGGACCAAGCACCTATCTTATGGAAAAACGGCTTCCGTCAAATTTTTTGAAGTGTTGGTACGTCGTTGAAGTTGATGTTCTAACAAAAAAAGTCAATGGGTTCAAATGCTTCATTTTTGATATTAGCTTTCGCATGTTACGACGTGTTTAATTTCTGGTTATTGAAGAAAGCGTGATTTGTACTTTGTACATTACTAAATACAAATATTTCACAAAATAATTGCCATCCATTTTGGTGGATTAAAGGGTGTTTTTTACGTAACATGCTTTTTTTTGGAAAAAAACATTTTTTTATTACAAGGTTGAAAACAATATGTTATTGCATAATTAATATATCATTAAAGTAATAATTTCTTGAATGTGCTTCATATAAAATACAGTGTGAACCATAAATATTGCTAGAGAGGGCATAAATTATTTTTTACTATTAATGAGTCACTCTGTACAAAGCATTCGTGCTGCAGTTCTTATATGACATTAAACAAATATAGAATCCGTCTCTTTATACTCCACTGGATATTATACTTATTGCAAAAACTGAACATATTAGTATTACACCACCCTGTAGTTCGAAAATTTCCGCGTCAACCTTGTGTGTTATTACATTTTTTCGTTAACAAATGTTCTGTGTTTAACTGTGAAGAATGTTATTAAAATTGTATGACTAGTGTTCGAGATATAGGGTGTTAAACATCGGAAACGTCTCCTTCTTATGAGATTTGTCATAATAGTCGTGTATTATTTCCGATTATTGCAGAAAACGTCATTTTCACATTATTTGACAAAAATATTTAACAAAACAATTACTATTACTTATCTTTGATGACAGGGTATTTCTAATATACGTAACATGGTTTCCAGAACTTTTTTTTATTACAACGTTGAATACCCTGTATAAACTACTTTTTAAATTAGTACAGTTTTTGCAAACTTGTGGTATACATTGCGACTGGTCGTATATTTGTTTAATTCAATATAAAAATTATAGTATATACAGGTTTACTCATTAATGGAGAAAATAATAGATGTCCACTATAGCAATATTTACGACTCACACTATATAATATATGACCACGTCCAAGAATTCATTTCTTTAACATATTAATTGTTCAGTTTAATTTTCTTATGTATTCAACGTTATAATACAAATAAAAGTTTTTCTAAGAAAACATGTTACGTATTTTGGAAACACCCTGTAATTGAAAATTATTAATAGTAATTGTTTTGTGCAATATTCATGTCAAAATACATTTTATGAAATAAACGGAAATAATGCACGTCAGTTATGAGAAATCTGATAAGAAAAATGAGACATTTCCGATGTTTAACACCTTATATCTCGAAAACTAGTCATACAATTTTAATAACATTCTGCTCAGTTAAACACAGAACATTTGTTAACGAAAAAATGTAATGGATTAACATACAAAGTTGATGGAGAAAATTTAGAACTACAGGGTAGTTTAAAAACTAAATAGTATTTTGTGAAACTTGATAAATGCATTGTATGCCGAAACACGCGTCGTTCTATCAAAATAAAGTGTAAATATCGCAGTTATTTTTTGTTTTTGTGTTTTCTCATCATGGATTTACATCAAGTATCAGCCACAAACAATTCAGTATGGACTGATTAATAGTCTAAAGTATTATACGGCCTCTCTAGCTATATTTATTAAGAAATCATTACTTTAACGATATACGAGGGTGAATCAAATATGAACAGGACTTTTCTGTTTATCGCCCTGTAGGTAATTCGAGTGGAGTGACGTCTCGATATATGTTAGGTAGGGATGTTAAGAAGAGGGAAGTTCGTCGGTTTGGCGAGGCGTAGTCGATGCGTTGTTAGTAGCATCATGTCAGAGCGTCGACTATCTGCACAGTTCGGCAATGAAACACTTTCAAGGACCCACGTGTACGACTGGCACAAAAAGTTTTCAGATGGTCGAGAGACAGTGGAAAATGAGCCTCATGCACGCCGTCCCACGACAAGCATCAATGAGGCGAATATCTACGCAATTCGTGAACTGATTGAAAGGCGTACTGCTGATCGATTTTCTGCACGAACGCCGTACAATTAATGCTGAGTATTACTGCGAACTACCCCAACAAGTGAAACTTGCCTATCGGCAAAAGAGGCGGGATATGTCTATCCGAAGTGTGATTCTGTTGCATGACAACGCTCGGCCACATACAGCTGCATTGCCTCAAGGAAAATTGAACAAAATGCATTGGGAAACCCTTGAACACCCGCCTTACAGTCCTGATTTGTCGCCATGTGACCACCACATGTTTGGGCCACTTAAAGAAGAACTGGGAGGCCACCACTTTGAGGACAACGAAGGTGTAGAAACGTTTGTGCGCAATTGGTTATCGACACGACCAGTTTCATTCTTTGAGAAAGGTATTAAAAAACTTCCGATTCGGTGGGAAAAATGTATACATAAGAGAGGAGACTATGTAGAAAAATAATATGTATTAAAATTTGTATTAATCGTACCAATAAAATTTTTAAAACCAAAGTTCGGTTCATATTTGATTCACCCTCGTATTAATTGTGCAATTACATCTTCTTATGTTCTCAACATTTTAATAAAAAAATGTTTTTTAAAAAAATAAATGTTACGTATTTTTAAAACACCCTGTAATCCATCCAAATTTCTGGAAATTTTTGTTTGTTTTTTGTTTTTGTTGTTGTTTGTGTCAAATACTTATGTTTAATAATGGACAAATCCTGCTTTCTCCAATAACCGGAAATAAAACCTATCATAAGAAATGTGATATCCAAAAAGAGGCATTTTCCATGTTGACACCCTGCAGCTCGAAATCTAATCTGTTTAAGCCCTTGGACTATTTTTGTCAAAACATCAACACCAACAACATACCAACATTCCATAAGAAAGGTGCCTCGTCCTTTCCAGAATCCAGAATATTTGGAACTGTAAAAGATCTTTCCAAACATGGAAGATCAAAACTGACATAATTTCAGACATTCTGAGGTAATTTTATAAATCTGTTACTATTTTAAATTAGTTAATACGGTATTTATGAAATATGAAGAAACTAACAGAAAATATGAAATGGCTCGTTTTAATATGTCAAAGTGTTTATCGCTATTTGTGTTGCCTTTTTATTATTATTTTCATTCAAGTGAGTCACATTTAACTGTTGGCTAACAAGCGATTAATAAGCAAGGAAGAAAAAGTCCTTGAAAATAATACTCTTGACATTAGAAAAAAAAAGTTAATTACAAAAGGTTTCAATTTAATCGATGATTTGCTTTTTCAACCATAAAAACGCGTGATATCTATTTTGAAACGCTTGACAAACTAAATGAGAATAACATCAAGATTTGTTATCCCTAATAGTGCAAAACTTACCACCCGTTTTTTTATGTTTTGGAAAATCCAGTACGTACCTGAAATAGAAAATACCATTAGTAAGATTAGTACTCAACAAATCAATCAATACTTTTAATAATAAACATTTAGAAGGAATAACATTTCCAGATTTTACTGTTTCTTTACAAATGTTGAGATTTTTATCTCACTAGAGGTATATTAAAGTACTTTACAGCTACATAAAGTTTTAGCTGCATTGTTTGAGTTGTTTTGTCTGCGTACATTGCAAATATAAACTTGAATGGACGAAGACAGAAGTTGGTCTCTATCTCAAGACATGACTAGTTTCTCTAATTCAAAACCAAACCAGCATTTCCAATAAAAACTAGCCAGAAGCATCTCTGGTATGTACAATAAATAGACCAGAATAAGTTACATAACCTGATCCTAAGGTAAGGAAAAACTTTAAAAAAATCTTTAGGAAAGATTTAGGGTTAATGGAAGTTTTTATTATTTTCAACTACAAGAAATGGCAAAAACGGTCCTAACCCACGATAATGAATTCAGTATTCTAAACGCATCCGTGAAAAAATTACATCAAAACTGGATGGAAAGGGACAGGGCAATACGTTGGCAAACCAGTTCACCAGACATCCCGGCCCTTGATTTTTTCTTGTGGGGATAAGAAAAAAATTATAAGCTGAACAACCAAGGACAGCTGAGGATATGAAATTCAAAATATATCTAACAGTAACATACATTTTTTTGTCGAGTAAATTTATTATCATGTTACATGTAGGGCATCATAAGACAATTAATCGGTCATACTATCAATAAGCTTGTAAATATAGACGAGAATTTAGAGTGGACCAAGTATAGTACCTTGTGTAACTCTTACATATATATATATATATATATATATATATATATATATATATAAAAGTAGACTTTTTAGACTATTTGCGATAAATAACTTTGAAACAAATCAATTATGTATAATGATGATTACATTCAGGCGGACATTCTTCCGGTATTTGGTAGAATTCACGAGTTATTCTAAAGTCCTCGAATGTTCGAGAATTCATGAAGGCGGCTCTTTGACGTTCTAGATCCTTCCCAGAAGTTTTACACAAATTAAATCTGTTATAGAAGATAACAATAATGAGCATAAGCATTTACGGCAAACTTTCTTATAACCATCACCGCGTTTAAAAAGACAAACTTGGCATTTAACAACCTACATAAATATGAGAAATGTTTCTCAAAGTGTATTGTTGTTTAATAAAACTCACTTCAGCTACAATTATATTTATATATGAGATTAGAAATCATTCAACACATCACTTTACCAATTGAAAGTAATAAAACTCAAGAATCTCTAGATATGTTCCCACTACGTCATAATTGTCAAAAAGTCATTTCAATAAAAACTTATTAACGTTTGAACGAGAAGGTTCAACTTTTGATTAGGATTCTGTTTAAAAATCGATTAAATACCAATTGCTGTACACTTCTTTCTTGCCAACGGCGTGTCTGAAATTTTAATCGATTATGTTATAATATCCGGAAGTGAAAAACATAAATTTTATGCATCAACTACTCTGACTTTACCTTCACAATAATACCGGTACTGGCTTGAAGAAAACAACCGTTGTTTGTTTGTTGAGGCATCTTAACATAAAAATTTAAAAACGATTGAAAACCGCAACTCTATCGGCTGGTCAAAGTCGTTGGTGCATTTTTCAACATTATTGCAACATTGTGCATTAATCGTTCAGAAAGAAATCTTGGTAGTAAACACTTTTATGCTCAAAGCAATAATGCACATGGCATTTACTCAATTATCACATCTTCATCTAAAGAATATTTTTGTCAATCCGCTATTTTTTGAGACTATTAAATCCAACATTAGTTCCTTCAATTTGTATTTCCAGCAGTTACACCTTCACATTTTCGGGCAATCAAGGCACGAAACCATTTGTCTTTCTTGATAATGGAATACCTACTGGGATCAATACACTGCTTACTCCTTGGTCGCAGATATGTACAAATGCCACTCAACTTCTTTCATCGCCAACGTAGCTTGTAATGTGAAACTCCTTTCCAGAATCTGAAATGACTAGGAATGTTAGAGCTGTAACTATTCAACGATTGGACACTGAGCATCAGAGTTTTCTAATTTAAACTTATTATGACGATGAAATTGTATGCGGTGTCTAATAGCTGCGAAGCTTGCTCGTTCCAATATGATATGAATGCTTCCGCCTATGTAGGGTTGACGAAATCTAAATCCTTTGGGAATAATCCTCATCTCCCGACATCTGCACAAGAATGTCAAGCAATTCTTGGTTCGTGCAAGCTTCTTATACAAGTCTTCTAAGCCCCTAAACCATTCTACTGGTTACTACCCAGCTTTTCCCAACATGATTGAGAAGCTGAAAGCCAAAAATTCTCCAACGAAAACAGCTTAGCCGCTTCTGAATCTAGAATACACAGCTTCTGAAGGCTTAACCATACGATAAATAAACAAGCAGATGTTCCAAAAGCCACCACCTTGAGGGAAATATACTAACAGATTGGTCTGTTCTATGCACACCAACTGACCATCACTTGGAACGACCAACGTGGAAAGCGGAATGGAAGTGACTTATGATGTCCAAGAGAAGAGGAAGGGGTCAGAGGAAGAGTAGTATGTGGTAGAAACAAGCCAAGATTACTTACAAAGTGGCAACCGAATTAAAAAAATTAATACCGGTAGCACTCCGGGAGTGCCGGCAGAAGTGAAAACTTCAATATTAACGTTGTGTTTAATTATAAGTACAAAAGTACTATCATTTATGAGGTAGAATACAATATTTATTAAAAACCTACACCGATTATTTATTATTATCTTATTTCATTTATTTTTAGTCGAAATTATTTTTTTGGTAAACCTACACCGCAAATGGGCTTATTGTGGTGTCATGAAAATGTAGGTTAATGCTATAAAGTATAAACATATTACAAATATTACATTTATTATGTGTAAATACAGACTCGATCGAAACCTAATCTTATTATTAAAATTGTATTTATTACTATTATTATTATTCGTTTTTTTACGTTTTATAGTGCTCAGCTTATAGCTGGTTTTCTTGACGGCAGTTACGGGCTAAAGCCAAGTAAGAGTTTTTCATCTAGTATATTTTTCATCTAGTATATTTATAAAGTACTCACTCATTTTCTTTCACTACTTCATCATCACTTTTTTCATTAATAGATGCACTTTGTTCAATTTCCATAATTTAAACAATTCACATATACGAATACACAACAGTCAAGCCGACAGCTGTCACCATCCTTAGATACGCGTGGCACGCTGTACATAAACACACACGGACATTCGCGCAAGCGCCCTGTGCCGCCTAAACGGAGCAACACACTCAGGCACGGTAGAAAGAGTGGGAGATACTAGTTCCTCTCCCTTCCCCTCGATCTTACGCTTTTTCGATCAGCATCACGTGACCCTGACGCGAGTTTGGAAATTTTTACCCATACAAAAAAAAGTGCTCAGCGGCGCTAAAGAAGTTTTCACTTCAAAAATAAATCTTTATGTAATGTTTAAAAATTTTTCTTATACTTAATTAAATACCGGTCAACTATATTCAGGTGAAATGTCAACCATCTTCACTCGTCTGGCCGTGAGGTGTCAATTCTCAGTAAAGGAGCCTTTCGAAGTCGCTCCAGACCACTTACCTTGTCCTTCCGTCGTCGCTTTTAGTGATTACGAGAAGTATTGAAAGGTACCAGCTTGTGAGTTCAAGGTGCTTATAAAGAAAAAATTCATAGGCAAGGTATCAACAACATGCCCTAATGAGGCATATGTTAAAAAATGTCCACAGGTTGTTAGGTTCTTGATTCGTTTGTCGTGCCCTGGGTTCTAACTCTACTTTAGACGAAATTAATAAATCGAACAAATGGATAGATAGCATAAAAACAATTGTCAACCAAAGTAGGAGTTAGTACTAATTTACCCTCTATGGATAATAGTTCGCATTATCCACATCTATTACTGTGAAATAAATTCAGTTTTGTTTGAATTGTAAGATATATGTGAGATAGGTTCAATTATCACAACCAATTCCAAAATAAGCTTTTAATATAACTTTTAGTAGACAACCTTTCCATACAGCACATATATATCAACTAACTTCAACTGATTCTGTCTCCCTAAGAGAATATATCTGTCTAACCCAAAACCGAAGCGCAATCATTCAAGTTCCCGATGTTTACATTAACATCATAAAAATCGTCGGGAAGATAATGATTCGTAGAGCATTCCTTTTACGTTAGTCATAATATTATGTACAGTATATTTATAATAACAATACAATACAATATATAATGTGTAAACTAATTGTAACAATATGGTAAACCAAACTTGTCAATATATCCTCGCATAAACTTAATTACAGTTTTTTTTTTCGCAACAGCAACAAGATGTTGAACATAAAACAAGGCGTTATATTTCCTCAATAAACTTACGTTATTATAATGACATATTTTATTTCTCATTAGGTAAACACATCGCATATGGTTAGAACGGAAAGTGTGTCATCAGAAACTTCGAACCGCAAGTTTATAAATATTTGGAACTCATGGAAATGATCGGTTAGTCAAGGTTAACAGAACACATTAAATGTGAACTGAATCAATAATGAAAAAAAATGACATACGCCGGATGCGGTGGAAAAATATGATTTATGAGGAATATCTAATATTTATTGCAATTATTATAGTGTTTCATGGAAACTGAATGCTTGAAATATGGTCACTTCATTATTTCATTGTGAAGAAAACTTTAAGATCTATTGTCAGTTCTATAAATTCTCCGTGAAGTGAACTTCCAAAATTTCTTTTAAACATTATTCGTCCTCTTACAGGAATTTCTGTTTCTCATCTAAAAAACAGTGCACATTTCTTGGAAAAACTATCTCATATAGAATACAAAAATATCTTTACAAGTTTTGATATAGTAAATCTTTATAACAATGTTCCTGTTTCCCAAACACTTCCAATAGTAAAACAACTACTAGAACGGGACTTTTCATTAAATCAACGAACTCAGTTATCAATTGAAACAATAATGGAACTACTAACATATTGTACCAAAACTACATACTTTCAATTAAACGATGACTTTTACCAACAGGATTTTGGCATGGCCATGGGTTCTTGTCTCTCACCAGCATTGAGTAACATATTATGGAAAACTTTGAACAACAAGTAATTTTATCAAAAGAAAATAAACCTTTAGTTTGGTGGCGTTACGTTGACGACATTTTTGTGAGCTGGGAACACAATCTTGAAGAACTAGATACATTATTAAATGGCATAAATAACAAAGAGCCAACTATCAAATTTACTCTAGAAATTGAAGAAAATAACAAACTTTCTTTCCTAGACATATTAATAACAAAAACATAATCTTCATTCGAAACAGAACCTAAATTTCAATTCAAATCATCCGAATACAGTAAAGAAAGGTTTCATAAGTCATTATATGATAGAGCAAAGACCAACTGTTCTGATGATAATAAATTCAACAAACAAAAAATAATTAAACAAAATGTTCTCACTGGAAACAATTACCCTACAAAATTTATTAACAAAGAGTTAAACAGCCTTGAACAGAAAACCAACCTTCCGAATCAACGCAGAACTTCTCTTATTAACACTACTACTACTCACGACAACTACATTAGAGTTACAACTATACCATATATACAGGATCTGTCAGAAAGATTGAAAAGAGTGGGCAACAGATTTAATGTTAAAACAATATTCCAAACAAGAAATACACTGAAATCTCTAATATCGAAAACAAAACGAACCAACAAAACCCAGAACTCAAAAAACTGCATATACATCGAGACCATTAAACGTACGAATAAATGAACACAATAATTACATAAAGAAACGACAATTTGAAAAATCGAAAATTTGTGAACATGCTTGGGACCTAGGCCATAAAATACAGTTAGACAATTCAACTATACTTCACAAAGAACAACATAACACAAAACGAAAAATAAAAGAGTCTGCCTTAATTCTTTTGAATGAAGACGATTGCATCGCTTCTACTTCTGTAGAATTTAATCGTATCTGGTTACCGACAATTAAGGAAGAAATTATGGTAACCTCCTTTTGAACAACCCAGTATCGGGATAGTTCATAAGGTTTTTCCTAGGTTTTCCCTTATGACGTTAATGGGATCACTGAAACAATAGAATTCTTTGATCGCATTTCTGGCGAATGCGCTATCTTATAACAAAGTCGTACCTAGGAACGTCACTTATAAATTCTAAAGACAACAATTTAAATGTCATAATAATTTTCGTTTTGCAATTTACATCATTAAATATAAAGCCATTGACAACGAAGCCAGAATAGACTTTGAAACGTTTGGTTTTCCTTCAATATACGTCGTTTTATTTCGATTGTGGTGTTATTGCCCAAAAAAAAAAAAAAGTAATCAAGAATATGCCACAAACAACGTTTAGAAGACAATTAAAACTTTAAAGGCTTCTTTCCCTCAATAAATATTAACACATTTATTTCAAAGTATAATAATGATGTAATGTTACTGAGGACATATGTTACTAGTGTTCGTTAAAATCACAAAATCAGCAATTACACCCTTCATTTAATTTCTTAAGAATGTTCATTTCATTCCTTCTTTTTATTGTGCTTGATTAGATCAGACTCTGCTGAAGATGGGTTACAATCCTTACAAGTGCTTTGTCATCTGTCGTTAAGGCTTTAAAATGTTACTATTGTTATATACTCCGTGGGTTCAATTAAAATTTAAAAAAAAACTAATATTCACAAATATAATACAACATAAGCTCTTCGTCGCACTAACTGCTGCGATGATGGACTGCTCCTTTTAAAATCAGCATCGAAAACTCTCGTACAATCGATTATAAACTCTACAGAGCCATTTCGAGATCACTATTTGGTCCTAAAAGCGATCGAAGTCGTACTGGAATAAAACCAGGGCCGGCTTAGGAAAATTTCGTTACACTATTATGGATTTTTCTGATAATCGATTTTAGTTATTTTACTTGTTGCCGTCAATAAAGAAATTATTTTAAAAATTTTTTTTTGAGAACCACACATTTGATGCTGCACAATGAAGTAACCACTGAACATATGTTAAACATATGAAAGATTTTTTTCCAAATATCAGTAATTGACTTGTAGAATAAGATCCAAAAGTTTGTTACAACTTTTTCTCTTTTATTTTTCAAATTGTTTTTTCTAAAGTTAAAAGTTTACACAAAAAAATATTAGAGCGCTGAAAATTTCGCAGACATTCACTTCGCCTTCAAATTTACTATCGCCGCCATTTTGTAAAACAAACATTAAGTCGATGAATAAAACTGAATATTCATAGGCTGATTCTACATCAAACTTACACAACGATTTAATTTTATGCCAGCAAATTCTGATGCAAAATGGATTCGACTTGGAAACGCTGATACGTTAAAAAAAAATCAGTTCCAACTATATGCGGAACAAAAAAAGTTCCCCACAGATTAATTAGTGCACCACGAAACCTCGAAATTAACCTCACGTTTACATCAATTAAAGTTCGAAACTGAGTTTGCCGAATTTCGCAATTCTGCCCCAACTTATCCATCACATTAGCCACATTGGGCGAAGTATTAATTTCAAATTACCAGGGGTGGAAAATTGACTTGCAAATATCACTTTATGGCACAGAATTATTATAGATTCAGCTTTAGACATAATAAAGTCGTTAAGTCAGCTTATCTGAACATCACAATCGTTCTGTGGTTTCTGTTCGTCGGGTTTGAAAGTGGGAAGATGCTAATATCCAAAGACCTCTGTTCTCCCTGTCTGTCCCAGTCTCCCCATCTCACTCCTACTTTGGTCTCGCCTGGACACCCGCTCGGCAAGTTGCCAACTACAAGAAAGTCAAACATCTGAAGATCAAATACAGTACCGAGAGTGGGAAGACGAGGGTCAGGCCAACGTTCGTTATTTCGTTATCGTTTTGGGTGTTTAATCACATCGGGTGAACGCTTTTGACGTGACGCCGTGTAAAGCGAAGAAAACAAAGCGGCTAACTAGATAATAAATAACTTTAAAAAAGAAAACGTAAGCAAATTAAAAATAAATAATAGCCCGTTTGTCAGTCTTTAATAAAACATCTAAAAAAAATATAACGGACTTCCACCCTATAACTAAAAAGCTAAAAATAATTATAACAAAATACAACTCTAGTAAATAAATAACACATTCAATGTTGTTAGGTACCTACCCAGTAAGTAAAAAATGTAAACATTAAGAGGTGCTCATTCTGTACAAATTAATTACCTACCAATCTAGTATATTTTTGAAGTCGGTGCCAAGCAAATCTAAAATCCTTCATTGCGTACTTATCTACTACTTCATCAAACTTGATTGTTGCTTGGCACCGACTTCAAAAATATACTAGATTGGTAGGTAATTAATTTGTATAGAATGAGCACCTTTTAATGTTTACATTTTTTACTTCCTGGGTAGGTACCTTACAACATTGAATGTGTTATTTATTTGCTAGAGTTCTATTTTGTTATAGTTATTTTTAGCTTTTTAGTTATAGGTGGAAGTCGGTTATATATTTTTTAAAAATGTTTTATTTTCAACTTTTTAGTTTTTTTGAACTCAGGTAGTTTTCATTCTTTATTTTTTATTTTGTATGTATAACCTTAATAGGACCAGGTAACATCGAAAGCCTCAACATTACACAATGATACATTTTCATTTAAATTGACAGGTAAATGTTTACTAACAAAATGTACTAGTACGCGTTGACTTAATCCCAAAATATATTTATGCCTTATGGACCACGCCATGTAACCTTTTTTCAACTTTTTTTGACAACTCTGTATAACTATAGATAATTCCACTCCACCCTATGTACCAACCATCCTGTACATAGGACTGCCCAGGGACAAGCATAAATTTGTTAGCTGCCTTCTGTAAACTATAGGACGGAGTAGAATCCATCCCATATTTACTGAGTTAAATCCGTCCTATATTTCGACCATAGTATACAACTCCTTGTGGGCTACCTCATTAATTATTTCAATTTTAACATTTTATATTATCGCCTTGTGTAACATTAATACCTCTCCACACTTTATGCAACTTCTTATGGGCTATAAAATAAATATTTTTTTAATCACACTGTATAAATATAATTCAAATCCAGCATATATTTCAACCATCCTGTATATGATTTGTTTACGTCCACATCATCTAACAGCTTTTTAATAACCCTATATAATTTGAATTTCACATTTTTTCCAATATTTTTATACCACCAAACGTCCACTCCACCCTATATTCCAACCATCCTGTATATACGGCTAAACGGCCTAACCTATATTTCAATCATCTTATAAATGATGATCCGTCTATCACTTTACTTTGTTATTTTGTTTGCTATAACTAAACACCCTGTGTATAAACGCACCAAATAGCAGTTTAGAGTTTGACATGTGTTGTCACTGAATTTTCTATTAGGCCTGGAGAATGAGACAACCAAAAGCACCGTCTTCGCAAAATGGAAATATTTTCATTTAAATAGGTATTTGCCTGGTATGCAAACAAAACGAGCTTGGTACTCATTGATTTAAGGAGCCGAAAATACTATGCTTTACTACCTGTATGCTTGAGATGTACATATAAATTTTGCAAATTCGCAATTAACACTTCCAGGCCTAAAATTCCCGCACTATTTATTACGTTGGAATTAAATTATTTATCAGGAAATGTCCGTTATGTCATTTCGATGAAATTTTTGATGAGAATTTTGGAACTTTTGATAAGAATTTTGGAATTTTCGGCGATTTCCTGCAAAATTGCAAGTTGCACGTCGCAGAAAAGTATATGAGATCACCTAGGGATCTTCCTTAATAGATTAAACGTTAAAAAACTATACACATTCATAAGGAGTTTTCGAAAAAACGATCAATATGTTAGGGATATTGGTCGATTTCCATGCACGCATGTGTTCATTCACAAATTTCATCACTTTACCAATAGAATTCTTTTCCAAAATTTGAAGTTTCACCAATCCGGATATATACTCTATTAAACAAGACCATATTCATACAAATAAAATACGCGACGAATTGATAACCTCCTCCGTTTTGGAAGTCGGTTAATAAACAAAACAGAAATGCATCCATTTGAAGCCGAGGTATATAAGTATTAAGAAAATCTCATTAATCCGGCGACTCCGCCAAAAAGTCTGCATATTATAGTTTTACTAGCAGATATAGTCTTGCATAGGATGCTCACAAAACCTTTTCATATATATGTTATACTTAAAACTAGCTTTTAGATAGAACGGGTTTTTTTCTAGTTAGGACTAGTTTTTATTTAATGCCTTTGTTAGTACTAGAACTAACTAATGCCCAAATCGAATATCAGTTATAATAACTAGTTCGTACTAGAAAAAACGCTTTTTTCCGAAGCGAGTCAGTTAAAACTGTTGCGACAGAGGTTTGAGTTCATCATACCTTATTCTGATTGGCCGCATGGCATCACCTTCATAGCAGTGTTAGTGCCGAAGGGAACTACTTTGATAGGGTCAAAAAAAACACCAAATTACTTTCAAAACAACTACATATATAGAAAAAGTAATCTCGTTAATTTTCCAATAAGCCACATAGAAAATATAATATGAAATCTAAACAATCATCACAAACAGATCTATTGACAGCCTATGAAACTAAATTACTTGTTTTTTTCCTTCAGCAAACAATTATAATCTCACACGAAAGAAAATACCGTATAGAGAGCAATGTTTGCTTTTCAACCAAGTCTGTATACTAACGGTATCTTCTCGTGCTGACGCATCGCACAATTATGATGAAATCCCAAGCACTTATGTGTCATTGACGATGATAAAAGAATTATTACGCAAACACAAAAAAATAAAAACACAAATTGTTCACTTAGAACACGTACGTAAGATTTTTGTTTGCACAGGTGAAGGCAGATTATCGAAAATAGGTTGATGCTTTATAACGTGAGTTCATTTAGTAAGTTTTTGTACAGGGTGTTGGTCAATTTATATTGATGAAATTGAAATGAAATTGAAGAAACAATTTTTTGACAAAAACATTTTATTAGGAAAAAACATGGAGAGCTCGTTGATCTACAAGAATTCTTGAAAATGACGACCTCCAAATAACGGGAAAACATTCAATCTTCTCTTCAATTACTGCCGACGTCTGTTCTTATGGAGTTACACCCAGCTTATATCAAAGAATTTTAGATGGTCTCATAGGAAGTAATCCAGAGGGTTTAAATCCGGTAATGAAGCAGACCGGCAGTGTAATTATCAAAATAAGAGCTATGAATGATTGGGACTAAACTTGACATTCTCTGATCATTTAAGCCGTATAAAGCTTTAAGCATATCGAGCATTGAGGTTTATCTGCCGAGCTGGTAGAAACGTTTGATTTTCCATCAATACAGGTCGTTTTATTTCGATTGTGGTGTTATTGCCCAAAAAAACATAAATGTAACGATAACGATATCTTAAAAACACGACCTTCGTAAGACCTATCTAACACAATAACATTTTGCTTGTTGTTACTGCCCTTTTTGTTTCAATTCATTACTCAGTTCCTCTATTTAACAGCTTTTAAAAAATGGACAAACTTATGCAAAAGCTGTTTCGAGCACGGTTTCTTCATTGTTATTTGCAAACGATAATGTAACAAATGTGTTAATTTACAACGAAATTCCTCAACATTCATCGATTATACGAGGGCTGCCTTTTTTATTTCGGGATTAGAGAACAAAAACAAATATTAATCATCGAAAATCGCTTTATTGTTTTTCAAAATATTCCCCATGAAGATCTATACACTTTTGCATGCGTTTGAACTAATTGTCGAAGCACTTGAGTGGTCAAAAATGCAGTGGTTTGAGCTGATGTGTGAGAGCTCGCAATGTCGTGGTGAAGAGTGATCCGTCTTAGGCGGTTGGTTTTCCTCATTTCGTGGAAGACAACTGGCAAACAAATGGTTGTGTACCACTCAGAATTGACTGTTCTGCGTTGTTCTAGTGGCACGGTTGCGACATGTCCAGTTTTTCCGAAAAAAACAGGCGATCATTTGCTTGGAAGTGCTTCGTGCGCGAACTACATTTGTTGGATTCGGCTCATCTTGAAACACCCATACAGTCGACTGCTGTTTACTTTCGAGCTCATACGCGTTAATCCACGATTCATCACCTGTCACTATGTCATAAACGTGTTTTGAAGCACCGCGATCGCATTTTTTGAGCTTTTCTTTCCACCAATCGACACGAGCCGTTTTTTGAACGACTGACAAATTGTGTGGGATCCAACGCGAACAATTTTTTTGACATTCAAATGTTTATACAATATTGAATGAATGCTGGTCCCGCTAATGTGTAAGGTTGACTCAATCTCACGATAGGTCACATGACGATCTTGCAATATCAGTTCGCGCACAGCATCAATGGTTTCCGGAACAACTGTTTTTGGACGACCTTCACGAAATTCGTCTTGGAGTGAACTACGACCTCAATTGAATTCACCATACCATCGACAAACAGTGGTCCTTGATGGAGTTTCATCGCCAAAAAGTAAATTAAGTTCATCCATGCACTCTTGCTGACTTAATCCACGTCGAAAGTTGTAAAAAATAATCGCACGAAAATGTTCACGATTTAATTCAATTTTTTGGCCGAGATGAATCCTTGAAGTTACTGTAAACAACACATAGCGCTCGTAGTTAAAACGTTCTGAGTACGTATAACCTCAAAAATGTCAAACTTTACAATAGAGCTGCCAGTTGTCAGATTGCAACACTTGGGTTGTCCAATCCCGAAATATAAAAGGCAGCCCTCGTATTTGCAAACGATAACGTAACAAATGTGTTAATTTACAAAGAAATTCCTCAACATTCATCGATTATACCTACAACGTTATTTAATAACAACGTGGAATCATTACTAATCGATGAAAGTATGTTGCATTACCAATTTTGTTGATTCAACGTTTTAGCCGTTGGACTCTAAACAAACAAATCGGCATATACGGTATATATACATACGAATACGAATACACTTAATGAATTATTTACTTAATATTATCCTTCCTTAAAATGGGTTGTGCCGCAGACAGAGACAAGATGCAACAACGTATTACGGTGAGAGAATTACCGTTTACATGACACAGATAAGTGAAATGCTAATTTTCGAGGTTGACGGCCGACTTAATGTCTCGTATCAAAGGTAGCTTCCATTTTAATGAATTGTTAGAGAGATTATTTTTTTAATGTTTCGTGTCGTTTTAAATCTGGTTCATTTTAGCGCATAAATCACGAGAAAGTGTCACTGGGACGATTCATGTAGCTACATTTTAATCAACATTTCACTTGAAGACATTGTTTTGGTACACTTTCTGTCTTAAAAACGAACAGTATTATAAAAAGAAGGTTAAGATCTACAACAAATAATTAATTTTGAATAGCAAATTATTTGCGTTCGGTTGTAGTCCGAGAGCCCACTGCAAAAATCCCCTACGTTAAATCAACATAATGAAATGTTTGAAAATGCTTACTACTTACTAGGGATGTAACGAATATTCGCATTCGCATTAGCGAATTAGTATAACTTACTTGTGATTTCAAAAGTATTAACTTATACTTACAATGAGAAATAACAGTTGTATGATGACAACAAAATTTTTCTTATGTCAACTTAAATGTCATAAATCAAACTTTCAATTTGCAATTAACATTTTCAATACATATTTTAAAGCCATTGACAACGAACTCAGAATCGACTTTGAAACGTTTGGTAAGGGGGCTGCATTTTATATTTCGGGATTGGAAAACCCTAGTGTTGCAATCTGACAACTGACAACTCTATGGTAACGTTTGACATTTTTGAGGTTATACGTACTCAGAAAGTTTTGACATACGAGCGCTATGTGTTGTTTACAGTAACTTAAAGGATTCATCTCGGCCAAAAAATGGAATTAAATCGTGAACATTTTCGTGTGATTATTTTTTACAACTTTCGAGGTGGATTAAAAGTCCGCAAGAGTGCATGGATGAACTTAATGTATTTTTTGGCGATGAAACTCCATCAAGTACCACTGTTTATCGATGGTATGGTGAATTCAATCGAGGTCGTAGTTCACTCCAAGACGAATTTCGTGAAGGTCGTCCAAAAACAGTTGTTCGGAAACCATTGATGCTGTGCGCGAACTGATATTGCAAGATCGTTATGTGACCTATCGTGAGATTGAGTCAACCTTACACATTAGTAGGACCAGCATACATTCAATATTGCATCAACATTTGAATGTCAATAAAATTAGTTCGCGTTGGATCCCACACAATTTGTCAATCGTTCAAAAAAAGGCTCGTGTCGATTGGTCGAAAGAAAAGCTCAAAAATACGATCGCGATGCTTCAAAACACGTTTATGACATAGTGACAGGTGATGAATCGTGGATTTACGCGTATGAGCCCGAAAGTAAACAGCAGTCGACTGTATGGGTGTTTCAAGATGAGCCGAATCCAACAAAAGTTGTTCGCGCACGAAGCACTTCCAAGCAAATGATCGCCTGTTTTTTTCGGAAAAACTGGACATGTCGCAACCGTACCAGTAGAACAACGCAGAACAGTCAATTCTGAGTGGTACACAACCATTTGTTTGCCAGTTGTCTTCCAAGAAATGAGGAAAACCAACGCCGAAAACGGATCACTCTTCACCACGGCAATGCGAGCTCTCACACATCGGCTCAAACAACTGCATTTTTGACCACTCAAAACTCGATTTGATGAGTCACCCGCCGTATAGTCCTGACTTGTCACCAAATGACTTCTTTTTATTCCCGTACGTAAAAAACAAACTGAGAGGTCAAGGTTTTTCGACACCTGAAGAAGCGGTTGCTGCGTTCAGAATGCATGTTTTGGAGATACCTCAATCAGAGTGGAAAAAGTGCTTCGACAATTGGTTCATAAAAGGCAGCCCTCGTATTTTCTTTCAATATACAGCTTTTTATTACATATTACCAAGAAAACATAAAAATAATATATATTTTATCTTCAATAAAATGACTACTTCTGACGTTACTCATATTATTTAACATATTTTAAGAAATATCACTTATCTACAAAGGAATTCTCCAACATTAATAACGATTTTCTAGCTACATAATCAACAATTCATTTAGACGGGGGAACATTTCTATAATTCGCAATCAACAAGACTCAATAAACTAGCGACTAACAATTCCAATTGAAAATCAAATCTGTCGCCTAATTTACGCCGTTGAGTTTGTGCGGTTCGATTGGTCTACCAATTAGACGAGCGATCAGGCCATCGGTTATGGTCGTTGGAAAATCGATTGAGAACTCGTTAATCATCCCGCAAAGGAAAGGAGGGGGTTATTATCAATTAAAGAGGATTATATTGCCCTTGTAATGACTGCGGCTAAGCTGACAGTTCGGGTTCGAATATCCGATGATGGTAATGATGATGTTGTTGAAGTTTGGGTCTGATATATTTCCCTTTTACTTTTTTACTTTTTAAATTCCTTTGACGTGTTTTGAAAGTTTACTAGATGACTTTTGTCACAGATAATAATAAGTAGTTTTGACGGAGAAGATTACATGGCACAGAATTGCTCTTCAGACTGTATGGGTGAAAGATTGTGGCCACACGGATATATGCTGGGTGTTTCTTAAATAGGGTTCTGCTATGTGTAGAACTCATTAAAATAAGCCAAAAAGACCCTATTAACATGTGCCCTTAAAAGGGCTCAAACAAAACTGTTTTTTTTTCAATCATCACTTTTACTAATTAAACACTACAAGGCTCAATTGACAGTTTATCAATAACTTACATTGTTAAGCGTTGTGGTCAGGTCAGTCTTTTATTTGCCATGTTGCTAAATTATTTAAACGAATTCCCGCCCGCCCTTCAATAATGTTTAATTTCTTAAATCTAAACCACTGCCATGACCAAATTCGACGTCCTAGACTACTTTAATGTAGTACTTTGATGCTTTTTTACTCTCTCTGCTTTATTGGGGGCCAAAGTATTAAAACAAATTTCCGGACCAAAATTTAAATTATGTTTATATGGTTTCTTAGATCTAATGGAAAGATTCTAAACCACTGTCATAACCAAATTCGACGTCCTAGACTACTTTGCTGTAGTACTTTGTTTGATGCTTTTTTACTCTCTCTGCTTTATTGGGGGCCAAAGTATTTAAACATATTTTCGTTAATTTTTTTTTAATTTCAAAAAAATATATTTGTGTTCCTCAGAATGGGACCTTTCATTTGATATATTACATGATGCGTTTGAAAAAAATTTAAATTTTCATTTAATTCTATAATTTGCCCCCCCCCCCCCCCCCAAATTAATATTAATGGTTTCTCCTTATTTTTTCTGTAAAGTTCGCGCAACGGTCTATTTTCTTTATTTTTTTCAAAATTTTAGGCTCAGTAGTTTTGGAGATCAGGGGGAAACAGTCGATTTTTTTTAGTTTTTCCCCCCAAAAATACCACTGAAATCAAAATTTCTTCATTTACGATATGAGTAGATAAGCTATAGGCGTTCTGGAACAAAATCGACCAAAAATACATGTAATTTCCCATAAGAGATTCTAAGGTCCCAAAACGCCGAAATTGAACCAAATTTACCCCCTCCACTTCCACTTTTGAGTCACGTGACGTCATAAGCTGCGTTCTGATTGGTCGGTTCAAATTTGGCGGGAAATTCAAAATTGACAGCCCTGACCGGGGATCGAACCTAACGGCAAGGAGGCTAACTTAATGGGACTTCCGGGAGGAGGCGTCAGGACACCTAACGGCAAGGGCGCTAACCTAACGGGAGGAGGCGTCAGGACTTCCGTCGGGACGCGGTCGTAGGTCGGGGGTACGCGGGGCCGCGGTGGCTGGCGTAACGCGGTGCGTAGGGAATGCGGTGGCATGCACTGCGTAGGGAATTCGCTGGCTTTCGGCTGCTTCCGTCGGGGGTGCGTGACGTCATTCGGGAAACGGACTGGCTCGTGTCGGGTGCTTGTCGCAGGGGGTGGTGACAGCCGGGTGCATTGGCCGTGGCAGGGAACACATACAGTGGTGAAACACCGCCTAATCGGCGGATGACTCATCAAATCGATGTTTTGAGTGGTCAAAAATGCAGTTGTTTGAGCCGATGTGTGAGAACTCGCATTGTCGTGGTGAAGAGTGATCCGTCTTCGGCGGTTAGTTTTCCTCATTTCTTGGAAGACAACTGGCAAACAAATGGTTGTGTACCACTCAGAATTGACTGTTCTGAGTTGTTCTAGTGGTACGGTTGCGACATGTCCAGTTTTTCCGAAAAAACAGGCGATTATTTGCTTGGAAGTGCTTCGTGCGCGAACAACTTTTGTTGGATTCGGCTCATCTTGAAACACCCATACAGTCGACTGCTGTTTACTTTCGGGCTCATACGCGTAAATCCACGATTCATCACCTGTCACTATGCCATAAACGTGTTTTGAAGCACCGCGATCGTATTTTTTTGAGCTTTTCTTTCGACCAATCGACACGAGCCTTTTTTTGAACGATTGACAAATTGGGTGGGATCCAACACGAATTTTTTTGACATTCAAATGTTTATGCAATATTGAATGTATGCTGGTCCCACTAATGTGTAAGGTTGACTCAATCTCACGATAGGTCACATGACGATCTTGCAATATCAGTTCGCGCACAGCATCAATGATTTCCGGAACAACAACTGTTTTTGGACGACCTTCACGAAATTCGTTTTGGAGTGAATTACGACCTCGATTGAATTCACCATACCATCGATAAACAGTGGTCCTTGATGGAGTTTCATCGCCAAAAATTAAATTAAGTTCATCCATGCACTCTTGCTGACTTAATCCACGTCGAAAGTTGTAAAAAATAATCGCACGAAAATGTTCACGATTTAATTCCACTTTTTGGCCGAGATGAATCTTTTAATTTACTGTAAACAACACATAGCGCTCGTATGTCAAAACGTTCTGAGTACGTATAACCTCAAATATGTCATACTTTACGATAGAGCTGTCAGTGTCAGTTGTCAGATTGCAACACTAGGGTTGTCCAATCTTGAAATATAAGAGGCAGCCCTCGTAGTATACGAGTATACGAAACCTTAAAAATAAAAATGTGTTTAGTTGCATTGCTTCAGTGTGTATTTATTTTTCTCTTTGTTTATTTTATATTTATAATTGAATAAAAATGTTACTTAATAAAATCCGTTCATATTCCACACATACATTATTTTTTTCCTTAATTGCAACGAATTATATCGGATAATTATTTAATTATTATAATATGTATGCACTCATTAGTAATCTGTATTTAGGTGCCACTACTCAAATTAAGAAAGTAAGCGTAACGAATACTTTGTAACGGGTAGTCAGACTAAGAGTAACGAATACATACGAGTATTCAAGAAGTCGTTACTTTAATAGCACCAATAATAAGTTGTACCACTGATATGCAACTTTTTACTTTTCCTACCGCCAACTTTTCCGGTGACGCGAAATCTAAAAACATATGGATCTACAAACAAAAACATTTAAATCTCATGTAAAGAGCTTCTGTAATTATAAACATTATTTTATCAAAAGGCTTTACAAATCTTTCCCGGCAAAGGCTTGCAAATCTCAACAAACAAAAGAGTTTTTTTTTGTGACATTTTTATGTTTTCAGAGCACATTTTTTGCAGGTGTCTCCTTTTTTACTGCCTCCGAAAAATTCTTCACTGGAAAATTAGTTGGCCTTTTTACAGACGATTCGTCGTGACCTGGAAAAACTCTTTTCCAGCTTGCCGTCATCATCGGCTTTTTAGAGATCTAAGACAGCGTCACACACCGAATATTTTTTTGGCGTACAAAGTCACATCGCACATCTTCACGCTCGGTTGGTGTACGATGCGACTAGTCAGAGAAAAAGCGGCCGGGACAACCCAGTGACGCGATGAACTTTTCTAGCTGTGTGTCTTTAATGATACACTTACTATCGACTTTTCTCTTTTAATGAAAAAGATTTTTCCGCCTTTAGTTCTTCTTCGACGCTAAAGTAATTTCCGACTCTGAAAAATTGCTGAACTTGCATTTTTCAAAATGGTAAAATTATAAACTGAAAACATTTTGATAAACAAGCGAAATTGGTGAAGAAGTTCAAGTATAGAGGGTGAGTTTTTTTTGGTGATCAGTATGGGGATCTCGGAAGCTAGCGGAGATAGAGCAATGCTTAAATTGGGAAAGATTTGCAGTTTTTCTGGCCCAATTTAATGACGCTTTCGAATTTTTGTAAAAAGTCATGGCTTACTAGATAGTTTGAAAAAACGAAATTCTGTCGATTTAGTCAAATCCCTTTAGCTCCTTTGTTTTTGAATTTATAAAAAATGTGTAAATATCAACATTGAAGGGAATTATATCCCGAATATGATTGTCATGTCCTCGTTTGCGTGACAGCTCTCGTTTTCGAGATATGACACAAATTTTTGTTTTTTTTTTTTTGAATGGACACCATAGTTGGCCATGACCTCAAAAAATCGGACATTTTTAGAGCTTTTCAACAATATAATACTCGATATAGTTATTCATAAAAATAACGGAGTTATGGATGCTTTTCTCTCTTATTTTCACTTTTAGCGTAGGTAGCCATGAAAAAGATTGTTTTCACTTTGACGTTTCCTCATTTGAGAGTAATTCCATTAGGAGTGCTGAACTGACAGTCGATATTGACAAGTTTTCGTGATAAAATGGAATATTCTAACGAAGAAAAACTGAATATGGTGGGAATATCATATGCCATAAAAATTCAGTTCGTGCAGCTGCGGAATACTTTCATAGATATTTTAATCGTCGTCAACCTGCTCTATGTACATTTAAGAGGCTTTACGATAGTTTACGCAGATATGGATCTTTTACTAAACCAATAAAGGAATGTAATCAAATTAACGAAGCAGCACAAATACATGTAAATGGTAAATCAAAATTCATCTACATCAACACGTGAGATTGCGGTAGAAGCTGGCACATCACAACGAACTGTAGTACTGAAAGCGCACAAGTTCTACCCGTACAAACCTTCAATTTTCCAAACTTTGCATGCTGGTAACGAACATCGACAGATTTTGTTTTGTACAGGGTTTAGAGACATGTGCATTGACAATTCACATTTTCCATTAAAGGTGTTATGGTCAGATGAAACTAGATTTACTAACTACGGTATGTACAATAGACACAATGAGCATATCTGGGCTAATGAAAACCCTTTCCATGTAGAACAAAGACGACCCCAGATAAAATTTGGTTTTGATGTTTCGTGTGGTATCATAGGGTCTACTATTCTGGGGCCTTTTATCTATGACGAATCACATACTGGGGAGCGCTACTTGCATTTCTTGCAATAAACTTTTCAAGACATGTTACATAATTTGAATTTGAGAACTCGTTTAGAAATTGAGTGGTCCCAACATGATGGAGCACCTGCTCATAACTCGTTATTAGTAAGTCAACATTTAGATAATACCTAATATCTATCCAAACTCTTGGATAGGAAGAAATGGTCTACGCGAATGACCACCCTGGTCTCCCGATTTGGCAGTTATAGACTTCTATTCATGGGGTGCGCTAAAAAACAAAGTATGCAAAAGAAAGTATGAGACAGTTGGTGACCTAAGGGAGGCGGTATTACAAGCAATTGAAGAAATTGATAAGCGGTCTGTGAAGAAAGCGGTAATGTCAATCTTAAAAAGATGCAATTTTTGACTAAATAACAATGGTGGACTTTTCGAACATAAATTGTAACCATAATTATGTACTTTCAATTCTTAAGTTTTTAGTAAGTACCTACTTATTTAGTTTTTTCGTTATATCTGAAATACCTAATAAAAAAATCGTTCAATGTTTTTTCGAATAATTATAAAGACAGAACAGCATCCATAAAGCATTTTGAGGTCATAGCCAACTATGATTTCCATTCAAAAAAAGATAAGTTTGTGTCATATCTCGAAAACGAGAGCTGTCACGCAAACGAGGACATGTCAATCATATTCGGGATACAATTGCCTTCAATTTTGATATTAGACTTTTTTTATAAAATCAAAAACAAAGGAGCTAGAGGGATTTGACTAAATCGATAGTGTCATTAAATTGGGCCAGTAAAACTGCAAATCTTTCCCAATTTAACCATTGCTCTATCTCCGCTAGTTTCCGAGATCCCCATACTGATCATCAAAAAAAATTCTCCCTGTATACATACATGAATATATCGATTACATTAAGTAAAGAATTTTCAACTCAATTTCATCACCTTTATAGGGATGTTTTCTTACTTTAGGGGATGATTCAGGGGCTATGCGAATTCTTCTGAGCTTGGATTCGGAGTTTGCGTCGAAAAATATATGTACGTAAAATTTTACTTCAAAAATTTAAACGGTATGAGTATAGTAATAATTTAAAACATTTAATGATAAAAATAAAATGTTGGGTTAATTTAAATTCTAAATTCAACAAATTCCTATCCCCTTACATTGCACTATTGTAAACGAGTGTAATAACTGCAAATTCTACCAGCGCATGCACCAAAACTTTACTCAATATGAATTAAATGTAACACTGGCGCATCCACCAAATAATGCGACTCCACCAAATCATTTATTATCGTAACATTTCATCGTACTATCGAGATTTTTAAAGTGAGAAAGTGCACCAAGCCGTTCCGATCGGTAGCATTTATATCGGTTTTCGATGAAAACGGAAAATTTCCATAAATTTATTACGTCCCCCCATAAACCGACACGGGAAAACCTTTTGTCGAGCCAATCGAATCAGATAAAACTCTCTTCTCCCTGTGAATAAATTCCGCTGACCGGGTAACATTTCATCGCCGTTATACCGTCGTTTTAATCCTTTTTTCCTTTCTTTATCCGAACGGATGATGGCGCTATCCTTTAGCACTCTCGATAAAACGAGGAGAGAAAAAGCTTCGACGAACCGCAATCCAGCACCGTGGGGACCTACAGCACAAACGACGAGGACGACGATCGGAAGCATTTTCGAGGATAATAGGAACTAAATTTAGGAATGACGACGATTTTGCCCCCCTTTGGCCGTTCCATTTAGTCGAAGTTCCGATTTCCCCCCGGCTCGTTTGTTGTACCGAAAAGAGTTAAATTTCCCGTGTAACTCGATACAAAAGGAACATTTAGAGAGAGAACATAATTGAGTCAATTTTTAAAAACACAACGTCGGTCTCTGGATGTTTTATACGAAGGGGAACGGACTCGTATTGTGTTACGTTCGAAATTTGAGAATGGTAAACGTTAGGATAAAACTGAAAGTTTAGTTGTTTTCCCTTAACTCTAACGACTGCCTGAAACCTTTCAAATTTTTCTGGAGGCCTGAAAAACTTGCTTGCTTTAATTCTGTGGTTAATACTCATAATAAGGCAGAGACTTAAAAAAAGAGCGGCACTCATTTCAGTTTCTCAAAAACTTTGCATGCTGTTGACCAACATCGACGTATTTTGTTTTGTATATGGTTTAGAGACATTTGCCTTGACAATCCACAGTTTCCATTAAAGGTGTTATGGTCAGATGAAACTAGATTTACTAACTGCGGTATGTTCAATAGACACAATGAGCATATCTGGGCTAAAGAAAACCCTTTCCATGTAGAACAAAGACGACCCCAGATACAATTTGTTTTTAATGTTTGGTGTTGTATCATAGGGTCTACTATTCTGGGGCCTTTTATCTATGACGAATCACTTACTGGGGAGCGCTACTTGCATTTCTTGCAATACACTTTTCAAGACATGTTGCATAATTTGAATTTGAGAACTCGTTTAAAAATTGACTGGTTCCAACATGATGGAGCACCTGATCATAACTCGTTATTAGTAATTCTATTTATGGGGTGCGCTAAAAAACAAAGTATACAAAAGAAAGTATGAGACAGTTGGTGACCTAAGGGAGGCGGTATTACAAGCAATTGAAGAAATTGATAGGCGGTCTGTGATGAAAGCGGTAATATCAATCTTAAAAAGATGCAATTTTTGTCTAAATAACAGTGGTGGACTTTTCGAACATAAATTGTAACCATTATTATGTACTTTACTTTCTTAAGTTTTTAGTAAGTACCTACTTATTTAGTTTTTTCGTTATATCTGATAAACCTAATAAAAAAATCGTTCAATGTTTATTGGAATAGTTATTAATAAATCAATCTATTTCATGGTTAACTACGTTAAAAGTGAAAATAAGAGAGAAAAGCATCCATAACTCCGGTATTTTTATGAATAACTATATCGGGTATTAATTATATCGTTGAAAAGCTCTAAAAATGTCCGATTTTCTGAGGTCATAGCCAACTGTGGTGTCCATTCAAAAAAAGATAAGTTTGTGTCATATTTCGAAAACAAGAGCTGTCACGCCGTTGGTTTTCCTCATTTCTTGGAAGACAACTGGCAAACAAATGGTTGTGTCCCACTTAAAATTGACTGTTCTGCGTTGTTCTAGTGGTACGTTTTTTTCGAAAAAACAGGCGATCATTTACTTGGAAGTGCTTCGTGCGCGAACAACTTTTGTTGGATTCGGCTCATCTTGAAACGCCCATACAGTCGACTGCTGTTTACTTTCGGGCTCATACGCGTAAATCCACGATTCATCACCTGTCACTATGTCATAAACGTGTTTTGAAGCACCGCGATCGTATTTTTTGAGCTTTTCTTTCGACCAATCGACACGAACCTTTTTTTGAACGATTGACAAATTGTGTGGGATCCAACGCGAACAAATTTTTTTTACATTCAAATGTTTATGCAATATTGAATGTATGCTGGTCCCACTAATGTGTAAGGTTGACTCAATCTCACGATAGGTTACATGACGATCTTGCAATATCAGCTCGCGCACAGCATCAATGGTTTCCGGAACAACAACTGTTTTTGGACGACCTTCACGAAATTCGTCTTGGAGTGAACTACGACCTCGATTGAATTCACCATACCATCGATAAACAGTGGTCCTTGATATTACTGTTTACTCTAGATCTTCCCAGACTAGGTGGGCAATTACACTTGATGTTGATGCACCCATTGCGCAACCACGCAAACGAGGACATGACAATCATATTCGGGATACAATTCCCTTCAATTTTGATATTTACACTTTTTTATCAAATCAAAAACAAAGGAGCTAGAGAGCCATGACTTTTTACAAAAATCCGAAAGTGTCATTAAATTGGGCCAGTAAAACTGCAAATCTTTCCCAATTTAACCATTGCTCTACCTCCGCTAGTTTCCGAGATTCCCATACTGATCATAAAACAAAACTCACCCTGTATAAATCAGTCTAAGGCTAAAAGGCTGCGTGTGTTAGAAGGGACATCGTTCAAATGATCGACTCAGTGTGAACGACTAGTTTTAGTGAGCTGAACGAAACGAGCGGAATCACTAAAAAGAGTCATAAAACCCAACGCTACTGGAAACTGGTTAATACCGACAGTCATTTGACTGGCTGATTGCATAGAATGAAAATATCCAGAGATTAGAATAGTGAGGTCTTTACTTCCATAAATGTTTAGAAGACCATTTTGCAAAACTCAATATTATTGGCCTCCTGTAAAAAGATTTGGAGAAGATGTCTTATAACCTGACTTTTTCTGTAAACAATGTGGGATTCACTCAGACTGATTACCGTATTTGTTCGACGATTCGTTATCTGTTCGTGTCGAGGGTGTTGTGTTTCCACGATTTCTCGAATAGCTCTAAACATTCGGACAGAAGTACTATTTTGGTAAAACGCGGTTTTTTATTGGGGCACCTCTAAATGGAACTGATAATTGCGCATCGAAAGAAATGAATAACTTCCATTGTTCATAAATTTACTTTATATCACTTAGTAATAGAAGTCGTTGTCATTTTCCGCCCTATGATTCCATCCTGATATTTCATGCAGTCTAGTTGTTCTCGTTCGCAGATCGTGACCGAAAGGACTTAAGAAGTCCTCGACAAAACAACGACTCCCGAGTGATCCCTGAACCGAAGCCGGCGACAGCGAGAAGACCGGAACCACAATGTAAAAGTTTAACGAACTTTGTTATTACACTCGATTAAAACGAGTCGAGCGTTATATTTTGCATTGTTCTCGCGTGTGCGTGTAATTTTTTTTATTTCGTTTGTGTTTTCTTCGTTTGATGTTTTATCTTGTATTTCTTCAAGGTCACCGTCGATGTATTTTGTTACATACTTCGTTCTCGCGTAACGTGTCTTTAGGTCGTTAGTTATGCTCGAATGATATAATTTATGATTCACAGACACACGTTATCATAAAGTACACACGTAGACCAGATGATGTCGATGGTGGTTCGAACACAGAACGTATTATTTGTGTTCTATGTACGGTGTAAACACTTCGAACAACTCTATTGTCGAGCAGATTTTATCAAAAGGTATGCAAAGCATTTTTGTCCAGGTACTCTATCTAATACTATAATACGAGCAAGGTTTGGAAATTTCTTATTTTGGGAATGCTCCAATAAAACGGAATTTGATTTTGTTCTAAATTTATTTGTACATAGGAACGTTTCGCTGTTGGTTTACAGCTTCTTCTGCCTAACTGGAAAAAATTAATAAGTCTAAGTTGGACATTCGAGAAGCTTCAAGAAATTACTATACTAACTTTGTGAAATTAAAAATAAAATTTATAAAATGATTTACCAAATAATTTGGAGATTTAATAACGGAACTCTTCATACATGCCAAAGGCAACACCTAATATGTGAAAATCATTACTGATTAAAATTTTTTCCCTTTTATGAGGTTAGGTTGTGGCCTAACCTAAAAAATTTTAATCTCTCTTCAGGTCGGTTCGAAGCCTTCTGCTTTCGCTTCTAGTTACTCGAATACTAACATTTTCAGGAGCGCGCGCGCTGTTATCTATCGGTTAGCACCGTGAACGGCTGCGTGTGATTGGCCCATGGCGCTCAGTGGCCACGCCTCCCGCTTGCTGACTGATTATATCCGGTTGAGTTGTTATAGGACGGATCCGGGCCGGTACGTTGTTTAATAGAATTTTCCAACAATTCGATATGTTCTGGATTTCTTTGCGAGCGTTTAGGCTGTGAGGCCTCTTCGCTATTTCAATTGCCTCTGTTACGAGTCTTGATTTCGGGTGTTCTATATTTGCCAGTACTCTGGTGTTCTCAAAGTCTATTCGGTGTGACGTCATGGTGGCGTGTTCCGCAATAGATGTTGTTTTTTCCTGCTGTCTTATAGCGTTCTGGTGTTTATCACGTCTAGCTTGAATTCTTCTGTTAGTTTGCCCAACATTGGTTTTATGACAGTCTGCACATGGAATCTCGTACACTCCCTGTTGTTCTAAAGGGAGTGTACGAGATTCCATGTGCAGACTGTCATAAAACCTATGTGGGGCAAACTTTTTCAAACATTTCTGGCCGTATATCGGCAATAACGCGGCGAATTTTGTCCCTCCAAGTAATCAATCGTTTCGGGCTTATCGGCGTAGACTAGCGACATCACGTATCCCCACAGAAAATAGTCAAGCGGCGTTAAATCGCACGATCTTGGAGGTCAATTCACGGATCCGAAACGTGAAACTATGCGGTTACCAAACGTTTCTTTCAATAAATCAATTGTGGCACGAGCTGTATGATATGTTGCCCGGTCTTGTTGAAACCACAGCGCGTGTGCATCATGATTCTTCAATTGATGAACGAAAAAGTTAGTAATCATGGCTCTATAGCGATCACCATTGACTGTAACGTTCTGACCAGTATCGTTTTTAAAGAAGTACGGATCAATTATTCCACAAGCCCATAAAGCACACCAAACAGTCAGTTTTTCTGGATGTAACGGTGTCTCAACATGTATTTGAGGATTATCATCACTCCAAATACGGCAGTTTTGTTTATTGACGGATCCATTCATCCAAAAGTGAGCTTCATAGCTAAACAAAATTCGCTTATGAAAATCGGGATCAACGGCTATCTTGTTTTGGATCCATTCACCGAATGTACGCCTTGCTAGGTCATCGTGTGGCTTCAATTCTTGCACGAGTTGAATTTTGTAAGCACGCAAACCAAGATCGTTCTGCAAAATCTTCCATAAAGTGGATGGACACATATCCAATTCCTGTGCACTATGGCGGATAGACTGATTCGGCTTTTCCTCTAAGCTACGCTCTACAGCAGCAATGGATTCTTCTGTATGCACTGTACTGCATCTCTGTGGATGCGTATTATCATTTAGAGTAAACGTGGTGTGAAAACGTTGCATAGTTAATCGAATTAATTGCCCTGATGGACGATTATGTTGACCATAAAATGGACGTAGTTCGCGATACGTATTTCGAACAGAACCATGATTTTCAAAATAAATTTGCACAATTTGGAAGCGTTGTTCAGGCGTCAGTCTATTCATGATGAAATGCCGAATCAAACTAAACATAAATCACTTGACAGCTGACAGATGGCCCCGTTAAAAAGAGTGTTGAAAACTTAAATGTCTATACCTCTAAAAAAAAACACCCGTTATACTGCAAACATGGTGAAATATCGAAATCACGAGCGAATCTCAGTCGTCTAGGTACTTTAATATACTCGTAATATACAAACACATTTGTTTACCACTTACGAAGCTAGGTCGAATCAGCTAGATATTTTATTATTTCATAAGCAAACTAGGTATTAAAATTCCTCGCTGTCATGTCCTGTATTTCACCCAGCCCTACAGGATAATAAAAATGACTGTTACGTTCCATCCTATTCGTTGTCATTTCTAAAAACAACTCCGATCTGAGCATCATTATCCAAGACCGGCACCTAGTTGCGCAACATACATATATACAACGTCAATACACCCTTAAAACAGTCGTTGACCGGTCAAAACACCTTACAAATACGAAAATAAAAATACGAAAGCCCAAGGATTTATATCGTTCTCAGTGGAAACCGTTGCGAACCAACCAAGAGTGTGTCTTTCTCTTTCAATGAAGCTTACCACGCTTGAAGCTTCGGGTGTACGAAGGGATGTCGACCTTTTTCTCGCGCACGCTACTCATACAACATCCCGATCCCCTAGAGCGTCCATAATAAGGAAGTTGAACCCAACGAAGTTGAAAATATTCATTTTCCGAGTGGAATGAAAAGCTTTTGGGTAGACGAAATACCGAAAATAATGAGAGTCGGAGTACTTTTTTTCAAGTTCTGGGGAAATGGTCTTTTGGAATCCCGAAATCTTGGCTGAATGAAACTTAAAGCTGTATGTAATTATGAGCACGATATAAACCTTCCAGCAGTTACTTGGCAGCTTATGGGGGAAGTGGATTGATTGCTCTGATAAAAAAATAACAAATACACTGTTGTTCGAGTATTGTACTGATTAAAGTGAAAAAACATATTTCGTTCTTAAAATCCAGTGATGAAACTACGCTACAATACGGGTTACGTTTTACAAATTTATTTACAATAAGAATGAGCTGCAAAACAGCTGTTTCGATAGTGTTAGTCATTTTCTTTTGTAAACAAGTGAATTTATATTGGTAATAATAAAAATGTTTGAATGTGAGTGTGAATATTTGTGCATATGAATCCACAAAATCTATTTCACTATTATGATAAAAATTTCCTGATTGATATTTGTGGCATATTTTTCAACGTCTAAGTACTTCTTGGGAAATAACACCACAGTTAAGAAAATTGGTGTATATTTCAAACGTTTCAGGGTTTAAGACAAACCCCGTTGTCAATGGTTAAGAAAATAAAAAAGACACAATTCTAAGATGTAAATTAAAATATTTGACAATATGTATTATTTGATTTCTGAGGTAACTAAGAGAATTTTACTTCTAATATACAGGATAGCACAGAAACTTCTAAAGATCATATAATCATAAAGTTCCTTTCAAATTGGAAGAATTTGAAAGGGAAATCTTCAGAAATTTTTGTGTGGAGCTCCTAGGTGCGACGTTGTTATAAGATAGTGCATTCGCCAAAAATGCGACCAAAGAACTTTGTTGATTCAGTGATCCCATTAAAACCATAAGGGAAAACCTAGGAAAAACCTTATGAACTATCCCGATATTTGGTTGTTCACAAGGAAATGATCATTTCTTCCTTAATAATCGGCAACCAGGAACGACTAAATTCTACGGAGGTAGTAGCGATACAATTGTTTTCATTTTAGTTTTCTTTTGGTGTTGTGTTCTTCTTTGTGGAATAACTATAACTGAATTTTGAAACTGTATTTTATGACCAAGGTCCCAATCATGTTCACAAATTTTGGATTTTTCAAATTTTGGTTTTTTACGTAATTTTTGTGTTCGTTTATTCGAACATTTAGAGATCTAGAGGATTCTCTAATATAGAATTTATTACATTCTCAAGGGATTTTATAAATGCAATTTTTGTATCAGGAGTCATACTGCATATAACGCCGTCAGATATAACATTCAGGTCACGTTCAAGAATCTGTCAAAAAATAATTGCTCCTATACACTATAAAAGTGCGTATGTTTTAAATCTCCGGATAACAAATTTTGCTTCGTTGGGTAGCACTGCTAAATCCACAGAGATCATTATATAATTAGTGAACTTGCCCCTTTGTCAAAAAAAAAACGGTTTATGGTGTTTTTTTTTTTGGTTGGAAGGAAAATATACAACCTATCGTGCCTTTTGTCAGAGCTGTAAACGAGCTCTGTGCGGTTCTGGCCATGAGTTGCGTCAAAGTGACAGGTACAGGCTGAAATTGGGGCCGAAAACAAACCACTGAGCGATCGGACAATATCAAATCGCTATAAAAGCCCTAATTTAATTTCCAGTAAGGACACAATGAATGCTTTGTATGTGTTTACATGGGAAATAGCCTATAAAAACCCATTAGATAGATAAATTGAAATAAAAGCACCACAACTGTCGTACTTGCGTTCTTACACTCCTTGGGCGCCTGCCTACTTTTGCTAGTAGGCCATGTATTTTCCACTTAAAAGGAGAATCAAACAAATCCATTTGAGATTTTTTATAGGAGTTTATCAGCAAAGAAAAATAATGTTAACAATAATTCAATAACATGAAACACGAAATTTAGGTACCTAAAAGCAACTAATAAATAGTTATACATCGTTCATTATGTATAACAAACAGAACAAGTATTACAAATCAAATATCTATCTTAAAATTAATTTTGGACATTATTTATTACCTTATTGATATAACTGTTCAAATTGTTGTCCATTTTCCCTAACACATAATTGGCAAACCTTTCCATCTCGCATGAATCCATTTAAAATCATTATAGAATTCCGCCTTTCGGAACAATATTTTATCTAGTGAGCGCTGGAGAGAAAAACGCAAATCTGATCAAGCTGTCATTGTTAGTAACTATTGTGTTTTATCGTGTTTGAGTTTACAAGATCATTATATAAATAATATTCGTGAGTTTGCTGGTTGATAATTGATAATGGCTGGAAGAGAATTCGTTTTTTAAAATAACGAAAAATATGATATGATACAATGTTTAAATCAATATTATGAGAATGTTGAAGAAGCTTTAGAACTAATTTCCACAGGTATAAAGTACGAGTATTTTACCATAAGATATTTCATAAAATCGCGTTTTTTAAACTTTCAGATATCCAGAGAGGCATCAACCTAGTCGAGCAACTATATTTAGACTAAAGAATAATTTACTAAGTTTTGGTGCATATTCTAAACCTCGATCAAAGGTGTATAACAAAGAAAATCGAGAAATGAATGAAATAAATGTGTTAGCTAGCGTTCATGCCTATCCACAGACTTCTTGTGCGAAATTAGAAAATTACACTAGAGTTTCTCAATCAGGGGTCCAAAAGATTTTAAAAAAATATAAATTTAAACCTTACAAAGTCAATATTGCCCAGCACTTATATCCTGGTGATGCAGCAAGACGGTTAAATTTTTGCAATTGGTTTTTAGACCAAACCCGAAGGGACAATGATTTTGTAAGGAAAGTTATTTGGTCAGGCGAATCTCATATAACCAGTGCCGGTATATTTAACAGGCAGAATACAAGATACTGGTATGATGAGAACCCGCCTTAATTTTTGAGCGACAACAGCAGGGTCGATTTGTAATACTTGTTCTGTTTGTTATACATAATGATCTATTTGTTTTCTGAATGTTATTTGTGGCATCTTCTAGTTTATTTTAGATTTTATAATGATCTATGTATAACTATTTATTAGTTGCTTTTAGGTACCTAAATTTCGTGTCTCATGATACTGAATTATTGTTAAAATTATTTTTCTTTGCTGATAAACTCCTATAAAAAATCTCAAATGGAATTATTTGTTTTATTCGTTTTAAATGGAAAATACATGGCCTACTAGCAAAAAACTCAGCTTTTTAGTGTTTTTTAGCATTTCCAATAATACCATGTGTATTGTATGATACATTATTTTAAAGTGAAAAAAATAACGAATTCAATGAAATAATAAAATGCAGGGTGTTCCATTTAAAAATATCTAATGTTGTGTAGTATCTTCAAAACCATACTCGGAAAAAAAAATTGAGTACTCCACTGCATTCTATGCAAAATTTACTATTAGATGTAGTTCTTAGCGCAAGAGTATTTCTAATAACTTCGTAGATATAGAAGGGGTCCAAAAAGTATAAATTATCAAAATCGCCCTGTATCTTATAAATGGAAACACTTATGCAAAATCTGATATGGCCATCTTGAGATTCACAAAAAAGTAGAACAGGTATGTGAAAACCGCAAGACTCTATATTCAATAACAACCGAGTAACCTGACAATCTCAACCAAAATGGGATGCACTGTACAACACTCCAGATCTACGCAGTTCTGATTCAATCACAACTCTTACGACTTTTTACAAGAAAATAAAAAACAAAGGAAGTGTCAAATTGCAGAATTATCATAACCAAGTCGTGTGTATGTATGTCCATCAAAATGAAAACGGCGACAATCTCCTCATTGGACGATTTTATGAAGACATAAAGGCGAACAAAAGCAGATGAAAACTTCTAACGGCCATCAGCAATCTCGAATCTTTATGATTATTATCGTCGAATGAAGGCTGGGCCGTGTAATGGCAGATGATCTCAGCTCGACTAAAGAACATCTTCAAGACGATTAATTTCCACTGTTATTTTTGCCGACAGAGGGGGGACAGAGAGAACGAGATTAATTTTTCGTTGCAAGAACCGAAGAAGAAGAAGGCAAACAGCTAAGGGGGAAAGAAGGACAGTCAGGACGACAGATCAAAACGAATGATGAGCAAATAAAAGAGTATTCGAGTTTAATAATCCGGAAATGTTTTCCATAGTGGGGCTTCGAGTTAATTCGTCAGAATTACAACAATGTGCGATATGGGTGCTATTTGTTGTCGGGATAGCGGTTAGGATAAGAAAGATGGATCTTTAAAAGTTTTGTCACTTGCATGACTGAAACGAATTGTGAAGATTTAATACAACGTTTGACCTACTTTCGTTCAAGAAAAGAGCTCCATTGTAATGGTATTAGCAACTTTAGCGATTTGTCTACAAAGTGTGTCGTGAAAATGAGTGCCGCAAAGCGTGTTGAATAACGAAAACAAATAAATCACATTGTACAAGTTAACCAAAAAGGAAATCAGCACTGTGATTTGTTGGATAAATAATGTACCTATTAACTCCGTATACAATTAGTTTACGGATAATAAATGTAGGGTGTCTCAATTTGAGGTTAATTTTTAATAAAATACACAAATTACGAGGGTGAATCAAATATGAACCGGACTTTTCTGTTTCTCGCCCTGTAGGTAATTCGAGTGGCGTGACGTCTCGATATATTTTAGGTAGGGATGTTAAGAAGAGGGGAGTTCGTCGGTTTGGCGAGGCGTAGTCGATGCGCTGTTAGTAGCATCATGTCAGAGCATACGTCTGTTGCGCAACGTGTTGTTATCAAATTTTTGGCGCGGGAGGGCGTTAGACCGTCTGAAATTTTGCGTCGACTATCTGCACAGTTCGGCAATGAAACACTTTCAAGGACCCAAGTGTACGACTGGCACAAAAAGTTTTCAGATGGCCGAGAGACCCGTCTTTCTGCAGGGAAAATTCTTGCAACAGTTTTTTGGGATTCGAAAGGCGTACTGCTGATCGATTTTCTGCACGAACGCCGTACAATTAATGCTGAGTATTACTGCGAACTACTCCAACAAGTGAAACTTATTTATCGGCAAAAGAGGCGGGATATGTCTATCCGAAGTGTGATTCTGTTGCATGACAACGCTCGGCCACATACAGCTGCACTGACTCAAAGAAAATTGAACAAAATGCATTGGGAAACCCTTGAACACCCGCCTTACAGTCCTGATTTGTCGCCATGTGACTACCACATGTTTGGGCCACTTAAAGAAGAACTGGGAGGCCACCACTTTGAGGACAACGAAGGTGTAGAAACGTTTGTGCGCAATTGGTTATCGACACGACCAGTTTCATTCTTTGAGAAAGGTATTAAAAAACTTCCGATTCGGTGGGAAAAATGTATACATAAGAGAGGAGACTAAGTAGAAAAATAATATGTATTAAAATTTGTATTGATCGTACCAATAAAATTTTTAAAACAAAAGTCCGTTTCATATTTGATTCACCCTCGTAGGATTTTCAAAGATTGCTGTGCCAATTTTTTTTTAAAGCCAAATTGATTAGTAGATTTCGTGTTTTTGTATAAAAGGTAGGAGCCGACTATTTACACATTTTTCAAATATTTTTCAGAAGTTGTTAATTAGAGATATAGGGCGATAGTTCGTCATTTCTTCTTTTTTTCCACTTTTGTAAATTGGCGTTACACAACTTTCTTTAAATTGATAAGGTACTAATGTAGTTTCAAATATAATATTTATTATATGTACTAGGGGTTTACTAATAAAGTCTCTTAATAATTTAATAATTTTAGCAGAAATTTTGTTTGAAATTGATCAACAACTTTAAAGACGTTCGTAAAGCCTGGCATTACCTATAGCGCCATTAATATTATATCTTAAATTTCGATGCAATTACGTTGGAAATTGTTATAATTCTCACTGTCATATTTCATGTCGTATCCTCAACACTAGAACCCAGAACTCTTTTGAATCAGTATAATTAAAATTGTTACGTTTTACCCTGAGGGTTATTCTCGCAAAGAGATAACAATTGCAAACGGTAGTTAAATATTGAGAAACGAATATCTGGGGTGTTTATGAATGCCTATTACAAGCTGTTACTATTGATTAATGATGTTAATTTTGTTATTTCTTGTGAGATTTATATCCACCGTTACGGGATGATCTGCACGATTTCGGATAACGATCTAGTTTTGCAACAAAGCATCGAGGCATGCGATCGGAAAATAATTTCAGTGATTACCACAAAAATGGAAAAAGAAGGAGAAAGATTGGAGATTTTGAAAACAAATGAGAGCGATAATACTTTTTTACAAAATGTAGACGATAACGAAAACGAAATAATAAATGAATACCATGGCGGGTGGATTTAAAGAAAATTTGAAAAATGCTGCGAGTAAATTTAAAAAAATTAAATCTTCCTGTCAAAGTAGTGTCTTTTGTCCTAATTGTCAAGATATGCCATGAAAGCATATCGTACAGGGCGTTTGTAATGGTTTTCATTTTATAGGGCTTGCAGCCGAGTGAAATGGCACAAAATATTCCATTAGTGTATCGAGATGAAAAATTGTTAGGTGAGCGATCTTTTCTTTTCTGTACGGTATACGGTAGAGGGTGTGTGTGTGTAATACAGAGTGGATAAAAAACTTAAAAAATGTTAAATAAGCATATGAAGTAAAGATATTCGAGTTATAGGACGGAGGATTCAATAAGTTAGAAACAGTGGCATATACAGGATGACTGAAATATAAGGTGGAGTAGAATTGTAAAGGGTGTTCCAATTTTAGGTTATTTTTTAAAATTTGACGCCATTTATATTTTTTGTACTAGAATATCATATGCTATTTGACACATGGCAAGTAGGAATGTTATGGTTATTAAAAAGGGAGAGATATACGATTGAGCAACGCGTGTTTATTATTAAAAATTATTTTAAATTTGGTAAAAGTTGTGCAGAATTTGGAAAAAAAATTTCGTACAGAATATGGAAGAGAAAATTGTCCGTCAAAAGTTACCATTAAAAAAATTGTTCAAAAATTTGTGGAAACTGGTTCAGTAAGAGATGAAAAAAGGAAATCATATCATAGTAGTGGACATTCAGAATAAAATATTGCAACTGTTAATGCTAATGTTGTTGAATAACTAAAGATATCAATTCGTCATCGTGCACAGCAATTGAACATTCCAAAAACCACTTTATTCAGAATTTTGCACAAATATCTTCATTTTTAAGGCTTAAAAGATTCAGATAACACAAGAAATAAAGCCAACAGACTTTGGTTTACGTCGTCAATTCGGTAATTCGGTCACACAACAGAAACTTCAGCGATGAAGCACATTTTGAATTGGGTGGATTTGTCAACAAGCAAAATTGTCGAATCTGGGGTGAAGCAAATCCTCGAGAAATAATGAAAAAACGATGCATCCACAAAAAGTAACTGTGTGGTGTGATTTTTGGACTGGTGGAGTGATTGGTCCATACTTTTTTGAAGATGACAATGGAAATCCTGTTACTGTGAATGGTGATCGATATCGAACGATGACTAACTTTTTGTGGGATGAATTGGAGCATATTTATGTGCAAAATATGTGGTTCCAACAGGACGGTGCAACATGTCATTCAGCAGCAGAAACAATCAACCTTTTGAAAGAGAAATTTGGTAATCGAATAAATGCTCGAAGAGGAAACATTAATTGGCCCCTTAGATCTTGCAATCTAACACCTCTAGATTTTTTCCTATGGAGCTATTTGAAAGAAAAGTTCTATGCCAACGATCCACAAACAATTGATAACCTAAAGGAGAACATTATTGACTATTTTAATGTAATTGAACCGCAGTTATGCAAGAAAGTTATCGAAAATTTTGGCAAAAGATTAGAAGCTTCCGTACAGCAGCAGGTGGACACTTACAAGATATTGTTTTCCATTACTAAACCGAAACAATTGTACTATCATTTGAAATAAAAGATTTGATCATTCTCAAATAATTTGCGTATTTATTTTATTAACAACTTAAAAAATAACCTTAAATTGGAACAGCCTTTATTTATATAGGGTGGTTAAAAAATGTTATATAGTGTGGAACATAAGGTTTGTCCTTATTTGGTAAAACTTCACTACTTCAACGTATATATATTACATTATAGTTGTAGCTAAGATATTTTCATTTGTTCTTAAGATACGCGTATGAAATAGCTAGTCCAATTGCTGGTCCACTATTTTTTAAGAAACGATGTAAGCTTCAAACATATCGCATTTCCTTAAGGTATAGTAAGAGGCGCTATAAATTATTGCCTTTATTTGTGACATTTTTTTTAATTATGTATCGACTGCGATCTTAATTACTATGATTTGAAATTTATATCGTATAAATTATCATGAGCTTGAGCCAATTGGGAAACTTTTATATCGATGAATTAATAAATTTAGCGATAACTTTCTGAACTGTACTGAAATGGAACATCAACTTTACTTCCTGTCCTGGATGAAATTTATTTCCGTATAAAATTACTTGTGCACCTAATTTAAACGGACGAATTTATTTACTACACTACAGTACCCGTCAAAACAAATTGTTTAACATTGACATCTGCTGTTAATCAGTAGTAAATGTATAAAGAAATATATTTTTGTTAACTTTGGTAAGTTGTGGTCGTAAAATATTTCTGTAATCGATTCTATGTCTGTCTTTGTCTCTGTGTTGTCCTTGCCAGTCGGTGTCATTCCGTTTTATATACCAACGGAACCGTACACGATGGATGTGTGTAGATAGCGCTAATGAAATATTTTAATTAAAACGGGGAGGAAAACATTTTCGTACGACAGAGGAAAACAACAAAAAAAGAAGGTTCGGCACAAAAATATAGCACGCGTCACGCGACATTCCGTGTCCCGTTTTAATTCAGCATTCGGCACAGCGAAGGTAGAGTAGTCATTCAGTCTTGTACGGGGGAAGCCCCGCGGGACTTCGGATAATGCTGCTGCACCCCCTTGTGCGTTCGAACGAGCCGCACCTCGCTAGGTGGAGGCAGCGAAATATACCAAGGGGTGTGTTAATGGAGACGCGCCCTTTCCGACGACTGACACTAATATTTCATCGAAACGGCCCCCTTTGTCCCCCCATCCACCACCTTGTTTCGTTGGCCGCCCCCCGTTTTGTTGCCTGCCGCCGTGCGGTTTGCTGATTTCGGGGGTGAGATAGGCGAAAGGGTTGACGACTGGGCGAGAGCGGCGCCCGAGGAAAGTGGATTGAAACTGGATAACAATCGGTTGAGTGTGGGGCCATTTGAAGACGAATCAGGCGGGTAGATATATTTTGCAGCTTTTAATTTTCGTTGAATTTGTGAAGTTCGAAGTAGGGAAAATGAATTACTAAATCACAACATATATTAGAGCGTATTTTATAAAAAAGTTCCTTTGGGAACTACAATATACAGTGTGGAACAGCTAAAAGGATTTGTATTTTTAAATGCGCATTTTTTTAACGAAAAGAATTATATAACTAAATAACACAAATCAAAATTAAAACCCGCACTTGTAAAATTTCTTGGGGATGTAATACATTTTATATTGGGCAAACCTATAGGTCTTGAAATATACGAATAAATGAACACAAGAATGGTTTTTACTCGGATTTCTCTTATGACATTTATGGGATTTCTAAAACTAACTGAAAGTTATATCAAAAACAAAACTAAATAGCACAAATCAAAATTAAAACCTGCATTTGTAAAATTCCTTGAAGATGTAATACATTTTATATTGGGCAAACCTCTACGTCTTGAAACATACGAATAAATGAACACAAAAATGGGTTTTACTCGGGTTTCTCTTATAACATTTATGGTATTTCTGAAACTAACTGAAAGTTATATCAAAAACAAAACTAAATAACACAAATCAAAATTACAACCGGCATTTGTAAAATTCCTTGGGGATGTAATACATTTTATATTGGACAAACCTCTACGTCTTGAAACATACGAATAAATGAACACAAAAATGGGTTTTACTCGGGTTTCTCTTATGACATTTATGGGATTTCTGAAACTAACTGAAAGTTATATCAAAAACAAAATTAAATAACACAAATCAAAATTAAAACCTGCATTTGTAAAATTCCTTGGGGATGTAATACATTTTATATTGGGCAAACCTCTAGGTCTTGAAATATACGAATAAATGAACACAAGAATGGTTTTTACTCGGATTTCTCTTATGACATTTATGGGATTTCTGAAACTAACTGAAAGTTATATCAAAAACAAAACTAAATAACACAAATCAAAATTAAAACCTGCCTTTGTAAAATTCCTTGGGGATATAATACATTTTATATTGGTCAAACCTCTAGGTCTTGAAACATACGAATAAATGAACACAAGAATGGTTTTTACTTGGATTTCTCTTATGACATTTATGGGATTTCTGAAACTAACTGAAAGTTATATCAAAAGCAAAACTAAATAACACAAATCAAAATTAAAACCTGCATTTGTAAAATTCCTTGAGGATATAATACATTTTATATTGGGCAAACCACTAGGTCTTGAAATATACGAATAAATGAACACAAAAATTATTTTTACTCGGGTTTCTCTTATGACTTTTATGGGATTTCTGAAACTCAACAGCTTTGAACGCATGTTAGGTCCACCTAGGAACATCACATTAATATTTTAAAGCTAATTATTTTAAATTCTTCCAATTTAAAACGAACTTGAATTATTATATTTTTTTGTCTTAATCGCACCTAAAGACGGGGCACAAGAACTCATAAAAATCAACAAACAACATTTGAAAACTTTTTAAAATCTTTATTTTTGTTGACTTGCGTAACATTTCACCACACCTGTTTTCACCAACAATGTTACGAGAGTTTTTTCACCCCACACATCCTCTTAACGCCGCCCTTGTTTTCGTTCCTGTGGCGTTTATTGAAAGCATAATGGAAAGAAAACAAAACCTTATTAGGGTAGAGAATGTATATACATGCCGAGCTTGACGCCATCAGTAGGTCGATAAAAGCCCTGCCCTTTTAGTTATGAGGGCGATGAAATTACGTTTAGGGCTATTGACAATCAATTCATCAATAATGGCGCGGTCGGAGCCTCTATTTTGTAATTATGTGCGAAAACATCGATGTAATTTATTGGGGGTGCTATCGCGAAGGAGGGTCTTCAACACCGATTATGATGTATTTTAGAAAAATGCAAGTATATCTCACCAAAGCATTAGACAAAGTCAGAGAAACGGAATACTAATCTCGAAAACAACTCCCGCCAGAAAAATTGTATAAACATGAAAAGAACATTGAACTATACAACTAAAATTCACATACATAATAATACAGCGGTCCTGGTATCTTTAAAACCCCCCTGTTTAAATACAAATCTTCTCTACGTTACTAATTTGACTAAAGTACTACAAATTAAATTTAAAAAAAAGGATCAATAAACGTATGTTAGCAGCAAATTCCATCACAATACTCTCCGATTATTGCGAAGTGCTTCAGTTCTTTTTTTTTTCAACTCGAGATCCCGTTTATGAATAATCTATGCGAGCAATCAGTGAAATTACTTTTCCGGTTGGAACAAAAAAAAGTGGGAGGTTGGGGAGGACGACGGCAAGACGGCGGTTATAGGTAGTTCTTTCGATTGAAAGGTTGACATACTTTTTCACTCTAATTCGTTTTACATCTGCCTACAATGCCATTTTTTCCTTTTCTCATTCTCTATCCGCGTCTCTGTCTCATTCTGCGACAGAGCCTCGTCGTAAAAAAGGAGAAATGGGAATTTCCCTTTGATTAAATCACAATTTGGAGGGTATATGTAAAGCGATTTGCTCCGAGTTAGAGTCGTCCTTTTAGACTCGCAGATTTTTCGAAGATTGAAGTCGAATGAATGAATATGAAGAAGCGGAGAGAGGAATATGTGCCTGATGTTTAATATCGAACAAAGCAACGTTCTGCTCAAGTACATTATATCCGACAGGGGGACAAAAAATATATATGGGGACTTCGTTCGTTTCCATACAGAATTTTATTTTAAAATACTGCATTTACGACAACGTTCTGTTCGTCTCGAGCTTCCCACGCGTCGCTGAAGATGTCTGCTGCAATTGAAGTCGAAACGTTCGGCCGTAATTCCAACATTGAATGGTAAAATAGCCAGGGAAACCATAATGAAACGATAACCGCTGTGAAAATCTACATTATTTAATGAACAATTAAAAACTTTTTTTAATGCCAATAAATTAATGAAATATTAGTTTCAGCATCAAGTTAGCCTAAAAAAAATTCAGTATTGTTTCCCTTCGTTTTTGTGAATGACAGGTCATAATTCAGCCTTTTTGATATACAGGAAATACCATTGCCCCACGTTGGGCGCCAATTTGATTTTTTTTTAAATAAATCAATTATTGAAGTTAGAAAATAGAAATACTGTGTTAAAACTTAACTATTAATTAAGACACTATTGTGGTCCTTAAAATTAGTAGTAAGTCATGAATTCGTTACAACAAAATCAATCAAGAAATTTTAAGATATTAATTTAAAAAAGATATTTTACAATAAATTAGCACATTAATTTTTGCTAACGTTAATAAATTAAAATAATTAAAGTATTAATATAGTTAAAACATTCTTATGTGCAAACATAAACCTATATATTTCCATATTACTATTTCATAAAATTGCACATGTATATAATTAACGAATACGAACGGCAGCAGCAAACACTTACAGTTAAAAAGCTCCGCAATTATATCCAGTCGAAGACTCGACTCTATACGAAATTGTGAAATTAATTAAAACGAGAGATTCTCTTATCACAATCCCTATAGACACAATAATTACTTCGGTGTGCTACTTAATTAACGATTTCTACAGTTTTCTATCGTAATCTTTAAATCTGCAATAAACTCGGACTTAAATTCTGCCTCTTATTGCAGCATAAAATGAGTACGTAAAGCATTTGCCGTTTCATGAAAAATAATATTAAAACTACTACGAAGGATTTGAACAATCGTTTAAATAAAAAAACTCGTTATTTTCATTTCCCATTTGAATATCGGGAATTTAATAACACTAAAATAAATCAGACGAATACGGTGGACGCTGGAGCTTATAAATTTGTTCACTAAATTTTCCAAATAGATCGCAACTCTTGTTTTCAGCTGTCTAACAGTAGCTCGTCTTCCAAATCATTGCGATAGTTCTGGAATTCCTTTTACGAATTGAACGTCATAAACGATTTTTCCTAATTGAATAGCTTCTGCTAAATTTTTTGCGTCTGAAGACATCCATACGAACACTTGGAGTCATGAAACTAGAAAGCTAAAATCAGTTCACACTGAAACTTGAACAAGACAACAGTATTTCACCACTAGATTTTATCAACAAACAACCGAATGGACAGTTTCAGTTTATAGAAGGTATTCGAACACACACCAATAGATACACAAACGCTAAATACCATCATCATCCTTTGCAAGTTCAAGCAGTACCTCACATTTCTAGTTGATTTAAACTAACTCCAGCACAAGGAAGGAACAAATCGTTATAGAAGCAAACAGGATACCAAAATGAAGTCCGTACAGGACACAAAAAAGATTTTAATCCGTGCAAACAATTCGCTAGCGTAGAAAATTACCGGAAGGTACTTTGAGAAATAACCATCAACAAAGACCTTAATAAATATAATCACTTCACAAATATAAATGATAACCCAAGGTATGGGCAGAGATTACGAAAAAGGATTAACAGGTAAAGCAAGAAAAACTTTTGTTTCAATTAACTCCAAAAAAAGACGTCCAACGGTGTCAAATGACATGTTCTTGCCGACTAATTAGCATCACCAGTTCGTGAGATAAAAAGACCATTAAATTTTTGACGCAACCACATCCACTTCAGTGTGTTCGAACAAACATTTTAGTTGAAATGGTCCGTAGACTTTAGTTCTTGAGACACTTGAATCTTATAAGTGTGTAAATTCTAGTTCTTTCTCAAAATTCGCCGCAGAGAGGTGTATGAGTCGAGGTTGACAGTTATTTTACCACACTTTCGCGATCATGTTTTACGCAGACCCGGTTTGATGATATTAAACAGAATTTTCCCGATTTTACGCACATTTTGTCGATAATGCTGCATTTTGATTCATTTTAATAAAAGCTTTCACCCTCCCTAACGAGTTGCTGTATGGTGGACCTATCCATTGTTGCATCTGCCAAGGTCTCCACGTTAGAAACGTCACAAGAAATGTCAAACCCAATTTGACGGTTAAGTGTGGTTCACAATTAACCCGGGCCTTAAGGATGGTTCACACGTTATAAAAAATTATATAAGCATTTTGACAGTAATGACGACACAATTTTGTAGAGGACATAAATAGTTCAAATTATGTTTAGTAGAGCAAGTTTGCATATGCGTAATAAAACTTCCGCTTACCTGTACATCAAAATTGTGCTGCTGTTGCTGCAAAACGGCGCTGTCTACCTGGTGCGGTTGAGGAGGCGGTGCCGCGTACTGATGCTGTTGCTGTTCGTAGGGATTGCTGGCCTGTTGCTGTTGTTGCTGCTGCTGCTGCTGTTGCTCGGCGGCCGCAGCTGCGGCTGCAGCCGCGAAATGTTCGAATTGCTGACTGACCGACTCGGACAGAGTGACGCCGAGATGTGGTGCCAAATGGTGAGGCGGCAGATGGTGCAGATGATGGTGCGGTGGCAGTTGAGCTTCTTGCGGCGGTTTGAGGTTAACCAAGGCGGCCGCGGCGGCGTCCAAGGACATGCCGTTCTTCGACAAGTCTTCTTCGGCCGGCGAAGGTTGTCGACTGCCGGGCGTGCGGCTGCAAAGGAAACTATTTCTTTATATAGGTGAATGTTGTTCGAAGCGATTAAGGCAAATGTAAACTATTAATGAAAACATGATAGGTGTCACATTTGATGGTGTTTTCAATAGAAGCAGAATAATAGAAAATTATCAACAAACCGTAAACAAAGTGTCATCAAAAAGAAGGAGGTTCTCAATTAGACTGTATCTGGTTTTTATGTTTGTTCAGAGATTACTCGCAAACGGCTCAAGGAATTTCGAGCGTTTATACTGGATCTTGTTCCGGGGGATCGTGAAGTGGTCCCATATATTTTTTAATAATGTAACTTTTTAATAATATAGGTTTTAATATAGTTCCTTAGAAAATGGGGAAAAACTTTCATACCGAATTTCTTAAACAGTACCAGAGGCCCACTCAAACACGCACACGGACAAATTTCATTAAAATAAGTCCAGCCATTTAGAAATTCATCTTCTTTTCATAGAACGCGATTGCTGTGCCACCTACATGGTCGAATTGTATCTAAACCATCTAGGGATCCACTTAAACACACACACTCAATTTATCAGCGATCCAGTCGTTTAGGAACAGCAGTTCAAAATGGAGTTACTGGTATTAAAAATATGGAAATTCTTCTATTCGGAACAGGGGATAAATTGAAAAGAAATTAGATTAGTCTCATATATATATATATATTTTCAATAACATAGCTTGTACCGTTTTTTAGAAAATCAGAAAAATATTTTTTAACGACTTTCTTATACAGTAAGCTTTGGCAGAGTTGCTGGTATTAAAAATATGAAAATATTTCTGTTCGGAATGAATCAATCAATATGAATGTCAGTTAATCAACTTCAAAGTAAAGAATTTCGATTAGTCTGTATATACAGTGTGTATTCATAAATCAAACGATTTCTTATTATTATTAATAATTTTTAGAGAAATAGTTATTCTTAATAAACAAATTTGCATGGTCTAAAACGTACATTGTAATCACATTCCATGTCACTTTTTATTTGTCATCAAATAGGAATTTTGATTAAAAGTGAAGTACCTTTATTTTTGTTAACATCTACAGGTTTGCAAAAATTGTACAAAAAAGTATTGTAGTTTATACAGGGTTACTCATTAATGGCAAAAAATGGTATATGCCCACTATAGCTATATTTACGACTTACATTGTATAATATGTGAACACGTCCAGGAACTCATTTCTTATTAATTGTGCGATTATGTATTATGTATTCATCGTTGTAATATAAAAGAAAAGTTATATATATATATATTGGAAAGACACTGTAATCAAAGATAATTAATGGTAATTGTTTCATTCAATATTTTTGTCAAATCATGCAATATACGGAAATAATACACCTCTGTTATGAGAAATCTGATATGAAAAAGTCGACATTTCCGATGTTTAACACCCTATAACTCGAAAACTAGTCATACAATTTTAACAATATTCTGCTCAGTTAAATATTGAACATTTGTTAACGTAACAATGTTATAACATACAAAGTTGACGGAAAGAATTTAAAACTACAGGGTAGTATAAAAAACTACCTTTTTTCAATATGTATAGTTTTTGCAATAAGTTTAACATCCTGTTAAGTATCAAGAGACGGATCATATATCTGGTTATTGTCTTATTAAAATTGCAGTACGAATGGTTCGTACAGGGTGACTCATTAATAGGAAAAAAAACAATATATGCCTTCTCTAGCTATATTTATGGCTCACACTGTATATTATATGAAGCATATCCAAGAAATTATTACTTTAATGAGATATTAATAGTGCAAAAACATCTTATGTTTTCAACGCTGTAATAAAAAAAGATTTCTTCCAAAAGCACATGTTACGTATTTTTTAAATACCCTGTAATCCACAAAAATTTACGTCAATTGTTTTGTGAATTATTTATGACCAATAATGTACAAATCACTATTCCTCCAATAACCGGAAATAAAGCACGTTTATCATTGGAAATCTAATATCAAAAATGCGGCATTTTCGAAAACTAGTCATAGAATCTGTTTGAGCCCATGGACTTTTTTCGTCAAAACATCAACTTCTACAACATACCAAAATTTCAAAAAATTTGGCGGAAGTCCATCTTTCCATAAGAAAGGTGCCTGTTTCTTTAAACATTCCGGGTATTTTTTGAACACACCTCGTATAGCAATAAATATTTTTTTCTTCCCTTTAAAAAAATCAGGTCTCATGGAGTTAAAAAAGGCTCAATATTTCTTAACTCAATAAAATGAAGAATAATGATTCAAGTCTAAATATGGAAGGGGGGTGGGGGGGATCATTTAATATTATTATAGGCCCGGACAAATCATGAAATATGTTGACTAATTTAGACGAATAACCAAGTTGAATCATTCGCATTTTTACGAGGGTGAATCAAATATGAACCGGACTTTTCTGTTTCTCGCCCTGTAGGTAATTCGAGTGGCGTGACGTCTCGATATATGTTAGGTAGGAATGTTAAGAAGAGGGGAGTTCGTCGGTTTGGCGAGGCGTAGTCTATGCGCTGTTAGTAGCATCATGTTAGAGCAAGAGGTGCATACGTCTATTGCGCAACGTGTTGTTATCAAATTTTTGGCGCGGGAGGGCTTTAGACCGTCTGAAATTGTGCGTCGACTATTTGCACAGTTCGGCAATGAAACACTTTCAAGGACCCAAGTGTACGACTGGCACAAAAAGTTTTCAGATGGCCTAGAGAGACAGTGGAAAATGAGCCTCATGCACGCCGTCCCATGATAAGCATCAATCAGGCGAATATCTACGCAATTCGTGAGCTGATTGAAGGTGACCGCCATCTTACAGTATTGGCAATTGCTGAACACGTTGGAATATCATACGGGAGTGCTCAATCAACCATTTCAGATGAGTTGGGTTACCGAAAAGTGTGTGCCAGATGGGTTCCTCACCTTCTAAGGGAAGATCAGAAAGCAAAACGTCTTGCCGTATGTGAAAGGCTGTTAGCAAGATATCGAGCAGAGGGGGATGAGTTTTTGAGACATATTGTCACCTGTGATGAGACATGGGTGCATCATTATACCCCGGACTCTAAACGTGCAAGCATGGAGTGGCGAAAACCTGGAGAGGCAGCACCGCGGAAAGCCAAGACCCGTCTTTCTGCAGGGAAAATTCTTGCAACAGTTTTTTGGGATTCGAAAGGCGTACTGCTGATCGATTTTCTGTACGAACGCCGTACAATTAAGGCTGAGTATTACTGCGAACTACTCCAACAAGAGAAACTTGCCTATCGGCAAAAGAGGCGGGATATGTCTATCCGAAGTGTGATTCTGTTGCATGACAACGCTCGGCCACATACAGCTGAATTGACACAAGGAAAAATGAACAAAATGCATTGGGAAACCCTTGAACACCCGCCTTACAGTCCTGATTTGTCGCCATGTGACTACCACATGTTTGGGCCACTTAAAGAAGAACTGGGAGGCCACCACTTTGAGGACAACGAAGGTGTAGAAACGTTTGTGCGCAATTGGTTATCGACACGACCAGTTTCATTCTTTGAGAAAGGTATTAAAAAACTTCCGATTCGGTGGGAAAAATGTATACATAAGAGAGGAAGGAGACTAAGTAGAAAAATAATATGTATTAAAATTTGTATTGATCGTACCAATAAATATTTTAAAACAAAAGTCCGGTTCATATTTGATTCACCCTCGTATACCCTGACAATTTATCACAGTGAACACCGAGCCGAGTGAAATAACAGGAGAGATAGAGCGGGATTTTGCTCGTCATCGAGAAAATGGACAGAATGTATCGTATTAAGTTCAATTCTTGAACTACATTACGATACATTCTGTCCATTTTCTCGATGACGGGCAAAAACCGGCTCTATCTCTTAGACCAAAACTCGCTAACGATATTCATCGAGACAACAAAAAAGCTGTGCCACCACCCACCCCAAATGAGAAAAGATTTCAACGCAAACGAGGTAATGCAAAAGGCTATTGATGGTGAAAAACCTTTTGTTCGTTTGGAATTCGTTTGTGTTAAAATGCAGTGCGCTTTCATTTGCAGTTGACGTCCGCTTTTCAAAAGCTTGGAAGCTTCCACTGTGTTTATTTATGAACTTCCTCGAGAGGACCTTTTTAAAGGAAATATTGTGGTGGATTACGCAAAGAATTTTCCTAGTGGTGAGTGGAAATTATCGTGCTCGAGAAACTGAACAAACACTGTATGCCTCATTAGAGAAGGAACGGTCATTGAGGGGAATGATGCTACAGTTTTTAATCGACTTATAAAATTATTATACAACTTTAACATTAGACTACTACTAGACAGATAAATGTACTTCAAACCGCGTCCTCATTTAAATGGAACAAAAAAAATTATTCATATTAATTCCTAACCCCCCTCGTTTGATTAGTAATCGGACAAATCTTTTTTCTAATACCGGGTGAGTTTTTTTTTGATGATCAGTATGAGGATCTCGGAAACTAGCAATGGTTAAATTGGGAAAGATTTGCAGTTTTACTGGCCCAATTTAATGACTTTCGGATTTTTGTAAAAAGTCATGGCTTACTATATATTTTGAAAAAACGAAATTCTGTCGATTTAATCAAACCACTCTAGCTCTTTTGTTTTTGATTTTATAAAAAAAATATCATAATTGAAGGGAACTGTATGTCACGTCTTCGTTTGCGTGAAAGCTCTCGTTTTCGAGATATGACACAAACTTACCTTTTTTTGAATGGAATAGTTGACTATGACCTCAAAAAATCGGACATTTTTAGAGCTTTTCAAAGATATAATACTCGATATAGTTATTCATAAAAATAACGGAGTTATGGATGCTTTTCTCTCTTATTTTCAACGTAGGTAGCCATCAAAACGATTGTTTTCACTTTTACGTTTCCTCATTTGAGAGTAAATCCATTAGTAGTGCTGAACTGACAAGTTTTTGTGATAAAATGGAATAGTCTAACGAAGAAAAACTGAATATGGTGGAATGTTGTTATATCATATGCCATAAAAATTCAGTTCGTGCAGCTGAGGAATACTGTCATAGATATTTTAAACGTCGTCAACCTGCTCTATGTACACTTAAGAGGCTTTACGATAGTTTAGGGACGTATTCAAATTAACGAAGCAGCACAAATAAATGTTTTGGCAATGGTAAATCAAAATCCATCTACACCAACTCCTGAGATTGCGGCAGAAGCTGGCACATCTCAAAGAACTGTAGTTAAGGTACTGAAAACGCACAAGTTCCACCCGTACAAACTTTCAGTTTCGCAAACTTTGCATGCTCGTGACGAACATAGACGTATTTTGTTTTGTACATGGTTTAGAGACATGTGCCTTGACAATCCACAGTTTCCATTAAAGATGTTATGGTCAGATGAAACTAGATTTACTCACTGCGGTATGCTCAATAGACACAATGAGCATAACTGGGCTAAAGAAAACCCTTTCCATGTAGAACAAAGACAAGCCCAGATAAAATTTGGTTTTAATGTTTGGTGTGGTATCATAGGGTCTACTATTCTGGGGCCTTTTATCTCTGACGAATCACTTACTGGGGAGCGCTACTTGCATTTCTTGCAATACACTTTTCAAGACATGTTGCATAATTTGAATTTGAGAACTCGTTTAGAAATTGAGTAAATTAGTAAGATAACACTTAGATAATATCTATCCAAACTCTTGGATAGGAAGAAATGGCCCACGCGAATGGCCACCCGGTCTCCCGATTTGGCAGATATAGACTTCTATTTACGGGGTGCGCTAAAAAACAAAGTATACAAAAGAAAGTATGAGACAGTTGGTGACCTAAGGGAGGCGGTATTACAAGCAATTGATAGGCGGTCTGTGAGGAAAGCGGTAATGTCAATCTTAAAAAGATGCATTTTTTGTCTAAATAACAATGGTGGACTTTTCGAACATAAATTGTAACCATTATTATGTACTTTAATTTCTTAAGTTTTTAGTAAGTACCTACTTATTTAGTTTTTTCGTTATATCTGATATACCTAATAAAAAATTCGTTCAATATTTTTTGGAATAGTTATTAATAAATCAATCTATTTCATGGCTACCTACCTTAAAAGTGAAAATAAGAGAGAAAAGCATCCATAATTCCGTTATTTTTATGAATAACTATATTGAGTATTATATCGTTGAAAAGCTCTAAAAATGTTTTTTAAGGTCATAGCCAACTATGGTTTCCATTAAAAAAAAGATAAGTTTGTGTCATATCTCGAAAACGAGAGCTGTGACGTAAACGAGGACATGACAATCATATTCGGGATACAATTCCTTTCAATTTTGATATTTACACTTTTATTATAAAATCAAAAACAAAGGAGTTAGAGGGATTTGACTAAATCGACAGAATTTCGTTTTTTCAAAATATCTAGTAAGCCATGACTTTTTACAAAAATCCGAAAGTGTCATTAAATTAGGCCAGTAAAACTGCAAATCTTTCCCAACTGAACCATTGCTTTATCTCCGCTAGTTTCCGATATCCCCATACTGATCATCAAAAAAAAACTCACCCTGTATAAACAGCCACTAAATGTATATTGAAAGACTCAAACTAGTTAAAAATCCACGCAAAAAGCCAACTAGAATATTGAAAACATTTTATATGCCCCCCGTAAACACTGTTTCATTATCAACTACAAACAATTCCATCAATCAATATGGTAACGTGAGATATAGCTTCCCGCCAAATCAGTTACAACGTACCGCCGTCTGAGGGCGCCACGTTACGGCTAAATCAATTTGACGAAGAACATTACTTCCGCATCGAACGTGAAGCTGTAACTTTTCGCCTTTAGGTGGCGCGAGCTGTAGTAGTAATGCAGTCCACAACGCACGTTATAAAGTGCCAAGTGGGGATCATTGCCATAACAACCGTGTTGTTGTAGGCACATCGTGCAGAACCGGCAAATGTCATTCGTCGTGGCAGGGAGAGGAGCGGCTCAGGTGCCGGACGACTGCGGCGTTGTCAGATTGTACACAATGTACCAATCTCTAAGATTTTATTATATAGAAGTTCACAAATAACTAGTGTATCTTCTTGACGTTAAAAGAATTCCTTTTTTAAACACATTTCAACCCGAGATTAATGATTATTAATATATATATCGACAAATAGTCTTTGAACTTCTTTTTAAATAGTGAATCAATTTGGAAAGAAAAATATGATCCACTAATATACAATAGGTAACATCTTGTAAGACAGAAAAACTTTGATTAAATAGACTTATTACCTCCAATAGATACACACGCAACCTACTTACATAAATATTACCACTCGTGGTTCATCTTTTAACTCTTTAAACTATAAACTATCAATTTTGATTCATGCAGCATTTAAGGTACACTAAATAAACCTTTTAACGATTATCTTAATCCCAAAGATAAAGATAATTGATATAAGTTAATCGTAAGCTAATTTGTCCTGATAAGTGTAGTTATTGAGGTTAATTAATCACACAAAAAAATCTGTACATTGGACAGTTTTGCTCATTAAAATATTAAAAAACAATGGTTGAGAACATAAAAAAGTTTGGTATAGTTAGTGGTTGTACCCAGTTTTTGGAACTTCTCACTTTTAAAACACGAATGGATGAACTTGCTCGAAGACAATTTCATTGCTAACCCCACTGTACGAAACTCCGTCATATCCATCTACTAAATAAGGGTCTAAATATTTTGTTTGAACCAACATATGGACCTGAGCATCAGTAAAACACTAAAAGAACTATGACGCAAATGACAAATAAGAAGAGTTACTAAATACTGTAGGACTTCGAATTTTATCATGAGAGTTGTTTAGAATCATTTTATTAGATCTAAGGAACCATACAGGCCTTATTGAAAGGTCGGGCGGAAAATTGTTCGAATCATTTAGCAACAATTAAAGTCGAGACAGTAAAAAGCTTCAATCTAAGTACTAAAACAAACAAAATAAAGCCGAGAGAGTAAAAAATTCAAACAAAGTACTAAAACAAAATACTGTAGGACGTCGGATTTTATCATGACAGTTGTTAAGAATCTTTCTATTAGATCTAAGAAACCATATAGACATTATTGAAAGGTGGGTCGGTAATTTGTTCAACTCATTTATCAACAAATAAAGCTGAGAGAGTAAAAAAAATTAAATAAAATACTAAAACAAAATACTGTAAGAAGTTACAAAATTACCTAACGTATATTCTGTGAAAGAAGGGTTAGATTGAAGTTTACGCTGGTAGTTTTGTGTTATATGAACGCTGTTTAATGATTTGGAATAAATTCCTTCTGGAAAAATAGTGTCCAAAGAATTTTATTTCAAAAATGGATAATTGCGTGGCGCATATTGTTGTTGGATAAAACAGTATGAATATTGTCAGTGTATTGAACCTAATAGATGTCGGTGACATCTACCCTCTAGTGAGTAATTTAAGTATATGAAGGCATACTATGCTATAAAATATACTACTCTTGACAGATGGTTCGAGTGTTTTATATAAAAACACGTAAGTAAATATATATACAGATATATATCCACATATTTAGAACTATATTATTCAACGTATGACAGCCGTTTCGAACCAGGAGTTCTCGTCAGATACGCTTCCTTGAATGGCAAGTTCTAAAGTGCACTCAGTCTAAGTACTTCTTGGGAAATAACACCACAGTTTGAAGAAAATTGCTGTATATTCCAAACGTTTCGGGCTCTAGATCATACCCCGTTGTCAATGATTAAGAAACTACGGATTAAAAAGGCACAATTCTAAGATGTAAATTAAAATATTTGACAATGTGTATTATTTGATTTCTGACGTAACTAAGAGAATTTTATTTGTAATATACAGGGTAGCACAGACATTTCTAAAGATCATATAATCATAAAGTTAAGATTTTACCTGCAGATAAAGGCAATGCTACGGTTATTTTAAAAAAAATTGACTATGAATCCAAAATTGAAAACATAATAAACCAAGGACAATATACAAAATTAAACAAAGATCCAACAACTTCTATAGAAAACAAAATATACCGCTTACTTTACAATCACAAACATGAATTTACAGAACAACAACGTAAACATCTTACTCCACGCTATTCTAAACCGACCCATTTATACGGGTTACCTAAAATTCATAAACACAACATTCCATTAAGACCAATTGTCAGCTCCATAAATTCTCCATGCAGTGAGCTCTCAAAATTCCTTTTAACAATTATTTCACCACTCACTGGTAAATCTAATTCTCATCTTAAAAACAGCGCACATTTCTTAGAAAAATTATCACATATACAATACAAAAATACTTTCACACTAGCAAGTTTTGACATTGTGAATCTATACAATAATGTTCCTGTCACCAAAACACTTCCCATAGTAAAAGAACGATTAGAACAAGATTCTTTACCAAATCAACGTACTCAATTGGCCATTAATATAATAAAGGAACTACTAACATTTTGAACAAAGACAACATATTTTCAACTTAATTAATTAAGATTTTGGCATGGCAATGGGTTTCTGTTTGTCTCCCGCTATAAGCAACATCTTTATGTAAAAATTTGAAGAACAAACAATTTTCTCAAAACAGATTAAACCTTTGGTTTGGTGGCGTTTTGTTGGTGACATATTCGTTATTTGGGAACATAATCTTGAGGATTTACATGCATTACTTAACGACAAAAACAACACAGAACTAACTATTCAGTTTACACTAGAGCTTGAACAGAATAACAAATTACAATTCTTAGACATTTTAATAACCAAAACACAATCGACATTTGAATCAGAAGTTTACAGAAAACCGACTCACACTAACAGGTATCTCAACTTCAACTCTAATCATCCAAGTTCAGTAAAAAGAGGTATCATTAAATCTCTGTATGACAGAGCAAAAACCAACTGTTCTAATCTCAATAAATTCAATGAAGAAAAAACATTTATAAAAAATGTTCCTTCTGCCAATCATTACCCAAATAAATTTATTAATAACGAGTTAAACAAAATGGAATACCAAACAATCCCTAACAACCAACATCAAACCAAGCAACACTGACTCCCAAGATAATCACATTAATACAATAACTATACCATACATACAGGGTCTATCAGAAAGACTAAAAAGAGGGGGGAAACAGAAATAATATCAAAACATCATTTAAAAGAAGAAATACATTAAAATCAATTATATTAAAAACCAAACCAAATAACACAACTCAAAATACAAAAAATTGTGAATGTAATAAATTCTATATTGGAGAAACCTTTAGACCTCTGAATGTTCGAATAAACAAACACAAAAATTACATAAAAAAAACGACAATTTGAAAAATCCAAAATTTGTGAACATGCTTAGGACCTTGGTCATAAAATACAGTTTCAAAATTCAGTTATATTACAAGAAGAAGAACACAACACCAAAAGAAAACTAAAAGAGTCTGCTTTAATTTTGTTAAATGAAAACGATTGTATCGCTACTACCTCCGTAGAATTCAGTGGTTCCTAGTTGCCGATGATTAAGGAAGAAATTGCTAATGGTCATGTCCTTGTGAACAACCCAATATCGGGATAGTTCATAAGGTTTTTCCTCGGTTTTCCCTTATGATTTTAATGGGATCATTGAATCAACAAAGTTCTTTCTTATAACAAAGGCGCAGCTTGGAGCGCCACATAAAATTCTGAACATCCTCATTTCAAACTCTTCCAATTTGGCGATTGCACTATCTTATAACAAAGTCGCACCTAGGAGCGCCACCTAAAATTCTAAAGATCTCCCTTTCAAATTCTTCCAATTTGAAAGGAACTTTATGATTATATGATCTTTATAAATTTCTGTGCTACCCTGTATATTACAAATAAAATTCTCTTAGTTACGTCAGAAATCAAATAATACACGTCAAATAATTTAATTTACATCTAAGAATTGTGCCTTTTTAATCCGTAGTTTCTTAATCATTGACAACGGGGTCTGATCTAGACCCCGAAACGTTTGGAATATACAGCAATTTTCTTTAAACTGTGGTGTGATTTCCCAAGAAGTTAGACATTGAAAACTTTATGACTAACTAAAGTTTAGAATAGTAACATAAAGAACGCAGCTCATCAAACTAATGAACCTTTCCTTCATCAGCGTACGCTAACGAACGTAAATTTAATATCCCTACACAGCTTTTACGATACATTCCCATTTTGCACGTTGAATGAACACCGCGCTAAAGTCTAAAATAAAATATCCAAAGATAATAAGCGACAGTACAGAATTTCCCAACACAATAGATAAATGACTAACAACAAATAATCCTCCTAACAATAGACGTTCTCACAAAAAGCTTGCAGGCATAGCCGTGGTGTGTATACACGCCTCTCGCGCGCACTGTAAGTTACGTATTTACAAAGACATTCGCCCGAGAAACGTCGCAACGCCGCTGAAACGTGAATACCTCGAGAAAGAGACGAGCAGAACAACCGGCGGTCGGGAGAGGGAGATGCAACACTGAGCACGGTACGCACGCACGTGTCATTGACTCTTGAGCAAGGTAGACGGGAGACCTTGAACCGAAATATATAGATATACATACAGATATGTGTGTTAGTTTTTGTATACATCAAGCAACGTATCAACAGGAATATATACAGAAGGGACGAAGATGGAAGTGTATAGTGCGCAATTTATTACGAGTTGGTCGTCCTATAAGTTTCACGAATGATCTACAACGTAAATGGCTATCACCACCTGTAACAAGTGAGTTGGGATGCCGGACTTGCTAAAATATGACTAAAGATGGCTGTTCACGTTCAAACCTAATTTTTTTTTGTGTCAGGAATAAGAATTACGACATACTCCACCTCGAAATACTGTACTAAAGTCAAGGGAACTTTTAGAAAGACTAAAATGGACAGTTTAGACCTCCTCCCCATGACATTTTGGCTCAAAATGGGGGGCAATGAAGAAGAATAAATCGTGGCTTAAAAATAAAAAAACAACCAATGACTTTGCCATGCCTTTGGTTTGGAGGGAGCTTGCAAATCATACAGAGAACAACTTTTTTTGCTGACTATACAGGCAAGACTGTCAACGTATAAAACATTTAAAAATATATCTAACCGACTTCTACCTATAACTAAAAAGCTAAAAATAATTATAACAAAATACAACTCTAGCAAATAAATAACACATTCAATGTTGTTAGGTACCTACCCAGGAAGTAAAAAATGTAAACATTAAAAGGTGCTTATTCTGTACAAATTAATTACCTACCAATCTAGTATATTTTGAAGCCGGTGCCAAGCAAATCTAAAATCTTTCATTGCGTACTTATCCACTAATTCATCAAACTTGATTATTGCTTGGCCCCGACTTCAAAAATATACTAGATTGGTAGGTAATTAATTTGTACAGAATGAGCACCTTTTAATGTTTATATTATTTACTTCCTGGGTAGGTACCTAACAACATTGAATGTGTTATTTATTTGCTAGAGTTGTATTTTGTCATAATTATTTTTAGCTTTTTAGTTATAGGTAGAAGTCGGTTATATTTTGTTTAAAAATGTTTTATTTTCAATTTTTAGTATTTGAACTCAGGTAGTTTTCATTCTTTATTTTTATTTTGTATGTATAACCTTAATAAACATAATCAGGTAACATCGAAAGCCTCAACATTACACAATGATACCTTCTCATTTAAATTGACAGGTAAATCTTTACGAACAAAATGTACTAGTACGCGTTGACTTAATAAGCCCAAAATATATTTATGCCTTATGGACTACGCCAAGTGACCTTTTTCAACTTTTTTTGACAACCCTGTATAACTATAGATAATTCCACTCCAACCTATGTACCAACCATCCTGTACATACGACTGCCCACGGACAAACATAAATTTGTTAGCTGCCTTCTATAGGACGGAGTAGAATCCATCCCATATTTACGGAGTCAAATCCGTCCTATATTTCAACCATAGTATATAACTCCTTGTGGGCTAGCCCATAAATTAGTTCATTTTTTACATTTTATATTATCGTCCATTGTAACATTAATTCCTCTCCACACTTGCAACTTCTTATGGGCTATAAAAGAAATAACTTTTTAATCATACTGTATAAATATAATTCAACTGCAGCATATATTTCAACCATCCTGTATATGATTTGCTTATGTCCACATCATATAACAGTTTTTTAATCACCCTATTTAATTTTAATTTCACATTTTTTCCAACATTTTTATACCACCAAAGGTCCAGTTCACGGACCACTATCATTCTAGTCCGTCCTATTTTTCAATCTTCATATAAATGCAACTCCTTCTATCACTTTACTTTGTGATTTTGATTGCTATAACTAAACACCCTGTCTATAAACGTACCAAATAGGCGTTTAAAGTTTGACATGTGTTGTCACTGAATTTTCTATTAGGCCGGAAGAATGTGACAACCAAAAGCACCGTCTTCGCAAAATGGAAAAATTTGCATTTAAATAGGTATTTGCCTGGTATACAAACAAAACGAGCTTGGTGCTCATTGATTTAAGGAGCCGAAAATACTATGCTTTACTACCTATATGCTTGAGATGGACATAGAAAATTTTCAATTCGCAATTAAAACTTCCAGTGCCTAAAATTACCGCACTATTATGTTGGAATTAAAATATTTATGAGGAAATGTCTGTTATGTTATTTCGATGAAATTTTTGATAAGAATTTTGGCATTTTCGGCGATTTTCTGCAAAACTGCAAGTTGCACGTCGCAGAAAACTATATGAGATCACCTAAGGATCTTCCTTAATAGATTAAACGTTAAAAAACTATACACATCCATAAGGAGTTATCGAAAAAGCGACCAAATATTAGGGATATTGGTCGATTTCCATGCACGCATGTGTTCATTCACAAATTTTATCACTTTACCAATAGAATTCTTTTACAAAATTTGAAGTTTAACCAATCCGGATATATACTCTATTAAACAAGACCATATACGTTCAAAACGGTGCACCACAGGAGAAGAAATCAGGTAACATACATACAAAAAAAAGCGAAAAAATACGCGACGAATTGATAACCTCCTCCTTTTTGGAAGTCGGTTAATAATATACATTTTATGGATAGTTATTGCCTCAAGTTTTAAAATGTGCGTTTCCAATAGATTTGGGATGTTTGTCACAAAATGACCCGAAAAAAATTCTAAATGTCTGAAGCTGAACGCCGTTATAACATCTGACATTGTTTCTTTCGAGTTCTATATAAAAAAAATCAAGCCAACGACTTACACACATGCCCAAACCCGAACCGTGAGTTTCGCCGACTCTCGAAAGGCAATTTATCAACATGGAGCTTTACAGGCGGTAGCATCAGCTATCGGCGAGATAGAGCCAATAGAGCGACGCATTGAAAGACAGAAATGGCAAGAGAAAAAAAAACGGGCAATATAGAGGGATCCTTTGACGGGAATAGGAATTTAGAAGTTGGACGGGACAAACAAAAAGAACATCTATCTATGGTCTCGGGATGCGGATTTCTGTCGTCTCTTAAAGAAGAAATATTCTTATGGGTTTGTTCGACATTCAATTGGGGTTTGAATGAGTGTAGCAATTCTTTTACTTGACACATAGAAATATCTATCTATAGGGTTTTGACCATCTAAAATATGAATATCTAATCTATCAAAAACTGTTTTCTCTTCATTATTATTAATTTTTACGAAATAAGTTAAAATTTTTGACGTATCGGCTGAGTTATGTCAAAAATGTGTAGTCTTTAAGCAGGCGTGGCACAAGGATCTGTTCTGGGGCCCACATGATTTTTAGTTTTTGTAAATGACTTACGAACTATTGAAGCAAATGATATGTTTTAGCACCCACAACTGAGAACTTACAATAGAGAGTGAAAAAAGTATTTAAGCAATTTCAAAACTCGTGCAAATATAATTATCAATGTTAAGTGTCATTACTAAGTTCTCAATGAAGAACAATATAAATCGTGAATTTGTTTTAGGACACAACGTTTCACTAATATTTCAAGACTAAACTATATAGATAAGACACAAAAAATATTTATCACTACACGTATTTCGCCATGTTAATGCTTTATCAAGAGTACAATGTATTTTAATGTTTAAAATATTTATAATGCGTCCGGACGAAGCCATATCATGGCCTCAAGGATTCAATTTCTGTATAATTTAATCGTATTTGGTTACCGACAATTAAGGAAGAAATTATTAATGGTAACCTCCTTTTGAACAACCCAGTATCGGGTTAGTTCATAAGGTTTTTCCTAGGTTTTCCCTTATGACGTTAATGGGATTAATGAAACAATAGAATTATTTGATCGCTTTTTTGGTGAATGGGCTATCATATAAAAAAGTCGTACCTAGGAACGCCACTTATAAATTCTAAAGACAACTCTTTCAAATTCTTCTAATTTATAAAGCTGGGTCATTCCATGTCAAATCGACAAATAGTTGGACACGACCCCCACCAATTCGGATGAATTTGGGTGGAGAGTTTTGTCTCATCATAAAACGAAGTCCTGCCAAAGGAAACAATTTTTTCTAAGAGATGTGCAAAATTAAAAATTTCACTGTTTTTCCGATTTTATGACTTTAGTTATTTAATATTTCAGAAACTACTGAACATTAAAAAAACTCTGGTACAATTTTAGAAGACACTTAAGAGGTATGAGAAAATTTTTTTTTTAATTTTTTTTGAAAATTATCAAAATTAAAAAATTTTAAATTTTTCAAAATCGTGAAAAGTAACCATCGCGAGAAAATTCTGGTCTCAAATAATTTATATTATACCTCTAACATATCTAAAGAGATTCTGAAATTTTCAGAGGGGTGTTCTTTTTTGTTTCAAAGATATGAATTTTTGAATTTTGGCAAAATATTTTTTTTTTATTTTTTTCAACTTTTTTTTGTTGAATATCATTATTTCTATCACATGATTACCGAAATTTGAAGTCTAAAATATTTTTCTTATATTAATGGGTTGTAAAACCATAAATATCTCAAAATATATTATAGATTTAACTTTAAATAAAAACTTAAATAATGTTAAAAGTGTCACACTCTGCCATCTATGTTCCCATCAGTGAAAATTTCAGAATTTCTTTAGATATGTTAGAGGTATAATATAAAAAATTTTGAGGCCAGAATTTTCCCGCAATGGTTACTCTTCAGAATTTTGAAAAATTCAAAATTTTTTAATTTTGATAATTTTTATTTTTTTTTTCTCATAGCTCTAAGAGTTTTTTTTAATACTCAGTAGTTTCTGAAATATTAAATAACTAAACTCATAAAATCGGAAAAACAGTGAAATTTTTAATTTTGCATATCTCTTAGGAAATTTTTTTCCTTTGGCAGAACTTCGTTTTATGATGAGACAAAACTCGCCACCAAAATTCATCCGAATCTATAGGGGTCGCGTCCAACTATTTGTTGATTTGACATGGAATGACCCAGCAGTTTAACTATAATACATGCTATTTAGAATTTTTTGTGCTACCTGTATATCTACAACAACAAATTTTCTAATGTCAATTTAAATGTCATAAATAAAATTTTCATTTTGCAATCTACATCAATAAATATAAAGCCATTGACAACGAAGTCAGAATAGACTTTGAAACGTTTGGTTTTCCTTCAATATACTTCGTTTTATTTCGATTGTGATGTTATTGCCCAAAAAAACATAAAAGTGATACAAGCCCTCTTTTATTCGTTATCGAATGTATTCCATTTGACTGTTCCACACTGTATATGTAAAATATTCATTATTATTAAACTTTGACATAATATATTGTTCACGTACAGCTTTCGGCATTCGTTACAAAAACACTTACGGACAACCAGAAGCGATTCGTGTTACAAATTAATCCAAGCTTCTCGGCAACATGTAACTCCCGACTCGCATGCAGCTTCGGATCATTTAGCCTAAAGCAAAGTAGTTTTTCCAGCTTCAGTATCCCTTCTACCTTGCCGAGAGCCTCATTGTAACAGTTGTGCCCAGTGTTTGCGAACATGATATCTATCTCTCCCACCCGGGCACCCCACCCCACCCCCCGTTTTCCACCCCTCAATAGTATGGTATCCCTCAAGCGAGCTCGCATTACACAAGCTATCCCGAGGGATACCACATCTCGGAGTAATTTATGGGGAAAAGGCTCTGCTATATTAATCGCGTGTCTCCGGCTTGTTTATCAAAATGCTCATTCTAATCGATATTTATTATCTCTGCCTCGCTCTAAGAACGGCCGAGGTACACACACACACACACGACGCATTCATATTCGTGACAGCGGAAAAAATAAACAATCCACCAGAGGTAAGGGGCTTAATTTTAAAAATTAATATTGAGCACGCACGGAGATATAACGGGTGGTTTTTTTTTCGAGGTATAGAACTTTAAGTTGGCAACACTCTTTTAACCGGCGGCCATCTTGTCAGCTGTCAAGTGATTTATGTTTAGTTTGGTTTGACATTTCATCATGAATAGACTGAAGCCAGAACAACGCTTCCAAATTGTGCAAATTTATTTTGAAAATCATGGTTCTGTTCGAAATACGTATCGCACACTACGTCCATTTTACGATCAACATAATCGTCCATCAGAGCAATTAATTCGATTAACTATGCAACGTTTTCGCACCACGTTTACTCTAAATGATAATACGCATTAGGGTGTTTCAAAAATGCAAATTTTTTTTTTCTTTTGGTGTTGAAAAGTTGAAAGTACATAAAAAAACAAAAATTTTGGCACTAATTAGAGCACTTAATATTGATATTAAGGTTTGCCTCTATTCATTTATTTTTTTTCCATTTAAATAATGCAGGAAATTATTTTTCTTATTTTTGAATTTTGATTACTTTAAACTGGTTCATTTGCTCGGTACCAAAACTTCAGATCTTATAGGAAATTTCGCTATACAAAAAAGACCTGAAGGTCAAAGCTCGTCAGAGCAACCGCTTCAAAAATATTTGCGATTGAAAATAACACTAATAAACAATTTCACATTTTTTCTATTATAACTTTAAAAAAATATATTTTGTTATTTTTATTCTATGTTTTATCTAAAATCACTTTAATTCTGTTAATCTAAAACTGTTATTTTTTTTGTCAATTAATTCAATACGTAACATACAAAAAGCACGAATACGTAAATATAAAGATAAAAAAAAATTCTATAAATAAATTTTGGGTTTTTCTATAACAAATTCATTTTATTTTTCACTAAGTAACAAAAAAATTTTTTTACAATTAATTCTTTATAATAAACAACAATATATACTACTTATAATAATCTTTTGTTGACTTTAAAATATTACGATGTCACAAAATTAGATTTATTACAATTCGGATATTGTTTTCTGTGTTCTGTGACTACTTGCAACAAATATTGGAGTTGTTCTTCATCTTTGGTTAAGCAACGATTATACTGTTCTATCAATGCCATACCACGTTCTGCTACATCATTTACAACTTGAAGCTTCTTAAAATACTCCAGGTTTTCTAAGAAATTTTGATATTCTGGCCAGAGAGTAACATCTTCAATGAAGATGTTATAGCATTTTTTTATCTTTATATTTACGTAATCATGATGCACACGAACTGTGGTTTCAACAAGACGGGGCAACATGTCACACAGCTCGTGCCACAATTGATTTATTGAAAGAAACGTTTGGTAACCGCATAGCTTCATGTTTCGGACCCGTGAATTGGCCTCCAAAATCGCGCGATTTAACGCCGCTTGACCAGCCCAAAACGATTGACTACTTGGAGCACAACATTCGCCACGTTATTGCCGATATACGGCTACAAATGCTGGAAAAAGTCATCGAAAATTGGACCTCCAGATTAGACTACGTACGAGCCAGCCGTGGCGGTCATATGTCAGAAGTCATATTCAAATTATAATGCCAGAAGATTATCTTTCGAATAAAGCAAATTTCGTGTCAATTTAAAAAATATATCCTTGTCTTATTCCACTTTCTATACCTCTAAAAAACACCCTTTATAAGTGGTTGCACTGTTGATACAATTCGGTAGATTTGGTCCAAATCAACACTAGTTTTTAATTTGCATACTTATTATTATATAAATAATAAAAAGTATATTTAACTGCAACCATTATATTTTTTTTCTGAAGTCTTATGAAAACACACTGTATATAGAAACCAACTGAGGGCCTCCATCTTGAAGTTGATTAACCAACATATATTTTGATGTAATTCCAATTTATTTGCAATTATACCCTAAGTTCCGAACAGACATTTGCTTTTGTTTAATAATATTGCTGATTTTCTAAAAACTGGTACCATCTAGGTCCTTGAAAAAAAATATGGGACCACTAAAAGATCCCCTTGAACAGAATCCACTTAAAACGACCCAAATTCCTTGAGTCCGTTTCGAATAAACGCTGAACACAAATAAAAACAGAAAAAAAAACATATACGGGACGTTTCATCTCAACCGGATCATCTGCATAACCAAAATTTGGGTTGACGGATTTTGAAGTTTGAGGTATCAATATGTTGGTCTGGAAAAAAGAGCTTTAAATAAAATGCCGGCGAAATTCAAAATACAAAATGGCAGCTCCAATATGGCGGTTAGAAAGTGGAAACAATCAACTGTAATGTAGAAGCTTTCAGAAAATAAAATACGCCATTAATTGGGTCGTTTTTTAGCTGAAATTGAACCTGAAGGATACCCTTTAAGACGTGGTGTGATGAGATGAGAAAATCGATCATGGCGGTAAAAAATTCAATATGGTGCAGGCTTTTACAAAAATCAACTAAATTGTACAAAATTTGTTAAATGTGAATTTTTGGGGCCGCTAGCTTCGGGTTTACAAAATTCAACATGATATCGGTGAACTTTTGAATTTAATTTATTCGCCATCTTGGATCTGTGATTTTGAATTTTGTAAACCCGACCTGAGATTCATGACCAGTGACCCTAGAAACCCCAATGTACAAAATTTGGTATTTTTGAAAATACTTCCACCATATTGAATTTTCAGTTTCAGCGATAAAGCATTAAATTCAGTTATATGTACTGTACACTTAAATAATAATTCGAGAATTCAATCATTTGAGGGGAGCACAACTGATGAAGGTTCTGGACTATAAACAATATACTGTCTTGCGTTTAATGTATTGAAAAATCTCGAAAAGTATCGTAATTTCTTTGACATGTTTTAGTAAACCTGCGAATTATTTTGTGTGATTTTTATCCTAGGAATCACAAGGAAACGGCGTTACACATAGTACGACACCCGATTTGGAGTCTCTGTGAGCTAGATTATTCTTAAAAGAAGTGGCTAATGACCTTATAGTCTGAGAATAATTTACATTATACAGGGCACTGGAAAAACCGATGGCAGGCAATTGTTTGGCTATATTATAACCCAATAGATCAAACAGTTTGTTTCATTTACAACAGAACAGTATCGTTTCTTCTGCATCAAGCACGTTGGCTTTTGAGAATGGGACTCACAAAGGCTCCTAAACTACTAGGTACGAGGGATGCCTTTTATATTTTGGGATTAGAGAACAAAAACAAATATTAATCATCGAAAATGCATGCATGCGTTTGAACCAATTGTCAAATCACTTTTTCCACTCTGATTGAGGTATCTCCAAAACATGCATTCTAAACGCAGCAACCGCTTTTTCAGGTGTCGAAAAACGTTAACCTCTGTTTGTTTTTTACGTACAGGAATAAAAAGAAGTCATTTGGTGTCAAGTCAGGACTATACGGCGGATGACTCATCAAATCGATGTTTTGAGTGGTCAAAAATGCAGTTGAGCCGATGTGTGAGAGCTCTCATTGTCGTGGTGAAGAGTGATCCGTCTTCGGCGGTTGGTTTTCCTCATTTCTTGGAAGACATCTGGCAAACAAATGGTTGTGTACCACTCAGAATGGACTGTTCTGCCTTGTTCTAGTGGTACGGTTGCGACATGTCCAATTTTTCCCAAAAACTGGTGATACATTTACTTTGTTGAATTCGGCTCATCTTGAAACAACCATACAGTCGACTGCTGTTTACTTTCGGGCTCATACGCTTTGAGCTTTTCTTTCGACCAATCGACACGAGCATTTTTTTGAACGACTGACAAATTGTGTGGGATCCAACACGAACAAATTTTTTTATGCAATGTTGAATGTATGCTGGCCCCACTAATGTGTAAAGTTGACTCAATCTCACGATAGGTTACATGACGATCTTGCAATATCAGTTCGCGCACAGCATCAATGGTTTCCGGAACAACAACTGTTTTTGGACGACCTTCACGAAATTCGTCTTGGAGTGAACTACGACCTCGATTGAATTCATACCATAAACAGTGACCGAGATGAATCCTTTAAGTTACTGTAAACAACACATAGCGCTCGTATGTCAAAACGTTCTGAGTACGTATAAACTCAAAAATGTCAAACTTTACGATAGAGCTGTCAGTTCTCAGATTGCAACACTAGGGTTGTCCAATCCCGAAATATAACAGGCAGCCCTCGTATTTGAAACTCGCCCAAGATATATAAACCTTAATTGACACTAGAACGGCTAAACAACCGATAGTATTGTCTCAAATCTGCTGGGAACAAACATTATAGTTACTACTCAAAGTAGGCTAGATTAACCCATTTTGTGGCCTTGAAAAATTTTACTTTCTGCCCTCCTACTAAAGAAGAAAAAAAGGGTCAGCATATGGTTTGGACTCTAGTCAAGAAACAAAAAACGGGGCTTGAATAGAATAGATTAGAGTTGTCGAGGTTTCATCTTTCCTGAATTTTGGTCAAGCATTATCCAAAACCTTTTTAAAACAAGGATGTATATTACTGTGCTTGAAGTTTTACTAAAAATAGGAAACTCGGAGTAGCATCTTTACCAATATCTACAAAAGCATGAGTATGCAGTTTTTATTACGAGTTCAGCTTTAAAAGTTGGCGTACAACAAATTCCAAATTCTCACGAGAACTCCACGCTACTTTATCTTCCCTTTATTTTTCACTTAATCTAATTCTCTCAGCATCCTCGTGGCCCACATATATTTTTTCTTCCGATTTACTGTACTCCGGGGACCGAACACACCATCACCGGCACTTCCACCGGAACCGAAGAGGCACTTTATTGGTTGTTTTCTTTTTTCGGGTATAATTGAAATTAAGATACCCTTTTGGGAATCTTTCTGTTGTTCTCCGAGAGTCGATGAAGGTGATGGATGGTTGTTGTGAAGAAACACTCACTGGTATAACTTCGTGTAAACAGTCGCGAGGGTGATGCTCAATCTCTATATTTTAAATACGATTTAATTAATAAGCTGTCTGAAACAGGAATACGTAGGTTTATGTTGTAAACAAAGGCTACTTCCGACTTTCACAACTACCGCTAAATTATATTTATTGGGTGTTTTTTTCAGAAATTATTGGTACTCGTTAGAATTTCTGTTTTACGGCTCCCCATATAAATCGATAACGAAGATTTAAATCTGGTGAATGACGTGGCTAATGAGTAGGAACGTTTCTTCCATTTGGCGAATTCATCCATCCCAATATTGAACATTTAAAAAACTTAAAAAGCCAGCTGTATGATGAGAAATAACACGAAAATCGAAGCACATTCGGTCCATGTCCATGAATGTCATTTGGACTAGAAAAATCTATTGCTAACAGAGCAGAAAAACGGTATCCTCAGTATCAAGTGATCGCCAAACACCGTCAAATTTTTTGACAAACAACAAAATCAACATTAACGCGAAACTTTTTAGAAAAAAACTCGAAATACGACTAAACGATTGGCAACGACTCCATATTCGGAGTTTAAACGTCTCCAAACACAGATACGTATAACACAATATACGAGGGCTGCTTTTTATATTTCGGGATTGGACAACCCTAGTGTTGCAATCTGACAACTGGCAGCTCTATCGTAAAGTTTGACATTTTTGAGGTTATACGTACTCAGAACGTTTTGACATACGAGCGCTATGTGTTGTTTACAGTAACTTAAAGGATTCATCTCGGCCAAAACATGAAATTAAATCGTAAACATTTTTGTGCGATTATTTTTTACAACTTTCGACGTGGATTAACTCAGCAAGAGTGTATGGATGAACTTAATTTGATTTTTGGCGATGAAACTCCATCAAGGACCACTGTTTATCGATGGTATGGTGAATTCAATCGAGGTCGCAGTCACTCCAAGACGAATTTCGTGAAGATCGTCGAAAAACAGTTGTTGTTCTGGAAACCATTGATGCTGTGAGCGAACTGATATTGCAAGATCGTCATCTGACCTATGTGAGATTGAGTCAACCTTACACATTAGTGGGACCAGCATACATTCAATATTGCATAAACATTTGAATGTCAAAAAAATTTATTCGCGTTGGATCCCACACAATTTGTCAATCGTTCAAAAAAAGGCTCGTGTCGATAGGTCGAAAGAAAAGCCCAAAAAATACGATCGCAGTGCTTCAAAACACGTTTATGACATAGTGACAGGTGATGAATCGTGGATTTACGCGTATGAGATCGAAAGTAAACAGCGGTCGACTGTACGGGTGTTTCAAGATGAGCCGAATCCAACAAAAGTTGTTCGCGCACGAAGTACTTCCAAGCAAATGATCGCCTGTTTTTTTGGAAAAACTGGACATGTCGCAACCGTACCACTAGAACAACGCAGAACACTTAATTCTGAGTGGTACACAACCATTTGTTTGCCAGTTGTCTTCCAAGAAATGAGGAAAACCAACCGCCGAAGACGGATCACTCTTCACCACGACAATGCGAGCTCTCACACATCGGCTCGAACAACTGCATTTTTGACCACTCAAAACATCGATTTGATGAGTCATCCGGCGTATAGTCCTGACTTGTCACCAAATGAATTCTTTTTATTCCCGTACGTAAAAAACAAACTGAGAGGTCAACGTTTTTCGACACCTGAAGAAGCGGTTGCTGCGTTCAGAATGCATGTATTGGAGATACCTCAATCAAAGTGGAAAAAGTGCTTCGACAATTGGTTCAAACGCATGCAAAAGTGTATATATTTTCATGGGGAATATTTTGAAAAACAATAAAGCGATTTTCGATGATTAATATTTGTTTTTGTTCTCTAATCCCGAAATATAAAGGGCAGCCCTCGTACATGAAAAATACTTACAATTCAATGCAGAATTCAAAAATTAAATAACAAACAAATGTTTCCATTTGAAAATATTGAAGTTGATGGTTGCAATTTATTTCTGGCCCACCCTGTATAAATGAGTTTATCATCACAAAAACCTTAGTCCAAAAAAAAACGAAGTGTCCGAGCCTTTTTCCAAAAAACCACCATCTGAATTTTAAAAGAATTTGTTCCAACTCACGCTTCCTCAATATATAAGACTGAGTTGAATACTGACATGGAAAAAATCAGAAACGTTCTTATCAATACCGATCAAATCTATATTCTGATTCAAAATTTTTACACATGAAAATCCATAAAAATTACTAATATGTATATAAAAAATCATTTTTTACTATGTTCCTGAGTATTATTATTGACAAAAAAGAATTTAGTCCACTAGGATATATCAAAAACGGAATTTCACAAAATGAACAGTCTCAAATGTTGCACGTCAATTTGATCAGCTAATTTCTCAATCCATGCCAAATTAAGAATCGTTAATGTGTCTATTTAAAACAATTAACTTGCACAATTACCGAGAAGACCTATTACGGTGGAGTTTCCTTAACGAATGTTGTAATTACGATTTCATACTATTGTTTGTATTCGAAAATAATTGTCATTAAAGTTGCACAACGCTCGGTATATACGAGACAAAAACGGCACGCTTGTGGGTTTCACGAAATTCGGCTGTTATTACAAAACTGCATATATTTCGTTTGAAACCATTGCGTTTGCAAAACTAACAACAATAAAAGGAATGAAATCATTTACTATTATAGCTGACCGGTAAACTGGGTTCGGCAGATCAGTCAAATATAAAGGATGTTTTTTAGAGGTTTGTTTTTCAAGTTGGCAACACTGCTTCTGGTGACAGCCGTTTTGACAATTGACAGCTAAAACCACAAACTATCCACTATAGATGTTTTACTTGATATACCAAGGTCAAATACTTTTATGCTCGGACCCGGGCACTGGATGTCGCTACAGTCACCTGTAGTTTGTAGAAATCTACAAAGAAATTCATCTCCGGTAATAGTCGATTATGGGCCGAATTAACTCTAGGCAGTTCAAACAAAGCGATTTGTAGTGACCATAGCCATATTGTGCATTTATTTTTGTGTGTGTTTATTGGAATGGTACAAACTAATACAAAGTGATGCTTGTCACATGGAAGGCGATACACATTAAATAAAATAATTTGGTCAAGTGCGAGTTGGATTCGCATACTTAGTGCTCCGTACCACCTTCAAGTTTCTAATATTCCAGTTTCAGACAAGCAGGCAATGAGTGCATTTTCCTATATTTAGCCTAATATCTTTTAAAGGAAGCGTTTTAAATTTATAAAGTATATACACTTTGATTTTCCACACATAGACTTTTTATTTTATTTGCTTCTGGATTCGCTTGATTTTTATCAGAATACATATGTATTTAATTTTCTAATTTGGCCCCCAAGAATTAACATTAGAGTTTTATTTTACTAATAAACTTTCAGAGAAGTCTTTTATAATCTACTGTCTGAGTTTTGAGGCTCTGTAAATTGGAAGATAAAGGGCAAAATAGGTCAAGTTTTAAATTATAAATTATTATATGTTATTCAAATTATTTAAAAAATACAAATAAAATATATTTTTCAAAATTTAAATAGTGTAGTTTCTAAAGTGGGAATTAAGTCGATGTTTAATATTTTTGTTAATATGTTTTAAACAAATGATTTAAAATATGATATATTTGTAATTCACATAATGAGCCTTTTATCTGATATATTACATGATGCGTTTGAAAATTGAATTTTCATTTTCCATTTAATTGTATAATATGTCCCTAAAATTACTATGGGCGTTTTCTAATAATTTTTCATATAAATTTCAAGTGAGCCCCAGCACCCCTAATTATTTTCAAAATTTTAGATAGTATGGTTTCGGAAATAAAGACAGAAATGAGAATTTTTTATATCTTTATGTTAATATCTTGTAAATAATTAATTTTAAAAATATGAAAAATATATATTGGTATTCCTCATGATGAGCCCTTTCATTTGATGTATTGCATGATGCGTTAAAAAATATTTTTTTATTTTCCGTTTAATTCTATAATTTGGCCCCGCATATTAATATTAGAGATTTCTTCGTATTTTTCCTGTAAACAAAAAAATTTAGGTCTTACAGTTTCGGGATTAAAGGGGGAATAGGTAATTTTTTCAGTACTTTTTTAATGTATTTTAAAATATTCATTTAAAAAATATGTATTTTGATATATTACATGATCCGTTAGAAACAATTTTATTTTTTTATTTTCATTTAATTATATTTTTAATTAATTTATTTTAAAATTATGAAAAAAATATATTTGTATTCGTCATAATGAGCCCTTTCATTTGATATTGATATTACATGATGGGTTAGAAACAATTTTAATTTTATATTTTCCATTAAATTCTGTAATTTGCCCCCCAAAATTAAAAGTAGAGATTTCTCCTTATTTTTCCAGTAAACTTCAAGTCAGACCCTATACCCCTAATTTTTTTCAAAACTTTAGGTTTTATAGTTTTGGAGATAAGGGGAGGGGGGAATGGTTAAATTTTAGTATATTTTCATTAATATCTTTTTAATTATTATTTTTTAAAATATGGAAAAAATCACGGTCGATTTTTTTTAGTTTTTCCACTTATCCACTATCGAATTTTGAGGAAAATAAAAAATTTCATTATGGAGATGCTGCTACATCTAAAATATCTCTCTGGGTAGTATGCTTTGTAGGCTGAAGGAATTATTAGCCCATAGTTCTTTAATGACAGCAAGCTCGCTAATTCTGACTGAAGGCCCCTTCTGCTTGAAAAATAAACTTCCAGACTACGCTTCATTCAAGTAAACCACAGAACGTTAGCCATGTACACGACATCAGACTTAAAGCATTTTACATTACTTTTGCATCATACTGTTTATCTAAACAACAGCAACAACTAAACAACAAAGAATAAAAATGAACCCATACAAATAGGTAACCGTTACTGATTTTGATGATCATATAATTCGCCTGATGTAAATACCGTTAAAAGCTATAAAAAAACTATTTGTTCAACAGATATTAACGAGTACAATAAACAAAGCATAATTGACAATCAAAATTACGGTTTGTTTGCTTCTGGTGATGCAGCGTTTTAACAACATTACGAAATGTTTTGTGAAATATAACGACGAACGGTTTTAAATGCGTTGATTTGTCATCATAGCTCGAAACCACAGTTTTCTTAACTCAAAACGCGTTCGACAGCATTTCATTCAAATAGATAAATGCTTGATTCTTAAAAAACTTCGATCTCTTGAAAATTATGGAGCAAATTAGCAGTACGGGTGGACATGATAGAAATACATCAAATGATTAACGGCAGTTTTTCAAAAAACAAAACAATTATAAATCTAATTCTCAAAATCACTCCTGATTGAAATTTACAAGAATGGAGAAAAAAAATTACTCGTACTATATAGAGCCTTCTCCTAAAAAGCATTGCCAAGTCCAAACGTGTTTATGAGAGTATCAAAGTGGAGCCCATTCAAAGATATCCACATAAATATATGTTACAGTAATAGAAAATCCATTGTTCAATTCGGCAGAATTTTAAAAGAACGTGATGTAATATTGTCACCTAAAATTTTGGTAGAAAAAGATAATATTTTGAATAGCTATTTCTACATTTGTCAATGAATGCCTGGACCTTATTGGTGATGTAGTAAACGAAACAAGGATTTCTAGAAATAACCACCACCTTTGAAAAGATAACCTGAATGTGTTGAATATAACAAATGTTTCAAGCTCTATGGCAGATCTACTCTCAGATTTACTGAGAATTTCGGCAGGACTTGAAACAGTTATCTTCAGAATTTTATGTCGTATTCTACACGTAAACCCTATAAACTATCCCAATAAGGCATTATTTAAAAGAAAATATTTATTACTAATGTTATCCTCAATTATCGGCAACTAGCAACATAATTCTACCGATGTTGGTGTCATGTAATCACTTTCATTCATATCAATTAGGAGACTGTTGTATTTGTTCTTCGTTATGTAAAATATTTGAATTATTAAACTGCATGTTAAAATATTATGCAACTTTATCTTAAAGTATTCGTACAGTTCGAGGCATAGATGATTATCTAAAGCAGGAAGGGGGCTGGTATAAACCATCTCTCTCCGCATTTTAATGACGTAACAATCAACGTCCTCTAGCTGCACACCCGTGTCACAGTTCAAACAGTTGTTATTGAACCTCGTTTTGTGCCATGGAATACCAAAGAAACACAGAACAAAAGAGTCAGTGGTGGATTTGGGCGGAGAGCATTGGCCAACAGTTTGAATCGACCAATGGGAGCGCTCCATTAGAAACGCTGACAGTCAATCAAAATCCCGCCCGAAACTAGAGAGTACTGGCTCTTGTGGTCTATGCTTTTTGGGGTTTCATGCCGCATCACGAGGTCAACTGACAACCGTTCAAGCCGAGCTTGTTTGAACCGACCAATGGGAGTGCGGAAAGGAGGTCGGTTCTGACATCACAGAAATTAATGGAAAATGGATTACATTCGCATAGAATTTATAATAATTGCTCGAATTCTGAGTTGTGTTATATGGATATATTTTTAATATTACTAGCTGTCGCCCAGTGGTCGAAATTCTACCAATTGTGTCAATATCTCTGGCAGGTTAAGTAACCTGAAAATTTTATCCTGACATTCTATCCTAGGACTTTAGGGAGAACAGCAATTATACGGAACGGATCCAGATTCGGAACCTCTGTGTGATAGTTCCCTCGAAAATCCTAGATGTCGGACTTACATCTCGCTTCTAGAAATAAGTAACGAAATTCAAGTTTTTTTTCAGATATAATTTATAGGACTTTATTTTAGTTCAAATTCGTAATTCTTAATTTAATATGACAACAATTCAACCGCTAATGGGCTACCCGACATATTTATTTTTTCTAACCTGTATAGCTATAATTGCACTCAATTCTCTAACATTTATTAAAATCCTCATTATAATAATTCCATCTCATTACATATTTCCACCACCCTGTATATGCAACTGCACATGGACCACACATAATATTATTTAACATTTTTTAACCACCCGGTAAACCATTTTGTATATGCCACTGCCTATGAGCCACCGTATTTACTCTTTTCGTTTACGAAATTTTTAACTATCTTCTGTAATTATAATTCTACTCCGACCTATATTTCAATCATCATATATATGGAACACTTCGCGGGCTGCTCTATAAATCATTTCCTTTTCTAACATTTTTTATCATCATCCTGCATATCTGTAATTCCTCTCACCCTATATATCATCTTCCCTGTATATACAACTGCTTATGAGTTACGAAATGTTGCATTTCCATTTCCACCACCCTGTATATGCATCTTTGTATAATATTTATTGCACCATACTGTATAACTGTAATTCTACTGCACCTTCTATTCCAAGAACCCTTTAAATTCAACCGCTAATGGGCTTCCCTATATATTTATTTTATTAGTTATAATTGAACTCTACTCTATATGCTACTGCTTATGTGCAACCCACGAAAAAAATGATTTCTAACATATCTGGAATCGCCCTGTATAATTATAAAATCAACGATTACTTTACCACTAAACAATAACAACGCTTGCATGCCACTTCCAGAAGTACATGCTCTAAGTAAATAACAGCATTGGTCCCTCTATATATAATTACTCAATGTTTTGAGTCTGGCGGCGGCGGCACTTTCAGTTGTTTGGCGTTGCAATTATGGACGTAAATAATGAATTTTTATTATATTTTATTTAATGAATGAACCAATATTATAAATTAATATTAGCATTCTGCACTGAAGGTCGTCAGTAGCTACTAAACAAAACAATAATGAAGAAAATCGGTTGAGAGACAGAGGAGAAAATGGTACCTAATCGTTTTGTCTTTGCCTATGTATATATAGATTGATCTTATCGTTTTTTTTTTGTTTTGAATCTGATGCCTACTCTGTTCAATTCCCAAGGCTAGACTATTATTATTACTACTACACACTGCAGTTTGAATACTCCAAATAAATCGTAACCAGATTTTCTGTATATCAGAACTATCTCGATGTTGGACTTTTAGAGTGGTCTGATATTTGTCTGGATTTTCGTGCCTCATACAGTCAATGATGAGGTATTTCCAAACCTGAAAAGTTTCCAAAGTAACATGTTGTGCTAATAAATACACCTTTTTCGGGAGTGCGTTCCTCCAACTCGTTGCTAAAAACGTGATCGTTATACATTATCATTGGGAATAAGTCGAAACAGAAACTTCCACTGCTATTATTCCTCAACGTCAATCAAACACACGCGCTGGATTTCGTGTCGCTGGCTCTCATTGTCAAGCAGGAGTTGTCGGGTTATCGATCAACTCGTGTTGACATAACGAAACCTGTTTTTGCGTCGCGAAACTTACATATAAACGTGCCCCAGACTCGCAATTGTATCAATTTTAGAGCTAAAATCATTAAATCTTAACTCGGCGAGAAGATAGGATAGTTTTTCTCTGTACCGTTTTACTTAAATTTCGTGACAAAAACTTATCTTTCTGTTCAGGTGACGTGACATTAATTATCAAAAGCTCAATGCTGGAAAAACAATAGAATACCAGAAAAATAGAAAAAAGTAGAAGTACTATCAAAATTGTTATACAATGCCATTTCACCCCGCCAAAGTAAGAAACTTTATTTGAAATATGGTACAGAATCTATGAGACCAAATCGGGAATTTCCTTAATAAAATACAGTTCAAACCATTCAAATCGGTTAAGCAGTTTTCGAAAGTCATTAATAAATATCCCTTTGTAAAATCTGCAGAGCAATTCAGATATGTCTACTAACATACTTTCGAAAGGTTAGCGATAGAATCGCAAAATTATTGAAACATCATAACATTAAAGTCAATTTCAAATCCCAGAATAAATTTTCATTTTCACAAGTAAATATCTCTGGAATTATTAGAGATATCAAAATGAAATTTGGAAGGTGGATACTGCAGTAGATTGCCTATTTGTTTCCAAATTTTTTTACAATTTTGAACTTCATGTTTTACCGGAAGTAATGACGATTTTAAAATTTGCAATGAAACACCCTGTATAGTATTTTAGTTTCTAATGAAACATTTTATTGCGAATACAAAAATATCGGATTTGATATTGTTTACTTCAATACCTACCGAGATATTAACAGAAAAGTAACTAAGAAAAGGAAAAAATCGATGGTAGCTAAACTCGGTTCAGATTTCATTTATGCTCGATATAAACAAACCGCTCGGTAAGGATTTGTATTTCTATTGGCCAATCGGTGGTATTATACCGTCACAACCAACAGCACTGCTTGTTCCATAGCCGAATACACGTGCGTTTGTTTAAATGAGGCGCAAATTAAATCTGAATCCAGTTTAGTAGTCCAAGAAATTCATTGCAGAACTGACAGTAGTTGTCAAAGTAAGTTATTAGTTTTTTTTTATTTGAACGTAAAAAGATTGTATTGTTTTAATTTGATCGTAAAATGGCCGAATTAAGTGAAAGAGAAAGAATAAAAATATTAATGATGATTGGGTATGGGGAGAGGAAAAGGACGCATCAAGAAGTTTGTGACCTTTTTAACATTGTTCATTCGAATACACAAATATCCCGTTCAGTAGTGAGGAAAACTTTACGAAGGTACGACACAAGTGGAACAGTTAGCAATTTACCAAAAAGTGGACGGTTAAAAAGTACAAGTAATGAAGGTGTAGCTCAAAATGGTGCTATATCTTTGGAAGAAAATCCTCACTTATCCACTACCGACCTCGCCAATATGCATGGAATTAGCCCTCGTTCAGTAGGAAGGATATTAAGGCGAGAAAAATATCATCCATACAAAATTCGCCTCGTTCAAGAACTCTCCGAAGACGATTTCGACAGACATTTGCAATTTTGTGAAACGATGATGGATATTTGTAACCGTGATAATAATTTTATAAGAAATGTTTTTAAATGGTACGGTTAATCGACATAACTGCCGCTACTGGTCGCAAAGCAATCCTAATTGGGTACAGGAGGCTCATACACAACATCCCCAAAAATTGAACGTTTGGGTCCGGCATTTATAATAACAGAATCGTGGGACCCTTCTTCCCACAAGAAACTTTAAACGGCGATGGGTATTTACAGCTCTTGGAGACACAAGTTATTCCGGGATTGGAGGTCAATGGACAATTACCACATAATATCTGGTTTTAGTAGGATGGAGCACCACCCCATTACGCTCGCATTGTTCGAGATCATTTAAATAGGACATTTCATCACAGATGGATTGGAAGAAGGGGTACTTATGAATGGCCTGCACGAAGTCCCGCCCTTAATCCACTAGATTATTTTCTGTGGGGTTACTTAAAGTCTAAGGTTTATGTTGATAGACCAAATAATTTGCAAGAATTAGCTGCAAGAATCACTCAAAACATCCAGAAAATTACACCAGAAGTAATAGCTAATGTTACTAGAGAATTTAAAAAACGACTTGCTTATTGTCAAGAAGTAAACGGTGCTCAGTTTGAACATCTAATACATTAAGTTTAGTTAAGTTTCAATGTTTTGAAAATCACTTAGATTTAGTTAATAATTATGATTATATATTTCTTTAATGGATATTAGATTTTTCCTTTCCTTAATTACTTTTCTGTTAATATCTCGGTAGGTATTGAAGTAAACAATATCAAACCCGATATTTTTGTATTCGCAATAAAATGTTTCATCAGAAACCAAAATACTATACAGGGTGTTTCATTGCAAATTTTAAAATCGACATTACTTCCGGTAAAACAGGAAGTTCAAAATTGTAAAAAATTTGGAAACAAATAGGCAATCTACTGCAGTATCCACTTTCCAAATTTCATTTTGATATCTCTAATAATTCCAGAGATATTTACTTGGTTCCACACATTTGTCCATCACTGTATATGAAGGGAGAGATCGTTAGATGTTATATTTTACTTCTGGAAGTGGCATGCAAGCGTTGTTATTGTTTAGTGGTAAAATAGTCAATGTAGTAGATCAGTATTGATTTTTCGGACGAGTTGAAATACTTGATTAATATATTATTATCACAACCTTCCCGAAGGTGTTGTGTAAAAAATTGTCAGAATTTATCAAATATTTAAGTTCTCCTAGGGTTGTTGGTCCTCTCTTTTCTTTAATATTCCTGAACTTGTTTGATACCGCAAATGACGAAAAGTATTAGGTTGCAAAGAACAATCTTCCAATTATTATATCGAATATTTTGCCAGGAGCGGTTCCAGCCAAAAATTTGGGGGTCATTCATTTGTCAAAAATATTTCGAATACCGATATTTGATTACATTTTTATTTTATTTTTATTTCAATAGATTTGTCAATATGAGTGAACAATGTTGGTCATTACATCTACTTCTCCGATTTGTCCAAACTCTGTTTCTTATAAAAATATACTTTTTACAATTTCATGAAATAAAGCTGAATTTCGACCAATGGGCGACCAATAGTCATTAATAAATGGTCGAATATATTTCCCCATTTTTTTGACGGACTGCTGTTAGATACATACAGCCATCACTTTGTTGAATAAAAACAAAGGAGATGAGATGAACCATTAATCCAAGAACGTTTTCTGTTGTACTTTCCCGATTTTACAACAACAAACTCCTAGGACATTAGGAATATTTTCAGCATCTACCAACGCCCAAACGTAAACAATTTCCCTTCAACAGATAAAGTTCTATTTCAATTTCAGACGAAAGAAAAAACTATAAGTGCAAAACGAAAGTGTCATCTTTTCATGTTTACCAAGACTTCGTTACTTCGTGTTCTTATGGAAACCAGAACTTGAATCATATCTATTCTTGTAGCTCTTCTTTGGAATAACGACGCAATTTCCGTTTTGAAAAAAGACAAATAAAACAACTATGATAAAAAAAATTCGTATTCGGTGTCGTAGAAACGAACTCTCCGGCTTGTTCAGGTTTCTCGTTGAAAGGAGAGTCGCTGTCCTGTACAAGTTTGTGTTTTCGGGTTTTATGTTACGTAGTTTTATGTATTTCTTGTTTCATGCCGTCAGTGGATTTATGTACCTGAGCGAACTCGTAAAATAAGGGAGATATATTAGCCGACTTTATGGATTCTACATGTGTAAGGAAAATCTAAAGGTATATGACGTCATTTAATCTGTTGAGGCACTAATATATACAGTTCACGGCAAAAACTGGCGCTTTTGTTAGTTGCTTTCATTATCAAATTTATGTCTTATGTTCCTTCCTAATTAAAAGTATGCGCGCGCAATTTTTAAACGGAGTTTTGGTATGGTTACAATTTATGTTCGAAAAGTCCACCATTATTATTATCATTTCTTCAATTGCTTGTAATACCGCCACACTTAGGTCACCAACTGTCTCATACTTTCATTTGTATACTTTGTTTTTTAGCGCACACCATAAATAGAAATCTATAACTGCCAAATCGGGAAACCGGGGTGGCCATTCGCGTGGGCCATTTCTTCCTATCCAAGAGTTTGGATAGATATTATGTAAGTGTTGTCTTACTAATAACGAGTTATGAGTAGGTGCTCCATCATGTTGGAACCACTCAATTTCTAACCGAGTTCTCAAATTCAAATTATGCAACATGTCTTGAAAAGTGTATTGCAAGAAATGATAAGTGATTCGTCATAGATAAACGGCCTCAGAATAGTAGACCCTATGATACCAGACCAGGCATTAAAATCAAATTTTATCTGGGGTCGTCTTTGTTCTACATGGAAAGGGTTCTCTTTAGCCCAGATATGCTCATTGTGTCTATTGAACATACCGCAGTTAGTAAATCTAGTTTCATCTGACCATAACACCTTTAACGGAAACTGGATTGTCAAGGCACATGTCTCTTAAGCATGTACAAAACAAAAGTCGATGTTCGTCACCAGCATGCAAAGTTTGAGAAACTGAAAGTTTGTACGGGTGGAACTTGTGCGCTTTCAGTACCTTAACTACAGTTCGTTGAGATGTGCCAGCTTCTGGCGCAATCTCACGAGTTGATGTAGATGGATTTTGATTTACCATTGCCAAAACATTTATTTGTGCTGCTTCGTTAATTTGATTACGTTCCTTTGGTGGTTTAGTAAAAGATCCATATCTGCGTAAACTATCGTAAAGTCTCTTAAATGTACATAGAGCCGGTTGAAGACGATTAAAATATAATGTATAAAAGTATTCCTCAGCTGCACGAATTGAATTTTTATGGCATATGATATAACATTTCACCATATTCAGTTTTTCTTCGTTAGAATATTCCATTTTATCGACTGTCAGTTCAGCACTACTAACAGAATTACTCTCAAATGAGGAAACGTCAAGGTGAAAACAATCTTTTTCATGGCTACCTACGTTAAAAGTGAAAATTAGAGAGAAAAGCATCCATAACTCCGTTATTTTTATGAATAACTATATCGAGTATTATATCGTTGAAAAGCTCTAAAAATGTCCGATTTTTTGAGGTCATTACCAACTACGGTTTCCATTCAAAAAAAAGATAAGTTTCTGTCATATCTCGAAAACGAGATCTGTCACGTAAACGAGGACATGACAATCATATTCGGGATACAATTCCCTTCAATTTTGATATTTACACTTTTTTTATAAAAGCAAAAACAAAGGAGCTAGAGGGATTTGACTAAATCGACAGAATTTCGTTTTATTCAAAATATCTAGTAAGCCATGACTTTTTGCAAAAATCCGAAAGTGTCATGAAATTGGGCCAGTAAAACTGCAAATCTTTCCCAATTTGACCATTGCTCTATCTCCGCTAGTTTCCGAGATCCCCATACTGATCATCAAAAAAAACTCACCCTGTATATTAACACTGAACCGTACAGGGTAAATGATATAGTTTCCTGGTTCCAATAGTGTGAAATTTCTTTCTATTAAACATGTCGATATTGAAAAAACTGACCGCATAATTCATAAAATCTAATCTAATCAAGTGACTGATAAAAAACAAAGTAAGTTGTTTGATCATCATTAAAAAAATTAATTGATTTCTGGTACATACGACTTCTCTAAAATGTTTACGTTGAATATGGAAAGATACGAATTAGGTTTAAAGTTGATAAGTTAACAACTACTTTAACAATTTAACCAGAAATGAAATATTTCAGTCGATAAGTGTTTTTCCATATTCGGCCAATTCAAGGTCTTCCTTTCACACAATGTAAGTATATCGGTATGTATATATATATATATATATGTTTGCCATGCCTTATGACCGCATATTAGTGTAAAATAGACAATAATCGAAGTAAAAAATTAAAGAATTTTTTAAATGTAATGATAAAATCGCTGCAAACAACATGTTCAAGTACAAGTAAAGAAAATGACAATGATTGTCGTATTTGTTTTTTATGTAACACACTTTTATGTATTGCCTGTTTTAAGTCATTAATGATTTATGGCAGAACATTAACTCGTAAAATTAACGGATACGTTAGATGATTTTATAGTTTCTTCATGTTTGGGGAAATTTTTATAGAAATTGAAATGGTCTTTGTTGACTTTCGTTTCCCTTCTACGACTAGTTCTGTAATGTTTACTTTACAATCTAATGTAACGCCTCTATTCTTAATAGATCTCGATAATCCTGTGGTGTACCTCTGCCAGAATAATATTTTGATAAATCCACTAATCACCAATTTAAAATTACTTTCAACTTAACTCACTAAGCTCCCTATTTACCTAAAGAAATTCAAAAAGAAAAACATTTTTATAGTACACATAGAATTACAGTGGCTCTATAACTATTTAAATTATACACAGACCGTCTCATATCTAATACTAACTTTGCACTAAACTCAAGTAATGGCCGTTAATAACATGATTGCAGTTCGTAAATTAAGAGTATTATCCAAAACATGAAAGAAAAAAGCTACAAATGAAGCATATCCCCAGTTCCAGATACCAAATCAAAAATATACCAGGTTATTATAAAGGGTGTTCCAATTTAAGGTTAATTTTTAAATGTTTAATCAAATACACAAATTATTTGAGAACGATCAAATCTTTTAATTCAAATGATAGTACAATTGTTTCGGTTTAGTAATGGAAAACAATATTTTGTAAATGACCATCTGCTGATGTACGACAAGCTTCTAATCTTATGCCAAAATTTTCGAGAACTTTCTGGCATAACTGCGGTTCAATTACTTGAAAACAGCCAATAATGTTCTCCTTTAGGTCATGAATTGTTTGTAGATCGTTGGCATAGAGCTTTTCTTTCAAATAGCTCCATAGGAAAAAAATTAGAGGTGTTAGATCGCAAGATCTAGGGTGGCAATTAATATTTCCTCTTCGAGCAATTATTTGGTTTCCAAATTTCTGTTTCAAAAGATTGATTGTTTCTGCTGCTGAATGACATGTTGCACCATCCTGTTGGAACCACATATTCTGCACCTCGATATGCTCCAATTCATCCCACAAAAAGTAAGTAAGCATCGTTAGATATCGATCACCATTCACAATAACAGCATTTCTATTGTCATCTTCAAAAAAGTATGGACCAATCACTCCACCAGCCCAAAAACCACACCAAACAGTTACTTTTTGTGGATGCATCGGTCTTTCCATTATTTCTCGTGGATTTGCTTCACCCCAGATTCAACAATTTTGCTTGTTAACAAATCCACCCAATTCAAAATGCGCTTCATCGCCGAAGAAATTTTGTTGAAAAAATTCATATTTTCAAGTTTCTGTTGTATGGCCCAATTAACGAATTGCCGACGTAAACCAAAGTCTGTTGGCTTTATTTCTTGCGTTATCTGAATCTTGTAAGCCTTTAAATGAAGTACCAGTATCCACAAATTTTTAAAAATTTTTTCCAATGGACATTTGAAGGGAAATTTTCTCTTCCATATTCTGTACGAAATTTTCTTCGAACTTCTGCAAAACTTTCACCAAATTTAAAATAATTTTCAATAATAAACACGCGTTGCTCAATCGTATATCTCGCCATTTTTAATAACCGGATTATTCCTACTTGTCATCTGTCAAATAACATATTCTAGTACAAAAAATATAAATGGCAAATTTAAAAATTAACCTCAAATTGGAACACCCTTTATTTGTAGGTACTGATTTTCAATAATGTCCCAATTTTGAAAAAGCGGGAAAAATCAAATACAAATATAAAAAACAAAGATAAAATTAGCAAAAATAATAGCATAGATATCTATAAGAATAATGGCGAATAATCGGAAATTACTTATGTCCTTCTAAATCACTTGAAACCAATAAAAATGCATCATTACTCTTCATCAACCCAATTCAACTCTTTTTGATTTTTTAATCTTAATGCCTGGGTATAATGTAAAGTACAATCAACTATTCAATTTTTGCTGTATAACCTGTACTTTCTACCTGTCCTTAACTGTATCTCACATTATAAGTTCCTTATGGTACTTTATAATAAATTTAGACAATCAGCATTTAGTGTCTGAGGAAGACAGTTATATTGTGAGACAATAGTCTAATTTAATAAATAACTTAAAATCACCAGCGTTTTTGTTTTAATTAAATTACAATGAACATTCATCAAGTAAATGAAATTAGTTCAAATATGAACAAATTCTCACGATAAAAACCTTTTAACTGTATAACTTCACTGAAGTCTTTGTGAGCACCTGCATATTATGTGTTATAGTAATAATACATATGTTCAAATTTACTCGTTTTAAAATAACAACCTGTTTGACCAATATAAAGACAAAAAACATACCGCAACTCAAGTTAATATCTATCGATAGACTTTAAAAACTTGAGATGATTTATTCAATTTCCAAGTTGTTCAATTACCCACCTAAATTTCATTTGGAAAGTTTACAAAATAACCAATGAATAAATCACTTTAAGCTTTCAATACCGAAAACATCGGAAACTTTCCGACGATGTTCTTAAAGTAAAACTTTGAATATACCGACAAAAAATATATAACGAAACTTTTAAAATACCCTAAACTTTTACAAACCAAAACCGATCACGGGATTCGCTGGGAAACAATGCGACAGATACATTCGACTTACAAAGACAATTCGAAAGGAAAAATAATCGCCTGCTCTTTCGAATGAAACAAAGTGGAAGTGTGGAAAAGCCGTTTTCGGCTTGTTGAAGAAAACGACCAACAAAAAAACCACAACGAAAAAAAAACCATATTTCTTTTCCAGACGTTCTCTAGATTTGATGGGATAGCAGTAAGACTGGCATATGCGGTGTCTGGGGTTTATAACTTGTCCTAATGTGATTTTAGCACTGCGGTTTAGGGTTTGTTTTATAATATTTTATGTAGGATGTAAAACTTTGAAGCAAGATTAAAAATTTTATGAGAAATGTAACATAAAAATTACAAAACATATACAGGGTGAGTTTTTTTTTGATGATCAGTATGGGGATCTCGGAAACTAGCGGAGATAGAGCAATGGTTAAATTGGGAAAGATTTGCAGTTTTAGTGGCCCAATTTAATGACACTTTCGGATTTTTGTAAGTCATGGCTTACTAGATATTTTAAAAAAAACGAAATTCTGCCGATTTAGTCAAATCCCTCTAACCCTTCACATGTAAGTACCTATTTGGTGTTTGTAAAGAGAATAAATAAAATAGAATAAATAAAATAAATAATATTATATTATTAACATCTGTTTCATAAACGTAAAATTTATCTGACCTACACCCTGCCCACGTTCTGGGAAATTTTCCAGAATTAAGACCTTTAATTATTTTATTATCTTAACTGTAGTTTCTTTGTAAGAAATATAAATTTAGCATTCATTGTAATTCCAATGTCTGATGAAGCCAATATGTCAAATTAAAAGAAATAAAAAATAAAAAATTGAACCAAGTGTTTGTTGTTCTTAAATAATATTAATTACAATTACGTTACTCTGTGATTTATAATCCCTCTACCCACAAAACCAGGTCGATCCCTTCGTTTCTGTTCAAAACATTCACAAACGTTTTAAATATTAGAGTCGTCTGCTACACTCGCTCGGCGACTATTACATCAGGGAGCACATTAGCTCAGTTGGTTAGAGCGTATTCCTCATAATACGAAGGTCTCGGGTTCAATCCCCAGAGGAGGAACTTTTTTTATACCTAAATTAGTTCTTATAATTTACTGAAATCTTTTGTGGGTATTTGAGTGAATGCCTGGAAGGTATAGGTTTACACTTGGATCTGGTAGGTGGCGCTGCAATCAGTTTTTTTTTTGAAAATTGTTTAAAATTCCTTCTAAACGGTTAGGCCGATTGTGATGAAACTTTTTAGCGTGCGTTTGAATGGGTACCTGAGAAGTACAGATTGACAATTAGCTAGTTTCTTAATAAACAGATTAACAATTCTGGACTTGGATTTACAAGACACTACAGAGAGACGCGAACCGATTAAAATTTTGTAGGATTTCAATTCAGATTGAAAAGACAAAAACATGCCATCAATGGTTATTGACCAAACACATTACAAATGTCAAATTCTGGTTAAACATTTCAAAGTTCAGACCATTTCCGACCAAAAAATGTCGACAAGCACCTAACCTTACGTCAAAGAATAATCATTTACTTACTTAAAACCTTTGTCGTCGTCTTGGCCAGGTCCACCGCCCACTTGTCCGTTCTGTACAACGACCACGGTCTGCCCTCCGTTGCATTCTTGTTCTTTCGGACTTTGCGCCGGTTTGTCTTTATCTTTGTCGTCTTGTAGGTGTAACGTTACCATTCGCCTGTCCAAACCGCCCATCGATGAATCCTTGCCCGTGGGTGATGTACCCAAAACGTATTCGACCATTTTGACACCCAATCCGCCATTATCTGATCCTCGTGGTGATAAAATGCCTACGCCTCCGGTGTCTGTCGTTCCGGCACCGGTCGCCGTACCGGTGGCATAGCCGGCCTGCCTGCGGCCCATTGCTAGTGAGGCTGAGACTGCGTGGTCTCCTGAAAACAAAAACAAAGTTAAATGACACGAATAGAAAATTAATCAATACAAATTTTAACAGCTGCGCAAATGATCAGATTTAACAACCGGTTTTGTCAATTTTGTCTTGATTTCTTTGAGAACACCAAAGTACTGGCAAATATAGAACACCCGAAATCACTCATAAGAGAGGCAATTGAAATAGCGAAGAGGCCTCACAGTCTAAACGCACGCAATGAAATCCAGAACTTATCGAATTATTGGAAAATTCTATTAAACACCGTCCCGACCCGTCCTATAACAACTCAACCGGACATAACTAATCAGCAAGCGGGAGGCGTGGCCACTGAGCGCCAAGGGCCAATCACACGCAGCCAACCGATAGGCGCCGAGCCACGACTATATAACACCGTGAGCGCTCTTGAAAATCTTAGTATTTGAGTAACTAGAAGCGAAAGCAGAAGACTACGAGAATTATGCGAACCGACCTGAAGAGGGCAGATGTGACTCTGCCAAAACGTCGTCATTTAACCATCGATCCCGGCAGGGATCAATTATCAACTACGCGGATGAATTCCCGGAAACCACCTAATATATATATATATATATATATATATATATATATATATATAACTTTCATACACAAAAAGAGTGGTTCCATGGTTAGGTATAAGAGTAGCATTAGCTAAATTTCGCTATGTTGAACCGAACCTGCTAACTCTCATATTTATTATTATTATTATTTTCCCCGACTTGACCATAGAATATGCCATATACTCTCTCCCTCTAAGGCACGCATAGCATGCCTTTAGGGGAAAATTCACTAAACCCCAGATATCAAAAGGGTTTAGCTCTGTGGGAGCCCTTGCCAGGATATCAAGCCCGTGGTTGGGGACCTGGTAGTTTCCCATGACTTTTCTATCTATCGGAGAGTTCATAGCAAAATTTGAACTGTACACAAACATAATTTCTATTATCCTGCTATTAGTAGATAATGAGATAATATATTCTAATCTATATCAATCACCTGACACACTGACTTAGCAGCGGTAGTCTAATTTTCAAACGATCAAAAGAACTATCGTAGTTCAAAATGTGGGTCGCAGTAGGTGTAATGTACTTTACCTGTTCTTTCGTTAATAACTTTTAATTTTCCACCGTTTATTCAATGCCTTCAGCGCACGAAGCGAGAAAACGGGTCATTAACTAACGACCGTAAACCGCCGCAGTGCCAATATGCCCGACAACTTCTTTAAAGAGATTTTTTTTTGTCTTTGTGTGTCGAACTTTCCGTCTACTTTTTCCCTCGTTTTCGTCCCTAGAAATTAGACGTCGAGCTCCTTCATTATGCAGGCGAACGGCCCAAAGGAGTTCGACGTTATTTTCAACAGCTCATTTTGTTTGTTCTCCATTTTGTACGTTCCTCCGCGCCGTCGGACGTCTTCATCTCTGCAACTCGCTAAAAAGAGGAATGATTAATTTTGCATTTTGGCGACAAATCGTCTAGCTCACTCCCTCTTTCGCGTGCCCTCTCTACCTCACTCCGAAATCTCTTACGGGCGGCGTGAAGATCATTATCTAGTTTGCGGTGTGTTTGCCGTGATCTGTCTTTTGCGGTAATTCTGTCGTTTTGCGGTTGTTTTTGGAGTGTCGTTGCGGCGTAGAATTTCCACCAAGAATAAGGAGACGTTTATACTTCGGGAGGATTAGATCGTTATAAGCGAATTTTGTGCATAATGAGGACTAACCTTTTTTTAGATTTAAATTCTAAACGATTAATACAAATTCTTCCACTTGTACATTGGCATGAAAGTGAGAAAATTCAGTAATAAACTAATACAAAATTAGAATTATAGTGTAGTTAAAAACTATGTTTTGTACCATACCTATAGATAATAATAATAATAATGGGAAATAACCGTTGTGAGCACAACAACAACATAATTACTCAACAACAAAAGGGATGCGCGTAAAATTCGATGGGCTGCAAAGAACAACTGATAATTGATTCCGTTGTCTGCAATCAAGCCCACGCCAAACGTCGAAATCTCTACATGGCATATGTGGACTACAAAAAGGCCTTGGATTCAGTTCCACATGATTGGCTCGTTAAGGCACTGAAACTCTATAAAGTGAATAATTGTATTATTAACTTTTTAGAATATGCCATGTCCACCTGGAAAACCAAAATCTCACTGAATGAAGCCAACTGTTCCATACAAACTGACCCCATTCCAATCAAAAGGGGTATATTCCAGGGAGACTCTCTTAGCCCGCTGTGGTTCTGCCTTGCCATGAACTCAAACTCAAACAAACTGAACTCGACTAATTTTGGGTTCAGTCTCAAACACAACAACGTACAAGCGTTAAAGATAAACCATTTGTTATACATGGACGACTTAAAGTTGATGGCAGCTACGAAACAACAGCTGCATGATATGCTTAAAATAGTAGAAGGGTTCTCTAGTGATATCCATATGAAATTTGGCCTAGACAAATGCCGAATTATTAATATAGTTAAAGGCAAAATACAGCAAGGGCACTTCGAAATGGGAGGTGGCACCTCAATTGAATCTATGGGGGAAGATCATACTTATAAATACCATGGAATAAAGCAGGCTCAACGTATTGATCACTTGACTATGAAAAAGGACCTAACAGCAGAGTTTTATAGAAGAGTAAGACGACTGTTGAAAACCAAACTAAACAGTAAAAATATGTTTCAGGCTATTAACACCTATGCATGTTCAGTACTCAGTTACACTTTCGGTATAGTTAATTGGTGCAAGACTGACACTGAACAATTACAACGAAAAGTTCGAGTTTTACTAACAAAAGCTCAAAATCACCATCCAAAGAGCTCTGTCGAACGTACAACTTTGCACGGTATGAAGGAGGAAGAGGATTGACAGATCTAAGCAAACTAATAGATCAACAAATTTCTATTTTGTGTAGTAATTTCCAGAAACTCGCAGAATTATCTGATCTACACAGAGTCATGTGCCAGGTTGATGATTCAACACCACTGCGACTGACACAACAACATGTCCAATTAAACCACCAGACCACAGATCAGAAACTGCTGAAATGGAAAGAGAAGCCCCTTCATGGAAGACATATAAATGACGTCAACCAAGATTATGTCGACAGTGCAGCTTCGAACTACTGGTTGATCTCTGGTCATATGTTTCCTGAAACAGAAGGCTTTATATTGGCAATCCAAGATCAAGTAATTCCAACGAAGAACTATCTAAAGTACATCGTTAAAGACCCTTCTATTAACAACGACAGATGCAGGTACGGTTGCCAAACATCTGAATCTATCCAGCATATCACAGGAGGTTGTCAAGCGTTCGCTGCAACTGAATACAAAGAACGACACGATGCTGTGGCAAAAATACTTCACCAGGAACTAGCACTGAAACTTGAATTATCACAGTCGGTAAGATTACCATACTACAAATATAAACCAGAATCTGTTTTAGAAAATAACAACTACAAGGTGTACTGGGACCGCACGATACTGAACGATCGGACTGTTGCTCACAATAGACCAGATATAGTTTTGGTAGATAAAGTCTCCCGAAAAACAACTTTAATTGACATAGCAATTCCTAACAACAATAATATAAATATCAAGCAAGCTGAAAAAAATAACCAAATATAGAGCTCTGTCGAACGTACAATTTTGCTAAGGTATGAAGGAGGACAATGATATAAGCAACCTACTAGATCACCAAATTTCTAATTTGCGTAGTCATTTTCAGAAATTCGCAGATTCTTCTAATATATACAGAGTCATATGCCAGGTTGACGACTCAAACCACTGCGACAGACAGAATAGCAAGTAAAATTGCACCACCAGACAACTGATCAGAAACTGCTGAAATGGAAAGAGAAGCCCCTTCATGGAAGACATATAAATGACGTCAACTAAGATTATGTCGACAGTGCAGCGTCGAACTACTGGTTGATCTCTGGTCATATGTTCCCTGAAACGGAAGGCTTTATCTTGGCAATTCAATTGTTATTTCAAGAAATAGAGTAGTCCCAAAACATCTATCTAATCAATTTAAATACCTCGGTCTGGACAAACATGTTTTCCATCTAATGCAAAAAGCCCTCCTGTTAGGAACAGCCCGGAAGATCAAAAAATGCATGGCAAACTGCATCCACGACGCCAAATATGGGCATGATAACCTGATAAGGGCTACCACAGAACTAAATAATTTTGATATCTAGTATATATGGGGTTTACTGAAATCTCCTATTGTATGTTCAAGTCAATGCATCCTTTTGTTGAAAAATTGCGTTTTCTCTATTTCCTTCCACAACTTACCTGTGATTGGTCGTGGAAAAAAACTTGCTTATCGAATGTTGCTTAGAATTAAATATTCTAGAATTTGTTTTTTGCAGCCGAGGCTGTGGCAATTGTCTGATTTTTTGTTTCAAATATAATTGCAATGAAAAAAATTAAAACAATTTAATAAATACATCGGTCATTATTAATAGTTCACCCTTTAGTTATTGTCCAGAAATTAATCATACAAAAAAAACAAGTCTAGACCAGATTATACATGAAATTTTGTTATTTTCCTCAGACTATTCCAGTGTAGTTGCGGCGTATGATGATCTTCATCACAGTATGAAGGAGGAGGCGTTTAAGCAAGACGTGAATCGCAATCTGCAGGTAAACCTCCCTCTTGATTTTGTCCATGGCGCAGTCGCCGAATGTAGGAATTCTAATTAAGTCGAGAGCAATGCAATCATTAACTGTCCTCGTGATTTATGAGAGATCAAGACGAAATCTTGAATGATAAATCCTTGCTCTCGTTAATGTAAGTTGTTGGGTTTTAATGGTGCGATGCTGTGACTTTTGCTCATCCCGATAGGCATTAAACGGAGTTTGATGAAGTGCGGGACCAAGAACTACGAATGGCAGGTGAAATATTTCACAAGCAGCTCGAATTCCAGAAATCGTTCGGTATGATTGCGTTTGCTTTACGTGACTGGAATGATTTGGCAATGCATTCAAAGATGTCGCAAATGCCTGTCTTGTAAATCTCCACAAAAGCTAGGAAAGAAGATAGTTTTGTACATTTTTTCCTTCAAGTCTATTTGAAAAACATGGATTTTCAAGCATTCAACAGAATTCAAGATTTATTATTTGTAATTCTAGAATACAACCAAGATAAATAAGGTCACACTCATTCATCAATTGCTGGATATACCACACTAGCGATATTATTTGTAATGATGAAGACTTATGTGACGTTTCTGGTTGTCTTTTATAATGTCGTCGATGATTTGTGGTTCTTCGATTTTGTTATGGAATTGTTAAAATACGTTCAATATAACAGTAGAACATGACATATAGTTTAGTTGGTAAATTCCGATACATAACCACCCCTTATATGAGACAAACATGTCCTTTCTTCAAACATGTATTCTTTTAACAAGGAGTAAACCAAACTGTTTGGTTTACTTCCTCAAACTCACCCTGTATAAAAAATTTCCCGTATCCACTTCCAACAATAACACGTCAGGAAAGGTTTTACAACGTACAGGGATCGTAACAACACACGGTTTTCGCCTACAGCCCAGTAATAGGTTTCTGAATCATCTATAATGACGACGTTTTTTGTCGAGCTTATACTATATAACGATGTCATGATATAAAAGCGTTCGTTTATATGAAACGAAATACTTTTCGTAACGATTTAATAGGAAAGTCCTTGCCGTTATACGTGAGGATACACATAATCGGTCCCGTGATGGTTGTCATCGTTAAAACTGGTTCTTTCATTTTGCCATATTGAAGATCAGCCGCGTCTCGAAACGGCCTTTGTGATAACAAGAAATCAAGGACTGCAGCTCGTCGACACATTTGAATAGGGTACTAACAATAACAAGAGAATTATCACCCTCTTATCAAAATAATGACTGCTACTATGTTCACTAGGTTAATTTGTGGTGTAACTTTCGATTTTATAGAACGCAGTTCTGGATTTTTAATGCTCCTTAAACGATAGCAGAGTGGATCAAACAACTAAAACAGTATTACAAAATATTTAGTATTGCCGTGAATTAACGTTTTATAACGTTTTATAAAGTTTCAATATAAGCCACTAAACTAAATCTCTCGGTGTTATGGAATGTCTTCGATGCACATTCCATAGAGAGAATAACAGAATAATCAAAAAGATATATGAATTAGATGTTGCGGTTTTAGTTCAATGCTGGTTCAATGCAAATATATATTGACGAAGGACCTTTTAGCGGAACAACCAATAAACACGTGCCGTCACATAAACGAATCACCAAATAAAAGTTATCACTAACCTTTAAGTCGAAGCTCTGGTCTTTTCTTGGTTCTTCTTTCTTCTGAGGCTAGCCCCGTGAACAGGAACAGTTTCTTAGAGCTTCGTCTGGACAACACGTTACACAAAAAATAGTGACGTAATGTTCATTGATTGAACATACAAAAAAATGCGGGTTTAACAACAAATGATGCGCTTTTGTAAACACAAAAGAAACAAAATGAAAGCGGTTTAGCGGTCGTCACGAATGGAGCTAAAAACTCGCGAATCGTAACGCAAAAGACAACAAAAAGCGGCGTCTCTTCAGACGGAATCAAAGCCACCGAAAAGTTCGGAGTACATTGCACCAAACTCCCAAGCGTCTTAACAGCCAGGGATCCGACACACGAATCACAATACTGTCTATATTTTACACGCAAAAACACACTTACAATTAGCATTAGCGCGACGGAATGTTTTAGAAAAGGTGCAGAAGTTTAAAAATCAATGAAGTAATTCAATCAAATTGAACACAATACACTAAACAAATGCGGGAACGCACCACTCGGTTTCAAAAACTACGTTTCCGAATTAAAAAACTGTCGACAAAAACAGTACACACTCGCGAAGTTTTCAAGAACATGCAACGAAAAACTAACAGAAGACGGCAGATGTTTCCCGATGTGCGAGAGAGTGCGATGGGTATATATAAGCCGACGAGCAGCAGCTGAGTTGGACACATACGTAGTGAATAAGGAAGATTTTTTTAGAGTAAATTCATTGTTTGAATCCAGGGAAAATTCTTATCGAAAATTTGAAAGTACAGTGTCTAGCAACAAATAGATTTCAAATAATCCTTAGAATCCTTATTGAAGTAAACATTCGATATTACCTCTCCTGCCCATCCATCAGTTTGGGAAAATATTGTCAAGATAATCTCGCACTGGTCGCGAATAGTGCGGGCGCTCCATCCTGTTGAAACCATACAGAATCTGCTAGTATATTGGGGTTTTCACCATTCGGGTAAAGTTCTGTTAAACATGGTATTATGTCATTTTGTAATAGGTCTAAATATTTTTCCGAGTTAAGTGTTCCCTCAATATAAAAAGGACCCACAATTCCGGCATATACGTTAACTTTCTTGGAAAACTGTGTATGACTTTCCCTAATCCAATGTGGGTTTTCTGATGCCCAATATCGAAAATTTTGCCTGTTTACTGAACCATTTAAACAAAATGTTGCCTCGTCGGAAAAAACTATCTTATTTGAAAAGTGCGGGTTGGCATTGCATCTATCCATCATTATTTCGCAAAATTCTACTCTCCGATCCAAATAATGTTCAGTAAGTTCCTGAACTAAATGAACTTTGTATGGCAGCCATTTATTTCTATGCAAGCATTTAAGAACAGAACATTTACTTATTGACTGTTCTGCGGCTATTTGTCTAGTGGATTTGTGATTTTCTTGTAAATCTAGCAAAACATTTAATTGTGTATCTTCTGAAAGATGTTTGGTTTTGTAATTGTCTCTTACGTGGCAAAATTCTAGAAACTTTTTTTTCTATTTTACTAACTACCGAACGTGTAATACGAGGGCTGCCTTTTATATTTCGGGATTGGACAACCCTAGTGTTACAATCTGACAACTGACAGCTCTATCGTAAAGTTTGACATTTTTGAGGTGATACGTACTCAGAACGTTTTGACATACGAGCGCTATGTGTTGTTTACAGTAACTTAAAGGATTCATATCGGCCAAAAAATGGAATTAAATCGTGAACATTTTCGGGCGATTATTTTTTACAACTTTCGACGTGTATTAAGTCAGCAAAGTTCATCAAGTACCACTGGTATGGTGAATTCAATCGAGGTCGTAGTTCACTCCAAGACGAATTTCGTGAAAGTCGTTCAACAACAGTTGTTGTTCCGGAAACCATTGATGTTGTGCGGGAACAGACATTGCAAGATCGCCATGTGACCTATCGTGAAATTGAGTCAACCTTACACATTAGTCGGACCAGCATACATTCAATATTGCATAAACATTTGAATGTCAAAAAAATTTGTTCGCGTTGGATCCCACACAATTTGTCAATCGTTCAAAAAAAGGCTCGTGTCGATTGGTCGAAAGAAAAGCTCAAAAAACACGATCGCGGTGCTTCAAAACACGTTTATGACATAGTGACAGGTAATGAATCGTTGATTTATGCGTATGAGCCCGAAAGTAAACAACAGTATGGGTGTTTCAAGATGAGCCGAATCCAACAAAAGTTGTTCGCGCACGAAGCACTTCCAAGCAAATGATCGCCTGTTTTTTCGGAAAAACTGGACATGTCGCAACCGTACCACTAGAACAACGCAGAACAGTTAATTCTGAGTGGTACACAACCATTTGTTTGCCAGTTGTCTTCCAAGAAATGAGGAAAACCAACCGCCGAAGACGGATCACTCTTCACCACGACAATGCGAGCTCTCACACATCGGCTCAAACAACTGCATTTTTGACCACTCAAAACATGGATTTGATGAGTCATCGGCCGTATAGTCCTGACTTGTCACCAAATGACTTCTTTTTATTCCCGTACGTAAAAAACAAACTGAGAGGTCAACATTTTTCGACACCTGAAGAAGCGGTTGCTGCGTTCAGAATGCATGTTTTGGAGTGGAAAAAGTGCTTCGACAATTGGTTCAAACGCATGCAAAAGTGTATAGATCTTCATGGGGAATAGTTTGAAAAACAATAAAGCGATTTTCGATGATTAGTATTTGTTTTTGTTCTCTGATCCCGAAATATAAAAGGCAGCCCTCGTAGGCCGTTCCGGGTACTTCATATTAAACAATTCACAAATTTCAGCTTGTATTGGAGTTCTGTCGCCATATTCTACCATCGTCAAAATTTCTATTCGCTGCTTTTCAGTTAAACGCGCCATAGTTTGAAACTTTCAACTGCACTTGACAACTACTTATTTGAAGTAAAATTATAGTACAGTTTCGATGATGGAAATAAACAAGTGTTAACAACTCCAGCATTAAAAAAGGGTTCCCATTCATGAGACTAAAATACTGCCAACAATCATAAAAACCAGATGTAAAAAATCGAGAAAGTGAGATAAGGAGAGAAAGGAACAATATTTCGTAAGAAGCTTTCGCTTCCATCGTTCAGTCTTATATGACTGCCGCTCTTTTTCGTTACCAACACCCTATGTACTGCGCTTTGACTAATTTCACAGGAGGAAGATGGCGCATCAAGTATTGATTTATGGGAATAATCGATATTTTAGTTTGGATCAAATTAAAAATAATTAACGAGAAAAAAAATAACGGGTAATACTTTTTGCGATAATTTACTTGTAGATATTTCTTATCCAAAGTTTACAAGTAACAATTTTCAAGTAGCATTTATTATTTAGCCGAATACTTTTGCCATGTTTCTTCAAAGACTTGATGTTAAACGTCTTTATTCATTCCATTCATCCCATTTTCTCCGCACAGCCTCGGCATTTTCTTGAAAGAAAAAACCCAAGGGGAAAAAGTTCTGTTTGTTCCGACGAACTTCCTGAAAGCTCCTTTATCAAGTAATACTTCCAATATTGTTCTTGGGCATATACAAAATTGATCGATTGCAGGATTCGTTTTCATCTCTCGCTCGCGTTTTCTCTCGCAAAGTACACGAGAAGCGTTCTCTTGTCATGTCGAAATTCATTTCGCCTCATGAATTTTCGATAAGTTATCTCGTTTTTCCTTACCTTCCTCGAGAAAAAACGTTTCTTTCGCTGCCCAAAGGGGCGGGAATCGCCGCGGCGTTTGCTTTGCCAACTTCCTGTGTCGATAGAGAGAAGAATGACGCAGGCGAAGGTATAAACTGAGCAAAGACGAACTGGGGGATTGGAAAGGATGGAAATCCTTTTGAAACGGATTAGCTTTTTGGAATTTTAATTAAGTTTGTAACGTTCTTTAATATCATGCTGAGATGCAAACGTTTACATAACGGATGATCCAAATGTATGGAATGATTTTTTATTCAAAATTACGATTTATAGAACACCAACAAAGATTTATTTAAATCTACATTTATTATGCCAAAGTTGCTGTAGAGAATCAGGCGTATATTAAATTTTAATACCCGAAAAACGCTGGCTGAAAACCTTGCATTAAATTAGGCACTAATGCCTTACTACATACAGGCTGTCCCATAACTAATAGACAATACGTCAAATACGATAACTGCAGTGGGTATTTGAAAATTTGTAATATTTGAAAAACGGCTACATATATTGAACTCAGATTTGGTACAACATAGTTTTCAAGGGCGATAAACAAGAAATTGTTAACATTTATCATGGGAGTATTACAGGGTGTTTGTTACGAAGGTCGAATTAGGCAAATCGATGTTTATTTTTTTAACACCCCGTATAATTTGCGTTTCGACAATAAATAATGAAACTCATAATTTCAATACAAAAAACGTATACTTGTTGAATCTCACTATTTCAAGGCGTTTTCGAGATATTCCTATTTTAAGACATTCAATTTAATTATGAAAAAAAAACTATTCACTTCATCAAATGTTGAAATTGACCACCATTAGCATGAATGCAGTTTATTATATTTTCTATGAAATGTTTTATCTTGTATCGGGTATTAATTTCATTGCTGTACACCAAAAATTTCATGTCCATAGGATTACTGTATTTACTATAAAAGTGTTATACGAGAGCTGCCTTTTATATTTCGGGATTGGACAACCCTAGTGTTGCATGACAACTGACAGCTCTATCGTAAAGTTTGACATTTTTGAGGTTATACGTACTCAGAACGTTTAGACATACGAGCGCTATGTTTTGTTTACAGCAACTTAAAGGATTCATCTCGGCTAAAAATGGAATTAAATCGTGAACATTTTGTGCGATTATTTTTTCAACTTTCGACGTGGATTAAGCCAGCAAGAGTGCATGGATGAACTTAATTTAATTTTTGGCGATGAAACTCCATCAAGGACCACTGTTTATCGATGGTATGATGAATTCAATCGAGGTCGTAGTTCACTCCAAGACGAATTTCGTGAAGGTCGTCCAAAAACAGTTGTTGTTCCGGAAACCATTGATGCTGTACGCGAACTGATATTGCAAGATCGTCATGTGACCTATAGTGAGATTGACTCAACCTTACACATTAGTGGGACCAGCATACATTCAATATTGCATAAACATTTGAATGTCAAAAGAATTTGTTCGCGTTGGATCCCACACAATTTGTCAATCGTTCAAAAAAAGGCTCGTGTCGATTGGTCGAAAGAAAAGCTCAAAAAATACGATCGCGGTGCTTCAAAACACGTTTATCACATAGTGACAGGTGACTGTACGGGTGTTTCAAGATGAGCCGAATCCAACAAAAGTTGTACGCGCACTAAGCACTTCCAAGCAAATGATTGCCTGTTTTTTCGAAAAAACTGGACATGTCGCAACCGTACCACTAGAACAACGCAGAACAGTCAATTCTGGGTGGTACACAACCATTTGTTTGCCAGTTGTCTTCCAAGAAATGAGGAAAACCAACCGCCGAAAACGGATCACTCTTCACCACGACAATGCGAGCTCTCACACATCGGCTCAAACAACTGCATTTTTGACCACTCAAAACATCAATTTGATGAGTCATCCGCCGTATAGTCCTGACTTGTCACCAAATGACTTCTTTTTATTCCCGTATGTAAAAAACAAACTGAGAGGTTAACGTTTTTCGACACCTGAAGAAGCGGTTGCTGCGTTCAGAATGCATGTTTTGGAGATACCTCAATCAGAGTGGAAAAAGTGCTTCGACAATTGGTTCAAACGCATAGAAAAGTATATAGATCTTCATGGGGAATATTTTGAAAAACAATAAAGCGATTGTCGATGAATAATATTTGTTTTTGTTCTGTAATCCCGAAATATAAAAGGCAGCCCTCGTAAGTTGTATGATTTTATAAAATTGTTGTCATAGTTAAAGATTTAGATTATTAAATAATAAGATAGATTTCAGTTATTTTTCTGTTTTAATAAATATACAATTAAATATTTATATTTATATTAAATTTAGATTACTAATAAGAAAAGAAATAGTAAAAAAATAGTAAAAATTTAGATAATATTAAATTGGCCCTCCTAACAAATACTTTGGAAACCCCTGTCCTATAGGATTTTCGCGAGAAAAAAATAGCCTAAAACCATCTTCATGGTCCTATCTATCTGTATACCAAAATTCAACATAATCGATCCAGCTGTTGAGGCGTTAAAGCGTAACAAACAAACTCACTTTCGCATTCATAATATCAGTCAGGATGTATTGCTGATGTCTATTATAAAATACTCACTTAGTAATTTCATAATAGCTCCCTTTGTTAGAGTGAATTTAACAAATTAACACCCTCCACATAAGAAACCCTTCATTTACGTAACCTTAGACATGACAATGAAGTTACCATGAACCAGTTAGCAAAAACGTGAAAAACAACCTCCGATTGCATTGCGTACCAAAGATTTATCAGCATCAAAACACCCAACAGTGTGCACTCCAGCGCAGCTCCGATCGACAGAACGCATACCTCGCAGTCACGATGGCAATAATGCACGACGACATTACTTTAGAGATTCAAGGTTCATTAAAACCCCATGCTGTGATAACAACGATTCAAGGACAATAAATATGATATTGCGCGCTACTAAAAGCTCGGCTAGTTGGAAATGGAATCGAGGACGAGATACATTCAGGGCGACAGATTTATTTCGTTTTGTACCTTGAAAATTGTTTTCACCGTATCGGGTGTTGTACGACGTTTTCTTCATAGTCATCATAGAAACAATAATTGATGATATTATACACTGTTTTAATTTTGCACAATATCACTCCATATATTTAGATTCAAAGATGAATCAAAAATTGCTCTAACGATTTATTAAGTTAATTTTAAGTTTTTTTGGGCAATAACACCTCAATAGAAATAAAACGACGTATATTGCAGGAATACCAAACGTTTTAAAGTCTATTCTGACTTCGTTGTCAATGGCTTTATATTTATTGATGTAGATTCCAAAATGAAAATTTGATTTATGACATTTAAAACTGACATTAGAAAATTTGTTGTTTTTAGATATACAGGTAGCACAAAAAATTCTAACGTTCATGAATTATAGTTAACCAGCTTTCAAATTAGAAGAATTTGAAAGAGTTGTCTTTAGAATTTATAAGTAGCGTTCCTAGGTACGACTTTGTTATAAGAAAAAGAATTCTATTGTTTCAGTGATCTCATTAACGTCATAAGGGAAAACCTAGGAAAAACCTTATGAACTATCCCGATATTGGGTTGTTCAAAAGGAGGTTACCATTAATAATTTCTTCCTTAATTGTCGGTAACCAGATACGATTAAATTCTACAGAAGTAGAAGCGATACAATCGTCTTCATTCAAAAGAATTAAGGCAGACTCTTTTATTTTTCGTTTTGTGTTATGTTGTTCTTTGTGAAGTATAGTTGAATTGTCAAATTGTATTTTATGGCCTAGGTCCCAAGCATGCTCACAAATTTTTGATTTTTCAAATTGTCGTTTCTTTATGTAATTCTTGTGTTCATTTATTCGTACGTTTAATGGTCTCGATGTTTCTCCAATATAAAATTTATTGCATTCGCAAGGAATCCTATATATGCAGTTTTTTGAGTTCTGGGTTTTGTTTGTTGGTTTTGTTTTCGATATTAAAGATTTCAGTGTATATCTTGTTTGGAATGTTGTTTTAACATTAAATCTGTTGTCCACTCTTTTCAATCTTTCTGACAGACCCTGCATATATGGTATAGTTGTAACTGTAATGTTGTTGTCTTCAGTAATAGTAGTGTTAAGAGAAGTTCTGGGTTGATTCGGATGGTTTGTTTTCTGTTCAAGTCTGTTTAACTCATTGTTGATAAATTTTGTGGGGTAATTGTTTCCAGTGAGAACATTTTTTATAATTATTTTTTCTTTGTTGAATTTGTTATCATCAGAACAGTTGGTCTTTGCTCTATCATATAATGACTTAATGACACCTTTCTTTACTGTATTCGGATGATTTGAATTGAAATTTAGGTATCTGTTTGTATGAGTTGGTTTTGTATAAACTTTGTTTCGAATGAAGATTCTGTTTTTGTTATTAATATGTCTAGGAAAGATAGTTTGTTATTTTATTCCATTTCTAGGGTAAATTTGATAGTTGGCTCTTTGTTATTTATGTCATTTAATAATTTATCTAGTTCTTCAAGATTGTGTTCCCAAATTACGAAAATGTCGTCAACGTAACGCCACCAAATTAAAGGTTTATTTTCTTTTGATAAAATTACTTGTTGTTCAAACTAATTTGTTCTCTACTAAGAAAAAGAATGCTTTGAGACTAGATAAAGGTTATGCCATAACAAATAATAAGGTTTAAAATAATTATGCCTAAAAATTATGTGATAATGTGAATCAGTCAAATTGTCAAACATGTACTGGAATAGTTTGGTTATGTCAGAATATACCATGAAATAGATCGCTCATTCTATTATCAGTAGAAACGTGTAGGACCAGTGTTAAATCTCATTTTGCCTCAGAAACTGCAAATAACGTCTTCGATTTCAGAGACCACCTCAAGCTTTGTCCGGACATACCCCAAGTTCCCAGAAAATGGAATTCCCTTTACTTGATTTAGCTATATTTAAAGAACACAATAACATCCAACTAAAATATTTCTAGTGCTAAATTTTAGATCGATTCAAAATTTGAAAAAATGCTAAAACGATGATTGATTAGGACAGAGGTATCGACTGCGTTGTCACATCACGAAATTAAAACAGCAAATCGAATAATTCACAACAATGCCGAACAGAGGCCTGAAAACACTCCCTTGATAAACAACCACATTGATGTGAAAGCTCTTGGACAAACCAACTGGACTTCTGACACACATTCATACATACGGCCATTTAGAGTCTTATGTTTATTAGAGAGGTTCTGAAACCACACGGCCTGCCATATTGGTGTTCGTGGAACATGAACAAAGTTCTTCTCCATATCTATGACAGTTATCCATATATTTTGTTCTTTCATGGCCTTTTTTATTCACCTAACAATATTATATTGAATTTCCATAAATCACCTGGACTAAACGTACGGTTAAATTTTGTAAATCATATAATTACGAATTTATTAGAGGTGGCTTAATTCCTTAAAGCAATGTAGTTAGTTTCTGCTATGCATAACATACTCCTTTGATAACAAATAAAATCGCATTAACGAATTAGATACAGCTGACTGATTTCTCTAATCCTACAAAGGCATCAAATTTTAGCTGGCAAACACATGTTAACGATCATCGCCGTTACCATACATAACATACATACAGGGTGGGCCAGAAAAACGAAATATGATCGATATTTTAATGAACCGTTTAAAAACAATCGTTTGGACCCCTCAATTTTCTATATTTCAGGGGAAATATTTTGCGCATATCATCAGCCTTGTCACTACAACTAGCCAGCGGGGGAACATAATTTTGCAAAGTACTACAACAAAGTACGTTAGGACGTCGAATTTGGTCATGGCAGTTGTTTAGAATCTTTCCATTAAATCTAAGAAACCATATAAACATTATTTAAAGTTGGTGCGGATATTTGTTTAAATAGTTTGGCCCCAAATAAAGCAGAGAGAGTAAAAAATTATCAAACAAAGTACTACAACAAAATAGGCTAGGACGTCGAATTTGGTCATGGCAGTTGTTTAGAATCTTCCCATTAAATCTAATGAGCCATTTAACATTATTTAAAGTTGGTACGGATATTTGTTTAAATATTTTGGCCCCAAATAAAGCAAAGAGAGAGTAAAAAATTATCAAACAAAGTACGCTAGAACGTCGAATTTGGTCATGGCAGTTGTTTAGAATCTTTCCATTAAATCTAAGGAACCATATAAACATTATTTAAAGTTGGTGCGGATATTTGTTCAAATACTATGGCCCCAAATAAAGCCGAGAGAAAATAAGGGTACTACACAATTGGTAAAAACGATTTCTCTATTATTGTTCAATAAAAAAAAACGACAGAGCTCCGACGATGATCAAAGTCTAGGGAAGAGAGTAGGTGCCTATTGTTCCTTAATGTGAAGTGCCCAAGGACTAGGGCCGGAATCGAATCAGTTTATAGAAAGCTATACTTATAGGGTTATACTTAAATTACAATTCTAACCACCCATCAGCAACGAAAACTGGTATCATCAAAACATTAATACATAGAACCGAAAATATCTGCAGCAAATCACAGGCACTCAAAGAAGAACAAGAATATCATTAATAATACGTTTGAAGAATTGAATAAACCACCTAAGCAGGAAGAGGAAACCACAATAGCAACTGTATTACTACCATACCAGGCTTATGGCAAAAACCGATAATCCAGTACCAAAAAACTGTATATACAGCATACCCTGTGAATTTCGCAATCCTTACATTGGGAAAACAAAGCGACGCCTGGACACCAGAGTTAAGGAGCACCAAATAACTACTTAACGAGGAAGCTAACAAATTCTCGGACCAGGCAAGGGTAATTCACAAGGAAGAGCAGTAATATAAAACAAAATTCATAGAAAAGCCATACATAATCTCGAATGAGAACATAATAGCCGAACCCATTCTATTGTAGAATATTTTTTTAAATAGAACTCGTTTTAATAAACAGTCTCGTTATTTAACAGCCAGACCCCGTATGAAGCAAATTCAGTGCCTCGTTTTGATTGACCCACCCAGTATGTATCTTGTTCGTTCGTGTTCAACCTCTCTTTCAATTCCAACTGCCATCGCCGAACACACGGTGATGGGCGTGCCGGGCGTCGTCACTACCGTCTCCAGAGAAACCGCATCGTTGGCGGCTGCCGCTGGTTCAACACGGCGTCGGCGTCTGTTGCCCTGGCAACGGTAGCCCCGGTGAAACGCTGCTGCTCGCGCTTCAGCGCCGCCACCGTCGCCATGGAAGTTCCTCGAAACAGTTAGCCCGCCAGCCGCGATTCAATCGCCAACAACTTGACGGCACAGTTGGATTCTGTGGTCGGTGTGTTTTTATTCCGGATCCTCCGCATCCTTCCTCTCTTCGGCTGTGAGGTAGTCGTGGTGGACGGAAGGAAAAGAACACCGACCGACTCGACACACTCACTCACACACACAGGCTCTCTGGTCGCCAAGAACAGCGAAAGGAAGAAGAAGTCGAACACTTTGTTGCCGGTGGACATGCCGAGTCGATTATTTAATCAAGCAAAGTAGTAACTAACTAGTTACAAGCACGCTAATAGTGTCCCCGACAAATTGCGATCGGACGAAGGAAAAAGTTAATTGGGAAAAAAAGTTTAGGAAAACGAGTTAACGAAGTGGGCTTTTTCAGTACATGGTCGAAGGGATACGGCGAAATTGGGCAGATAGCGACGTTTTTTTGCTTATTATTCGTGACATATATCCCTCACTTGACACTTTTTGAGTTGAGAAATTATTTAAGTTGTTATCGGTTTCAAAATAAAAGTATTTCATGCTAAACGTGTGTGTATCTTTAGTGATGCGATTCACTGTTCCATAACATCAAACTGTTCCGAAAGAGTTGAAACACAAGGCCGGTACAAAACATAGCAAAGAAACGTAAATCTCACATCTCTGTTCATTCAATTTCATTTCGATCTTGGCTTCAGTTAGAGTGCGAGAGAAAATAATAACGGGTGTTTTTTTAGAGGTAACAAGAACTTTGGAATGGAATAAAACAAGGATATATTTCTTAAATTGAAATGAAATTTACTTTATTCCAAAGATAATCTTCTGGTATTATAATTTGAATATGACTTCTGGCATATGACCGCTACGGCTGGCTCGGACGTAGTCTAATCTGGAGGTCCAATTTTCGATGACTTTTTCCAAAATTTGTGGCCGTATATCGGCAATAACGCGGCGAATGTTGTCCTCCAAGTGGTCAATCGTTTCGGGCTTATCGGCGTAGACTAGCGACTTCACGTATCCCCACAGAAAATAGTCAAGCGGCGTTAAATCGGGTCCGAAACGTGAAACTATGCGGTTACCAAACGTTTCTTTTAATAAATCAATTGTGGCATGAGCTGTGTGACATGTTGTCCCGTCTTGTTGAAAACACAGCTCGTGTGCATCATGATTGTTCAATTGATGAACGAAAAAGTTAGTAATCATGGCTCTATAGCGATCACCATTGACTGTAACGATCTGGCCAGCATCGTTTTTAAAGAAGTACGGACCAATTATTCCACCAGCCGATAAAGGACACCAAACAGTCAGTTTTTCTGGATGTAACGGATGTAACGGTGTCTCAACATGAACTTGAGGATTATCATCACTTCAAATACGGCAGTTTTCTTTCTGACGTATCCATTCAACGAAATGTGAGCTTCATCTCTAAACAAAATTCGCTTATGAAAATCGGGATCAATGAAAATCTTGTTTTGGGCCCATTCACCGAATGTACGCCTTGCTAGGTGATCGTGTGGCTTCAATTCTTGCACGAGTTGAATTTTGTAAGCACGCAAACCAAGATCTTTCCGCAAAATCTTCCATAAAGTGGATGGACACATATCCAATTCCTGTGCACCATGGCGGATAGACTGATTCGGATTTTCCTCTACGCTACGCTCTACAGCAGCAATGGATTCTTCCGTACGCACTGTACGACATCTCTGTGGATGTCTATTAGCATTTCGAGTAAATGTGGTGCGAAAACGTTGCATAGTTAATCGAATTAATTGCTCTGATGGAGGATAATATTGACCCTAAAATGGAGGTAGTGCGCGATACGTATTTCGAACAGAACCATGATTTTCAAAATAAATTTGCACTATATGGAACCGTTGTTCAGGCAGCGTCAGTCTATTCATGATAAAATGCCAAACCAAACTAAACATAAATCACTTGACAGCTGACAAGATGGCCGCCGGTTAAAAGAGTGTTGCCAACTTAAAGTTCTATACCTCTAAAAAAACACCCATTACAATTGAATGAATGGATCGTAGCGAACTGATCCGAAGTATGTTGATGCTCGACTGTTACTAGGGGGTATTCAATTATGAACCCTAAGTGCTATTTACATAAGATATTTGAGCAATCTTTAGGTGTGTTCTTAAGAATATTTGTGGCACGAATTACTTTATATTTATAAGGTTTTGGTCAGACTCTGTTGTCAATGGCAAAGAAACTATAAAAAAATTAACAACGCTAAAAACTAAAAATTAAAACATTTTAATTTATTTTCTTTAAAATTGTGCCAAAAAGATAAGAATATCAAGCAAACCTAAAATATAACAAATGACAAAAATTTCAAAAATCTCAAAATATGCAAAACAATCAGGATTCAAATGCCAAAAAAATAACAAAAAATGTCAAAAAAAAGGAAAAAATGTTGACCAAAAAAGTGATAAATGTGAAAAATGTCAAAGTGAAAATAACTAAACATGGTATAAAATACCTAAAATATGTTTAATTAAAAAAAATGTAAAAGAAGCTGATATCTAACCTTTGCTGAGTATATAGAAATAAAAATGTTACAAAGCATGTTTTTTTATTTTTTGAAAAGTATTTTTTTAAATTTGTTAGTTCGGCTTGTTATAAAAGCCTGTTTCATTGAGTTTTTAAACTATAATTTATTTATTTATAAATATGACGTAGGTACCTCCTATGGGAAACCATGTCAGAACAAAATTAAGTAAATGACCACAAAAACTATATGAAAACAATTTGTGATCATATTCTGGAATTCCTGATTTTCCTTCTTGGAGGCGGGACAGTGACGGCTGAACGATTTACAGGAAAATAACGGAGAAAAAAGAACGAGAGCAGTAAAAGATGCACGCAAACAACGTCGAGTCGGCTCGGGAGGTTTTACGATGTGTTTATGTAATAAAGATAGGAGAACCGAAAAATACGAGGGGACGTAATCGACGATTGTTTTCTATAGAAAGAGGAATTTTAAGTCCAGTGGAATCGGGGTCCCTAACGAAAAAAGTTGTTTTGATGGAATTCCATAAAATTGAAAATGCACGACCATCGTTAACGAACGAAAAACGGATCTGAGTTGAAATTATTAAAAATCAATATCAACCAAATATTAATATCCACATTAATAAGAATAAAGCACTAATGATAAACCATTTGTTATACATGGACGACTTAAAGTTGATGGCAGCTATGAAACAACATCTGCATGATATGCTTAAAATAGTAGAAGGGTTCTCTAGTGACATCCATATGAAATTTGGCCTAGACAAATGGCGAATTATTATATAGTAAAAGGCAAAATACAGCAGGGGCCCTACGAAATGAAAGATGGCACCTCAATTGAATCCTTGGAGCAAGGGCATAGTTACAAATACCTTGGAATAAAGCAGGCTCAACGAATTGATCACTCCACCATGAAAAAGGACCTATCAACAGAGTTCTATAGAAGGGTAAGATGACTGTTGAAAACTAAGCTTAACAGTAAAAATATGTTTCAGGCTATTAACACCTACGCATGCTTAGTACTCCGAATGAGTAGGAATAGTTAAATGGTAAAAGACATGGAACAACTACAACGGAAAGTTCGAGTTCTCCTAACAAAAGCTCAAAATCACCATCCAAAGAGCTCTGTCGAACGTACAACCTTGCCACGGTATGAAGGAGGAAGAGGATTGGCAGATATAGGCAAGTTACGTTATCAACAAATTTCTAATTTGCGTAATCATTTCCAGAAACTCCAGAATTTTTTGATCTACACAGAGTCATATGTCAGGTTGATGATTCAACACCTCTGCGACTGACAGAACAACAAGTTCAAGTATACCACCAGACAACTGATCAGAAACTGCTCAAATGGAAAGAGAAACCACTTCATGGAAGACATATAAATGAAGTCAACCAAGATTATGTCGACAGTTAAGCGTCGAACTACTGGTTGATCTCTGGTCATATGTTTCCTTAGACGGAAGGCTCTATATTAGCAATCCAAGATCAAGTAGTTCCAACTAAGAACTATCTAAAGTACATCGTTAAAGACCCTTCTATCAACAACGACCGATGCAGATATGGTTGCCAAACATCTGAATCTATCCAGCATATCACAGGAGGTTGCCAAGCGTTCGCTGCAACTGAATACAAAGAACGACACGATGCTGTGGCAAAAATACTGCACCAGGAACTAGCGCTTAAACATGAGCTATTACAGTCTGTAAGAACACCCTACTATATATACAAACCAGAACCTATTTTAGAAAATAACAACTACAAATTATACTGGGACCGGACGATATTGACCGGTCGGTGTGTTGCTCACAATAGACCAGATATAGTTTTGGTAGATAAAGTCTCTCGGAAAAGAATTTTAATTGACATAGCAATTCCTAACAACAATAATATAAATATCAAGCAAGCTGAGAAAATAACCAAATATAGAGATTTTGAATTTCAAATAAAGACTCAGTGGGACATGAAGAACACACGAACTGTACCAATTGTTATGTCAACGACAGGACTAGTCCCAAAACATTTATTAAAGAATTTAAAGTACCTCGGTCTGGACGAACATCTTTACAAACAAATGCAAAACGCCGTCCTGTTAGGGACAGCCCGGACGGTCAGGAAATTCATGGGAAACTGCCGCCACGACTCCAACCACGGGCCTGAAAACGTGGCAAGGGCTCCCACAGAGCCCTTTTGATATCTAGGATATCTGTGGTTTAGTGAATTTTCCCCTAAAGGTACTCATAGCGAGCCATAGAGGGAGTGTAATACTATACATTGTATGGGAGAATAAAAAATAAAACAAACTGATGTTATTAAAATCACACCAGGGGGTATATTCTGTTACCGCGCTTAACTTTTGCTTTCCTCAAGAATCTACTATCACTTGAAACTCCACTAACTTTGGGTTCAGATCCAAATATAACCACGTAGAAGCATTAAAGATAAATAATTTGTTGCATCTGGAAGGCTTAAAGATAATGCAGCTACAAAATCACAGCTGCATGATACGATTCCGTTTGTAGAACAGCTCTGTGCTGATGTTCAGAATCCATGGAGAAAGAGACCATCTATAAATTCCTTGGAACAAAAATACATAAGTGTAAGTCGAATGTTGAAGACCAAACTTAACATTAAAACTCTGTTTAATGCTATTAACACTTGTGCCTGCTCAGAACTGTTAATCTTTCATTGTTATTAATTGGTCCAAAATCACCATTCAACAAGCTGTGTCGAACATACAACAATGTTCTAAAAGAGGAAGATGATTAGTAGATAGAAGTAATACTAAGATCAACAGGAGCAGTCAAATGATCAGAAACTGCTCAAAGGGAAACAGAAATTCCTTCATGGGAGGAATATAATGGACGTCATCAGAGAATATGTTGACACTTTATGGGTTGATCTCTAGTCATATGTTTGTAGAAGCAAGTTTCTTTTATTGGCAATCCAAAATCAAATAACCCTAACTAAGAACTGTCTGAAGAATATAGTTACGGATTTTTCTATATTCAAGGACATATATGGTTGCCAAACATCAGAATCAATCCAGCAGATCACACAAGGCTTTCAGGTGTTTACTGGAACTGAATATAAAGAAAGTCATGACAACGCTAAAATTTACAGTAACAATTGGCAAAAATACCGTACTAGGATTACTATACTACAAAGTTGTTTTAGAAAATAATAATTACAAGGTGTTGTTGCTGTTGATTCCAATACACTGGATACAGTTTTAGTAAAGGAAGTGACTGCAAAGTATTTTTAAATGAAACAGCAATCCCCAACAATAAAAAAAATAATAAAATACAGACATTTTGTGTTTCCAATACACACGAACTCTACCAAATTATTATAGGAACAACTAGAGTAGTCTAAGAAAACACTATTACACTATATGAAACACCTCAGTTTGGACGAACATCTTTATGAACTGACGCGTAAAAGCGTCCTTCTAGAAACACCCCGTACGGTCAGAACCATGGGCCAGATAAATGAGATAAAACTATAAGAGTGTTTACTTCTATTTTATACGTAAAAGTTGACGACAAATGGTGTGGGCCTTTTTATAAACTGTTCGTTCAGGACCATGAACGAGCGGGACCCCTAGTTTTTAAACTCCTATAAGTATTTGCGGGTATTTCCCATAAGCATTATTCAATTTCAAAAATATGACTATTTATTTATTCTTCTTTTAACCATACCACAAGTGTACTTCTAAACTAATAACAGATTCGTCCTTATTTGAGTCTTACAAAGTTTCAAACAGTTTATTAGTTACTTTTCCAAAGCTTAAACTTATAATGGCGACTAACTCCATTAATATACAAAACTATTTCATTGATTAATTAATGATTGCAACGACCTACTATCGTTGCTTCGATTACAATCACGATTATTCTTACACTATTAGTACATAATAATTGCTTGTAATACAATTTAAATCTAATATCACAATTATTACTACTTACGCATCGCTTTACGACCTCTGTTGCAAGTCAAAGTACCTATACACACCTTTTGTGTTGCCAACTCAAAGTTCTTCTTCTTCCAAGATTAAAGTTTTGACGTCAAAGCCAAACGTGATAAATAAAAATGTATTGGCTACTACGATTAAACACTTTATTATTTTTTTATGAAAATGATGAAGTTTAACAGAGTCACAAATATATGAAAGTTCTAATATAACGACTCAACAGTATGAGGTCAAAAAAGAACAGTCTGGATCAAGAAACGAAGGACTTGACACAGAATAGCAACTGCTACATACAAATCTCTAGTAAAACTTTTATTACGCAGTAATTGCAAGATTAATATCGCCAAGTATGAAGTACGTAACGAATTCGTAATGCAGAAGACTTTAACTAGCAAAGCACCAGGAATCATAACGAGGCTTAGGTTCTCACTGGATCGCCTGTGCATTCGTTGAATGATGCTCTTAGCGCATTTACAACACCACTTCAGCTCAGGTTCGCGATTGTTTATTTTCCTGGAAAGCCAAACGATATTTCCGCGTCTCTAATTGCAAGGGGCTCAGGTGGAGTTGGAAAACTGCATGTTTGTTGGTGCGGAAAGAAATACGCGAGACAGTAAAGTGCCTATTTGAGGATTTAGACCTACTATAACATATCACTTGTTCGAATTCACTAGATAAAATGTTGTTCTGACTATTCTGTTGAAGGACTCTGTATTTTGATCCAACAAGCGAAATAGTAATATAAAAAGAGTTTTTAGGAAGGACTTAAACGAAATATTAAATAAAAACTTAGTTTTTTGTCAAAATAACACAGTACGAGGGCTGCCTTTTATATTTCGGGATTGGACAATCCTAGTGTTCAATCTGACAACTGACAGCTCTGTAGTAAAGTTTGACATTTTTGAGGTTATACGTACTCAGAACGTTTTGACATACGAGCGCTATGTGTTGTTTACAGTAACTTAAAGGATTCATCTCGGCCAAAAGATGGAATTAAATCGTGAACATTTTCGTGCGATTATTTTTTACAACTTCCGAAGTGGATTTAATTTAAAAATATGAATAAAATATATTTGTTTTCGTCATAATGGGCCCTTTCATTTGATATTTATATTTTCCATTTAATTCTGTAATTTGCCCCCCAAAATTAAAAGTAGAGATTTCTCCTTATTTTTCCAGTAAACTTCAGGTCAGACTCTTTACCTCTATTTTTTTTCAAAACTTTACGTTTTATAGTTTCGGAGATAAAGGGGGGGAGTGGGTAAATTTTGGTATATTTTCGTTAATATCTTTTAAATTATTTTTTTTAAATATGAAAAAAATATATTTGTGTTCCTTAGAGTGAGACCTTTCATTTTATGTATTACATGATGCGTTTTAAAAATTTTTAATTTTTAAATTTTCATTTAATTCTATAATTTGCCCCCCAAAATTTATATTAACGGTTTCTTCTTAATTTTCCTGTAAAGTTCGGGCAACGTTCTATATTTCCTATTTTTTTCAAAATTTTAGGTTCAGTAGTTTCGGAGATTCGGGGGGTGGGGGGAACGGTCGATTTTTATAGTTCCCCCCCCCCAGAAGTACCTCTAAAATCAAAATTCTTTCATTTGCGATATGTACTCCTGATCGGGTCACCAAACTATACCTTCCAAATTTCACCCTCTTCCGTCCAGTAGTTTAGGAGAAAATTGCTGTGATGTGACAGAGGCAGAAATCCTGAGTGATATTATAAGGGTATCCGTATATTGTATATACGGAACCCTAAAAACACACAACGTTACAAAAATCAACCGCAAACGATGTCAAACCAAGGTGGTTTTCATTTTTCCACTGATTCGTATAGAACGTACCGAAAGACAGGAACATTTTTGTTAAAAATACCTTACAAACTTAATCGTAATCTCCTTTTTAATCGTTTAGATCAATTTTCTATATATCAACACTTTGCTAACGACGAAAATTTATCCTTAGGTCTTTCCAATTGCATGTGCCTTTATCAAATTATCTGGCAGTCACATCTGCTTATCTATGCAAAACTACCGGTATTAGAATTCGGTTTTGAGCTGAACGTACAAATTCTTCTTTGACAATTCCAACAATCAATACAAACAAATGCCACATAACAACAGCTTCAGCAAGTAAGAGAACACAGCCGATTAGGATGCAGTCGTTTGCCTGTATGTGTTTGCACAACAGAAGTTTTGTGTTTGCCATTCCCGCTGACATAGTTCGCGTTTACCGCGCGAGAGGTCAAGGCGTGTTAAATTCGTTCGAAACATAAGCAAATGTGTGCACATACGTATGCATATTGTAAGATTTGTTTGTCCTACGTAAACGGATTCAAGGTTACGGAATTGGTTTCCCGTATTTTCGTGTTTTATTTTTTGTTGTCGATTGATTATTGCCCACTGACGACATACAATCTTGGTGAGATCGAAAACAGGTAGTAGTTGAGAAACTACTGCTTCTTTTTTTATGATCTGTTTGGAAAATAGCAGCATACTTTTGAGCAAAACCTTTTTAAAGTCTATGACTTTGCTGAGAGAAATAAATATTTCTATCAAAATCCCTATACAGGGTGGGCCAATATAAACGAAAAACGACCGATATTTCAAAAACAGTGCGTTTAAAAAATAATTTCTTAGACCGATGGGTTTTTATATCACTACAACACTCCGCGAAAAAAAATATTGGTACAGAAACACAAAATGATTGTTTAGATATGCAACTTACCAGGAGCTGCCCATGTTGGATCTCGCCAAACTCCTTCGTGGTTTAAATGATTCAAACCGAGTTTGCTAGAAGCGTCTTTCGATTCAATGCCCCATAACTTCTTGGCTGCTGGAGCAATCTGAAACCAAAAATAATTCTTATTATAACAATAATTCGCCAAATATACAACTTAGATAAACAACACCATAAAATTAATGATCAATTTATACTTGTCTTCTAAACGTTGTTTGTGGCATATTCTTGATTATTTTTATGTTTTTTTGGGCAATAACACCACAATCGAAATAAAACGACGTATACAATGGCTGCCTTTTATATTTCGGGATTGGACAACCCTAGTGTTGCAAACTGACAACTGACAACTCTATCGTAAAGTTTGACATTTTTGAGGTTACACGTACACGGCACATATTGATTGACCGTTATACATACTGTTATACCCAAATATACTGAATGGAAGCTATTAAACAATAGGGAATTCCAATTTGACGTTAATTTTTAAATTTATCGCCATTTATATTTTTTGTACTAGAATATCATTTGACAGATGACAAATTGGAATATTCCGGTTATTAAAAATGGAGAGACTTACGCTTGAGCAACGCGTGTTTATTATTACGAGGGCTGCCTTTTATATTTCGGGATTAGAGAACAAAAACAAATATTAATCATCGAAAATCGCTTTATTGTTTTTCAAAATATTCCCCATGAAGATCTATACACTTTTGCATGCGTTTGAACCAATTGTCGAAGCACTTTTTCCACTCTGATTGAGGTATCTCCAAAACATGCATTCTGAACGCAGCAACCGCTTCTTCAGGTGTCGAAAAACGTTAATCTCTCAGTTTGTTTTTTACGTACGAGAATAAAAAGAAGTCATTTGATGACAAGTCAGGACTATCCGGCGGATGACTCATCAAATCGATGTTTTGAGTGGTCGAAAATGAAGTTGTTTGAGCCGATGTGTGAGAGCTCGCATTGTCGTGGTGAAGAGTGATCCGTCTTCGGCGGTTCGTTTTCCTCATTTCTTGGAAGACAACTGGCAAACAAATGGTTGTGTACCACTCAGAATTGACTGTTCTGCGTTGTTCTAGTAGTACGGTTGCGACATGTCCAGTTTTTCCGAAAAACCAGGCCATCATTTGCTTGGAAGTGCTTCGTGCGCGAACAACTTTTGTTGGATTCGGCTCATCTTGAAACACCCATACAGTCGACTGCTATTTACTCTAGGGCTCATACGCGTAAATCCACAATTCATCACCTGTCACTATGTCATAAACGTGTTTTGAAACACCGCGATCGTATTTTTTGAGCTTTTCTTTCGACCGATCGACACGCCTTTTTTGAACGATTGACAAATTGTGTGGGATCCAACGCGAACAATGTTTTTTGACATTCAAATGTTTATGCAATATTGAATGTATCCTGGTCCCACTAATGTGTAAGGTTGACTCAATCTCACGATAGGTCACATGACGATCTTGCAATATCAATTCGCGCACAGCATCAATGGTTTCCGGAACAACAACTGTTTTTGGACGACCTTCACGAAACTCGTCTTGGAGTGAACTGCGACCTCGATTGAATTCACCATACCATCGATAAACAGTGGTCCTTGATGGAGTTTCATCGTCAACAATTAAATTAAGTTCATCTATGCACTCTTGCTGACTTAATCCACGTCGAAAGTTGTAGAAAATAATTGGACAAAAATGTTCACGATTTAATTCCATTTTTTGGCCGAGATGAATCCTTTAAGTTACTGTAAACAACACATAGCGCTCGTATGTCAAAACGTTCTGAGTACGTATAACCTCAAAAATGTCAAACTTTACGATAGAGTTGTCAGTTGTCAGATTGCAACTCTAGGGTTGTCCAACCCCGAAATATAAAAGGCAGCCCTCGTAAAAATTATTTTAAATTTGGTGTAAGTTGTGCAGAATATGGAAGAGAAAATTGTGCGTCAAATGTTACCACTGGGAAAATTGTGCAAAAATTTGTGGAAACTGAATTAGTAAAAGATGAAAAAAGCAAAACATATCATCGTAGTGGACGTTCAGAAGAAAATATTGCAGCTGTTGTTGAACAACCAAAAACATCAATTCGTCATCGTGCACAGCAATTGAACATTCCAAAAATCACTTTAGTAAGAATATTACACAAAGATCTTCATTTAAAGGCTTACAAAATTCAGATAACGCAAGAAATAAAGCCAACAGACTTTGGTTTACGTTGTCAATTCATTAATTTGGCCATATAACACAAACTTGAAAATGTAAATATTTTCAACAAAATCATCTTCAACGATTAAGCACATTTTGAATTGGGTGGATTCGTTAACAAGCAAAATGGTCGAATCTGGGGTGAAGCAAATCCAAGAGAAATAATGCAAAAGCCGATGCTTCCACAAAAAGTAACTGTTAGGTGTGGTTTTTGGGTTGGTGGGCTGATTGGTCCATACGTTTTTGAAGATGACAATGGAAATGCTGTTACGGTGAATGGTGATCGATATCGAACGATGATTACTAATTTTTTGTGGGATCATTGGAGCATATTGATGTGCAGAATATGTGGTTCCAACAGGACAGTACAACATGTCATTTAGAAACAATAAATTTTTTGAAACAGAAATTTGGTAATCGAATAATTGCTCGAAGAGAAAATAGTGATTAACCCCCGTAGGTCGTGCGATCTAACACCTCTAGATTTTTTCATATGGAGCTATTTGAAAGAAAAGGTCCATATCAACGATCCACAAACATTCGATGACCTAAAGGAGAACATTATTGACTGTTTTCAAGTAATTGAATCGCAGTTATGCCAGAAAGTTATCGAAAATTTTGGCAAAAGATTAGAAGCTTGTCGTACATTAGCAGCTGGTCACTTACAAGATATTGTTTTCCATTACTAAACCGAAACAATTGTACTATCATTCGAAATAATAGATTTGATCATTCTCAAATAATTTGTTATTAAAAATTTAAAAATTAATCTCAAATTGGAACACCCTTTAGCAGCTACGAATCTTTTTATAAAAAAATGCTGTTGAAATTTATTAAGGCGATCCTTAACAAGAAAGAACAACTCTTGGATGAGAATTTTTTCAAAAATTTAACCAATTAAACTTAATAGAGATATTGGCTTGTAGTTATTGACCACATTCTTATGACCAGACTTAAATATAGGGACATTCTGGACTGTTTTCCACTTATCTGGAAAGCAGCCGGATGCTAATGACTTGTTAAAGATAATCCACAAAGGCTTGATAGTTTTTTTTATCAGTGTTAACAAACACGTTAAACAAGACACAATGATCAAACGGATTATTTTCGAGTCAATAAAACGGACAGTCATAAAAGTTATAAATAAACGTAATGGCATTCTCGACCATCCTCGTATGACACATGTCTACAAGAACGCTTCAAGCTCGACGGATCAATCCCGACAAAGTTATTTATCACTACATTCATCAACAAATGTAACACACTCCCGTACAAGGAAACGCATTAAACGAAATTCTCTGTCTATCTCTGTCGCTCTAGCAGGCGTAATCGATTACTTTGTCGGAAGTGTAATACCTACTCCGAATGTAGATCACGTTCGAAAACATTCAATCTTGTAAGGAGAGGAATTAAAATAAAAGAAATGCTAGGACTTCACCTGCCTGTGCAGTCTGGAGGGAACAATTTCAATGGAGCGTATCAAAAAAAGAGTTGTTACGACTACAACTACAACGGAGAAAAAAAGCAATTTGCAAATTGAAACACGTACAACAGAAATACGTTTAGAAGACCACAAAAAATCTAATGAAATGGTTTAAATTACGTCTGTACCTGGAAAGCTGCCCTGGAAGGGAAGGCTTGTAGTTTGCTTCACTGGAAATTTGTAACTTACTATGAGAGAGGTTTGATAGTTGACTGACTTTTTGAATTAAAACATATGTTTACAGCAAATAAGTGTTTTATTTACCAACGTAGCCTCCGTTTTAACCGACTTCAAAAAAGGAGAAGGTTCTCACTTGGGTTCTATTTTTGTAGACTTTGTTACCTCACTACTCGGTCAATTATGGACCGATTTCGATATTTCTTTTATCATTTGATAGAATAGACTTCCAGATTGGTTCCATATTTTCTTTAATGACATGAAATAGTCAGTATTGCACAATATCGGATAAATCTGGTAAAATTATCATAAAATATGACGAATTCCGCAGTATTAAAAGAAGAAAACAAATAGGCCTATTTGAACTCTAGGACGAAATTAATTGAAAATAGATTCGTCAAAATAAATACAGTGAGGACGCGTGGGTTGGAACAAATTCATTTAAAATTCAGGTGTTGGTTTTTTGGAAAAACGCTCGGACAAGTCGGTTTTTTTTGGACTGTGGTTTTTGTGATGATAAACTCATTTATACATTGTCTTCTAAACCTTGTTTGTGGCATATTCTTGATTATTTTATTTATTATAATAACACCGCAATCGAAATAAAACGACGTATATTGATCGAAAACCAAACGTTTCAAAGTCTATTCTGACTTCGTTGTCAATGGAGTCAGAATAGACCTTGAAACAAAATAATGCCTCGTCGGAAAAACTATCGTACTTGAAAAGTGCGGGTTGGCAATGCATCTATCCATCATTATTTCGCAAAATTCTACTCTCCGGTCCAAATCATCTTCAGTAAGTTCCTGAACTAAATGAACTTTGTATGGGTGCCATTTATTTCTATGCAAGCATTTTAGAACAGAACATACTGACTGTTTGGCGGCTATTTCTGTAGTGGATTTTTGAGGATTTTCTTGTAAATCGAGCAACATTTAAGTGTGTATCTTCTGGAAGATGTTTGGTTTTGTAATTGTCTCTTACGTGGCCAAATTCTGGAAACTTTTTTTCTATTTTACTAACTACCAATCATGTAATACGAGGGCTGCCTTTTATATTTCGGGATTAGAGATCAAAAACAAATATTAATCATCGAAAATCGCTTATATTCCCCATGAAGCTCTATACACTTTTGCATGCGTTTGAACCACTTGTCGAAGCACTTTTTCCACTCTGATTGAGGTATCTCCAAAACATGCATTCTCAACGCAGCAACCGCTTCTTCAGGTGTCGAAAAATGTTGACCTCTCAGTTTGTTTTTTACGTACGGGAATAAAAAGAAGTCATTTGGTGACAAGTCAGGATTATATAGCGGATGACTCATCAAATCGATGTTTTGAGTGGTCAAATATGCAGTTGTATGAGCCGATGTGTGAGAGCGCGCATTGTCGTGGTGAAGAGTGATTCGTCTTCGGCGGTTGGTTTTCCTCATTTCTTGGAAGACAACTGACAAACAAATGGTTATGTACCACTCAGAATTGACTGTTATGCGTTGTTCTAGTGGTACGGTTGCGACATGTCCAGTTTTTCCGAAAAAACAGGCGATCATTTGCTTGGAAGTGCTTCGTGCGCGAAGCTCATCTTGAAACACCCATACAGTAGACTGCTGTTTACTTTCGGGCTCATACGCGTAAATCCACGATTCGTCACCTGTCACTATGTCATAAACGTGTTTTGAACCACCGCGATCGTAGTTTTTGAGCTTATTTTTCGATCAATCGACACGAGCCTTTTTTGAACGATTGACAAATTGTGTGAGATCCAAAGCGAACAGAGTTTTTTGACATTCAAATGTTTATGCAATATTGAATGTATGTTGGTCCCACTAATGTGTAAGGTTGACTCAATCTCACGATAGGTCACATGACGATCTTGCAATATCAGTTCGCGCACAGCATCAATGGTTTCCGGAACAACAACTGTTTTTGGACGACGACTTTCACGAAATTCGTCTTGGAGTGAACTACGACCTCGATTGAATTCACCATACCATCGATAAACAGTGGTCCTTGATGGAGTTTCATTGCCAAAAATTAAATTAAGTTCATCCATGCACTCTTGCTGACTTAATCCACGTCGAAAGTTGTAAAAAATAATTGCACGAAAATGTTCACGATTTAATTCCATTTTTTGGCCGAGATGAATCCTTTAAGTTACTATAAACAACACATAGCGCTCGTATGTCAAAACGTTCTGAGTACGTATAACCTCAAAAATGTCAAACTTTACGATAGAGCTGTCAGTTGTCAGATTGCAACACTAGGGTTGTCCAATCCCGAAATATAAAAGGCAGCCCTCGTAGGCCGCTCCGGGTATTTCTAATTAAACAATTCGCAAACTTCAGCTTGTGTTCGAGTTCTGTCGCCATATCCTACCGTTGTCAAAATTTCTATTCGCTGTTTATCAGTTAAACGCGCCATACTTTGAAACTTTGCAACTGTACTTGACAACTACTTATTTGAAGTAAAACTATAGATTTGTATGGACATAAACAAGTGTTAAAAACTCCAGCATTAAAAAAAAAGGGTTTCCATTCATGCGACTAAAATACCGCCAACAATCATAAAAACCAGACGTAAATAAATTTGTTCAAACCAACACACACCTTATTTTTACCGTTCTTAACTTTAGAAAGAAATGTAATTTTTTTTAATAACTGTTAATTTTCGGTATAGGACATTGTAAATGAAAAATACTTAGAATTCAATGCAAAAGTCACAAATAAAAAACACAAATGTTTCCATTTGAAAAAATTAAGTTAATGGTCGCAATTTATTTCTAGCCCACCCTGTATAAATGAGTTTATCATCACAAAAACCGCAGTCCAAAACAACCGACGTGTCCGAGCGTTTTTTCATAAAACCAACACCTGAATATTAAATGAATTTGTTCCAACCCACGCGTCCACACTGTATACTCATTTATTTTCATCCCATTTTCAATTAATTTACTCTTATAATTCAATAACGTTAATTACGTTCAATTATTACCCGCTCCTTCGCCAAATTTTATAAACAATTAACAGTTACTCAGATTATTTTAAATAAAATCTATCATGTTGTACCAGCTTTTATAGAACAACAATAAAAGACTCACAATTAGTCTCGAATTCCCAAACAATTCCCCCGATTACACAGGAAGTACATACACCCCCGAAACAAATACCTTTCCATTTCCTCCGACATAGAGTACCCTAATAATTCTGTGCCTTAGCTGCCGGATTTATTGCTTGGAATTGTTCCAGTTAGAGAGACGTCGTACGGTTCGTCGCTCTAAACTTAGAGCGAAGGACATTAGAGAAGAGCGCGGCTCGTAAGACTCGACGCGAAGAGTGCGATTACGTAGAGGCTTACGAAGCGTTGGGGTTTTATAGCATAAAGGGGTTTTAACATTAGAGGCAATTTGTGAGGTTGATAAAGTTTGTTTCTTAAAAAAAAATGTAACAACTAGGCATTCAGTTTTTTTAAGTTCCCTGTATGCTAGTTGACTATTTGGATATCAACAGACTTGTTTTCGTTTAAAATGCTTGAGACAATTGACAAAATCCCGGCGACTATAAAATGCGCTGAGCAATCAAGTGTGTCAATTCCGATGAGCTACTAGATTTTCCGTTTCTTGACATTTTCGACGTGTTTCATTTCGCCGCTATCACCGGTGGTGGCAAATATCTTTTTGGGAGCCTTTGAAGCAGTGGCTCTGGAGTCTTGAAGCCACAAACCCAAAATTTGGTTGAGATATGTTGATGACACTTTTGTCATCTGGCCACATGGACAAGATGCTCTCCAATTGTTCTTTAACCACATTAATACTCAATATTCAAACATCAAATTCACTATGAAAATTGAGTTCAATGGATCCCTGCCCTTCCTAGACGTGTTGGTTTCACGTTTGTCAAATGGCCGCCTGGGCCACTCTGTATACAGAAAACCAACACATACCGACAGATATCTGCACGCCCGGTCCCAACATCATCCATCTCAGAAACGGTCAGTCGTGAACACCCTGGTGCATCGAGCTATATCCACTTCCGAACCCAAAAATTTTGAGAAGGGAATTAGCTTGGGTTGGGGGTAGCCTACTAAACAACGGCTACAGCAAACGAGAGATTCGCAATTCCATTTCTCGTCACCAAAATCCCCTTCCTAAGAAAGAATTGTCACCTAATAAATCAATAGCATATTGGCCATTTATCAGCAAGATCACGGATAGGATTGGGAAGCTTCTCCATAAGCACGAGCTGAAAACAGTAACACAAACCACTATCCAAAATCTCACAAATGTTACCCTCTCCAAAGGATAAACAAAATTCTCTTTCATCTAAAGGTGTTTATTCAATTCCATGCTGGTGTGGAGCAGTATACATCGGTGAAACAAGTCGAACTAAAAACACTCGTCTAGGTGAGCACAAACTTTTTTTGACAACTTTGTATAACTATAGATAAATCAACTCCACACGATGTACCAACCATCATGTACATACGACTGGCCACGGACAAGCATAATTTTATTAGCTGCCTTCTGTAAACTATATATAGGACGGAGTAGAATCCATCCCATATTTACGGAGTCAAATCATTCTTATATTTCAACCATAGTATATAAATCCTTGTGGGCTACCCAATAAATTATTTCATTTTTAACATTTTATATTATCGTCCTGTGTAACATTAATTCTTCTCCAGACTTTATGCTACTTTTTATAGGCTATAAAAGAAATATTTTTTTAATCACAGTGTAAAAAATAATTCAACTCCAGCATATATTTCAACCATCCTGTATATGATTTGTTTATGTCAACGTCATATAACAGTTTTTTAATCACCCTATATAATTTTAAATTCACATTTTTATACCTCCAAACGTCTAGTCCACCCTATATTCCAACCATCCTGTATATACGGCTGCCTATGGACCACTATCATTCTACTCCGTCCTATATTTCAATCCTCATATAAATGCAACTTCTTCTATCACTTTACTTTGTGATTTTGTTTGCTATAACTAAACGCCCAGTGTATAAACGCACCAAATAGCAGTTTAAAGTGTGGCATGTGCTGTCACTGAAATTACTATTAGGCCGGGAGAATGTGACAACCAAAAGCACCGTCTTCGCATAATGGAAAAATTTGCATTTAAATAGGTATTTGCCTGGTATACAAACAAAACGAGCTTGGTACTCATTGATTTAAGGAGCCGAAAATATTATGCTATACTACCTATATGCTTGAGACGTAAAATTTTCAAAATCGCAATTAAAACTTCCAGTGCCTAAAATTACAGCACTATTACGTTGGAATGAAAATATTTATGAGGGAATATCCGTTATGTCATTTCGATCACATTTTTGATAAGATTTTTGGAATTTTCGAGAATTTTCTGCAAAACTGCAAGTTGCACGTCGCAGAAAAGTATATGAAATCACCTAGGGATCTTCCATAATAAATTAAACGTTAAAAAACTATAGACACCCATAAGGAGTTATCGAAAAATCGACTAAAATATTAGAGATATTGGTCGATTTCCATGCACGCATGTGTTCATTTACAAATTTCATCACTTTACCAATAGAATTCCTTTCCAAAATTTGAAGTTTCATCAATCCGGATATATACTCTATTAAACAAGACCATATTGATTCAAAACGGTTCACCACAGGAGACGAAATCAGGTAAAATACGTACAAAAAAAAGCAAAAAAAAAATACGCGACGAATTTTTTTGGAAGTCGGCTAATAAGCTAAGATTTAGCAGAAAAAATATTAAACGAATGAAAATAGATTGGTACAATATCAACTCAAATGTTAATTAACCCAATTCTAAAAATATGGAAGCTGGGAATTCTTATACAATATTTTCGAAAAGTAAAGAATCAATTAATTATTTCTTATTATATCCTACAAGATATGAACCTTTAAAACAAAGTATGAGGCCTCATATTTCTATCTGAAAAATAAAGTCTGACCAACGATTACAGATGACAAATCAACACTAAAGAAAAAAACCCTTGCGTGTTATAGCAGTTGATGCAGATATAGTTGTCATAACTGTAGATAAAAATCGTAATTTATCTGCATCTTGTATTCTTTACGGCTACAAAACATTAGCGTATTTTTATGTTTCTATAACACGGAAATAAGATTATATCAGGTAAAAAAAAATGTCGGCGCACGAATATAACTTTTCCTTGTACACACGCACTCATTAATGCTTTATCGCTCTATCCTGGAGTCCCGAAAAGTTTATAATGAAATTTCAATTGAGAGTCATTTAAACTTTGTACTTACTTAGACGATAAATGTTTCTTTTTATCAGACCCCACTTTCGATTATCGGGACACTACAAGGTAGTAATTACGCAGAACTCGATCATGTTAATACCATTTTGGTCGTAGATTACAAAATCATTCTTTCAATTGTTGGAATTTTAAAACTTCCAGCTAAAACACACCGTCATTGACAACAACTCCAAGATTGGAGTGGAAAGGACAACAACAAAATTATTTCTTGAAAGAAAAACTGAGGATAAAAAACCCTAACGTACAGGCAAAACAATCGCCCACAGGTATTACATTACTGACATTTTTTAATTACTGTCATTTTGGATAATTTGAATATATTGACATTTTTGACCATTTTTGTCATTTATATATTGGGTTTTCTTGATATACTTCTCATGTTTGACATTTTTTGTATTCTGAACACTTTAACAACAACGTAACACAGTGCTTCTCATTCATTAGAGAAGAACGTAGATTAATATTGCGGTCTTCGTCAATTTTTGTGCTCTATAGACAATCGAAACCCTCAACGGGTTCTATAAGAAAGATATCAAAAGTTTAGAGAAAAACGTTGATATAATTGTATCGCTATGGATGGTGTGTTTACTGATTTGTCCGGAAATCTGATTATCCATGTATTACTCCCTGGAATCATTAAAATTATTCACCTTCCAAAATAAAATACATACGCATATCAAAAAATTCAAATCAATAATTCACAAATAGATTGATCGATTATCTCGACTTCAACTACTCCACAAATTCATCCAGATAGTCATCTTCCTTCGGGAAGACAACTTCTTTCCCTGTTGAGCATCCCTGAGTAGTTGCTTAATCTCGAAAATTACTGTTTTGTGCCGTTTTTTTTTTGGTATATGACATTTAGAACTGTTCAGCTATTTTCAAATATATTCAGTGGCATTGTGTTGCAGCATACTTTTAATCGCAGTTGTGACCCCTTTTTGAAGAGGTGCCGTCAAGATTAAAACTTTGTAACATTATTCACAATTTTCTTTTTAGGGTTCCGTATATACAAAATACGGATACCCTTATAATATCACTCCGGATTTCTGCCCCTGTCACATCACAGCAATTTTCTCCTAAACTACTGGACGAAAGAGGTTGAAATTTGGTATCAATGTAGAGTTTGGTGACCCGATCAGGAGTACTTATCGTAAATGAAGAAATCTCGAAGTACCCCTAAAACTAAAAAAGACCCATTCCCCCCTTTATTCCCCAAACTATAAGACCTTATTTTTTTTGTTTACAGAAAAAATATGAAGAAATCACTAACATTAATATTGGGGGCCAAATTATAGAATTAAACGGAAAATAAAATATTTTTTGACGCTTCATGCAATACATCAAATGAAAGGGTTTATTATGAGGAATACAAATATATATTTTTCATATTTTTAAAATTAATTGTTTACAGGATATTAGCATAAAGATATAAAAAAATTCTCATTTCTCGCTTTATTTCCGAAACCATTTTGAAAATAATTAGGGATACTGATGCTCACTTGAAATTAATAAGAAAAATTATTAGAAAACCCCCATAGTAATTTTAATGACAAATTACACAATTAAATGGAAAATAAAAATTCAATTTTCAAACGTATCATCAGATAAAAAGCTCATTATGTGAATTACAAATATATCATATTTTTAAATCATTTGTATAAAAGATATTAACAAACATTAAACATCGACTTAATTCCCACTTAATTAGAATTAGAAAATACACTATTTAAATTTTGAAAAATATATTTTATTTGTATTTTTAAATAATTTGAATAACAGATTTAATAATTTATAATTTAAAACTTGACCTATTTTGCCCTATATCTTACAATCTACAGAGCCTTAAAATTCAGACCATAGATTATAAAAGGCTTCCCTGAAAATTTATTAGTAAAATAAAACTCTAATGTTAATTTTTGGGGGCCAAATTAGAAAATTAAATATATATGTATTCTTATAAAAATGAAGCTAATCATGAAGCATATAAAATAAAAAGTCTATGTGTGGAAAATGAAAGTGTATATTTTTTATAAATTTAAAACGCTTCATTACTTTTATGTTTTTTTGGGGAATAACACCACAATCAAATTTTCATTTTGCAATCTACTTGAATAAATATAAAGCTATTGACAACGAAGTCAGAATAGACTTTGAAACGTTTGGTATTCCTGCAATATACGTCGTTTTATTTCTGTTGTGGTGTTATTCCCAAAAAAAAACATAAAAGTAATCAAGAATATGCCACAAACAACGTTTAGAAGACAATTAAAACGCTTCCTTTAAAAGATATTAGGGCAAATATAAGAAAATGCACTCATTCTCTGTTTGTCTGAAACTGGAATATTAGAATCTTGAAGGTGGTACGGGTCCAACTCGCACTTGACCAAATTTTGTAGTATTGTCTATTCCTTTTTTTAGTGACCAAGAATGATATTGTTCTGGTGCTACATACACTAAATATAAATTTTTGTTCAGTAGATATAAATTAAAATCTTATTTTAATAAAGGCTTATTATTATTTTCAAATAACGGGCGTTTCAATAAGTGTGCAAGGTCGAAAGTTGGCAGTATACATTCCTGAATAAAAAAACAGATCTATTCCCCATTTTGCAAAAAAAATTGCTACTAGATCTCATCTGTTCGTAGTAGTAACAAATTCAATTTATTTCCCATCGATTTTCTATAAGCTGCTGGTGGTGGTGGTACGATTTGCCGTGCTAAATTCTAAATTCCCTTTAACGTTACGACGTGTGGGATAATAATTCATTATTTATTCACTATGTAGGTGTCTTGATTAATCGATCTTGAAACCCGAAGTCGCAAATTCAAAGCGTTCGTTGTAAAATGAATAACAGTAACGCTATTGTGATTGTTCGCTTATACGAAGTGAAAATCGTATCTCATACATACGATTTTCTCGTATGTATATAAAATAATGTCTGTATTGTAATTGAAAATTATTTGTCATTAGTGTAAATCACGGTGTAAGAATAGAAAGTGGACCGACTCCTAAACGAAACCTGAGAATTTAATGAGGATTTCATTTAATAACCACCGGTGGCGCCAGTATAACATGAGTACCAATTATTTATTAAAAAGATTAAATAAAATTAAAGTCTGCCAATGACATTGTAGTCTATCCTTAGCCTAAAATTGACGAAACATCACAAGGCAGTAGATTTGCAGTGATATAAACATTACTAACGCATTTGTCAATTAGCATTTTTGTTACAAAAACTCGGAAGAATTTTTTCAAGTCTGCCTCGTGAATAATTACCAACTTTGACAATAAATATTCCATATAAAGCTATTGACATACGAATTCATATATATTATATTGAAGTGTAGGCAGACTACACTAAACATTACTTTTTTTTTGCAAGTTAACCTGAGTCTGCCTACACTTCAATATATATATATGAATTAGTATACTTATCTACGACTTGCGGCTGTAAATATGACAAAAAAAAATAGTTAAATAATGCATTTTAAGCCATTAATCTAATTTAACAAACTTTTTTTTTAAATCTTAATATATTTTGATCCTTCGAACCATGAAACAAAATTTTTCATTATCTCATAAAGAAGGCTTTGTTTATAACATTTTTTTTAACAAATGAAATAAAAAATTGATAAATAATTTGGTCAAGTGCGAGTTGGACTCGCATACTTAGGGTTCCGTACCACCTTCAAGATTCTAATATTCCAGTTTCAGACAAGCAGGGAATGAGTGCATTTTCTTATATTTACCCTAATATCTTTTAAAAGAAGCGTTTTAAATTTATAAAAAATATACACTTTCATTCAAAGTCTATTCTGACTTCGTTGTCAGAATAGACTTTGACCTGGGGATTAGAGAACAAAAACAAATATTAATCATGGACAATCGCTTTATTGTTTTTCAAAATATTCCCCATGAAGATCTATACACTTTTGCATGGGTTTGAACCAACTGTCGAACCACTTTTTCCACTCTGATTGCGGTACCTCCAAAACATGCATTCTGAACGCAGCAACCGCTTCTTCAGGTGTCGAAAAAAGTTGACCTCTCAGTTTGTTTTTTACGTACGGGAATAAAAAGAAGTCATTTGGTGACAAGTCAGTACTATACGGCAGATGACTCATCAAATCGATGTTTTGAGTGATCAAAAATGCAGTTGCTTGAGCTGATGTGTGAGAGCTCGCATTGTCGTGGTGAAGAGTGATCCGTCTTCGGCGATTGGTTTTCCTCATTTCTTGGAAGACAACTGGCAAACAAATGGTTGTGTACCACTCAGAATTGACTGTTCTGCGTTGTTCTAGTGGTACGGTTGCGACATGTCCAGTTTTTCCCAAAAAACTGGCGATCATTTGCTTGGAAGTGCTTCGTGCGTGAACAACTTTTGTTGGATTCGGCTCATTTTGAAACACCCATACAGTCGACTGCTGTTTACTTTCGGGCTCATACGCGTAAATCCACGATTCATCACCTGTCACTATGTCATAAACGTGTCTTGAAGCACCGTGATCGTATTTTTTGATCTTTTCTTTCGACCAATTAACACGAGCCTTTTTTTGAACGATTGACAGATTGTGTGGGATCCAACGCGAACAAATTTTTTTGACATTCAAATGTTTATGCAATATTGAATGTATGCTGGTCCCACTAATATGTAAGGTTGACTCAATCTCACGATATGTCACATGACGATCTTGCAATATCAGTTCGCGCACAGCATCAATGGTTTCCGGAACAACAACTGTTTTTGGACGACCTTCACGAAATTCGTCTTGGAGTGAACTACGACCTCGATTGAATTCACCATACCATCGATAAACAGTGGTCCTTGATGGAGTTTCATCGCCAAAAATTAAATTAAGTTCATCCATGCATTCTTGTTGACTTAATCCACGTCGAAAGTTGTAAAAAATAATCGCACGAAAATGTTCACTATTTAATTCCATTTTTTGGCCGAGATGAATCCTTTAAGTTACTGTAAACAACACATAGCGCTCATATGTCAAAACGTTCTGAGAACGTATAATCTCAAAAATGTCAAACTTTACGATAGAGCTGTCAGTTGTCAGATTGCAACACTAGGGTTGCCCAATCCCGAAATATAAAAGGCAGCCCTTGTATTCTACTTTTTGACTTTCCATATATTTTTGGCGTAGTTTTATATAAATGAGGGTAAGTAAGCGATGTAATCAAAGTTACAGCATCCAAACTGACCCCCAAGTACTTTAAAGGGGGCGAAAAGGGGTGAAAAACGGTAAAGAAGTTCAAGAACTATTCTTACTCCAAATCACTTTGTCAATGAACGTTATTTTAAACAACTTCAAAATGAAATATCTCAATGCAGAATTAAGCTATTTGAGCAAAATTGAAAGATCCAGACCTACACTTTGAGATGTCATCGGTTGTTTTTTTTTCAGAAGTAAGAATATCGCGAGGCTACATAAGCTCAAATATAGCCGAAAATCGCATTTTTTGCGCTTTTAGGTTAGGATATCTCAAAATTCTGACGTGATAGAGCAATTTGGATCCTGGATTCGGATTGTACATGAAAAATTACTTCGGAAATGATCCTTCACTTCCTTAGAACAATTCAAACATCTTTTTTGCAGACCTGTGTAATTACACTTAGGTACTGGATCTAGTTTTTTGAAGTAATCTAAAATCTATTCTCATGCATCATCTTATAAACCAATATGTGTGATATCTAAGTAAAGCATATCGCTAAACATGATAAGATTCATCCTCCAACTGCCAGTTTGAGTACCATTTACAGCTGCATCTGATAAGCTTCCAATTGTCTCGAAAATAGCAGAGTGTATGACGAATACAATGACATTTCTTCGAACAAAAAACGCAATAACCGATTCGTATGAACTTGCGGGGCGTTCCCCGTGTACATCTTCATCGAAAATTCTCACATTCACCTTTGAAATATTCCCCGATAAATGTCAACACGGTTCTCGCTCTCTCCGACAACCGTTTTAGCTTGCGAGCTACGTAATTGGCAAAGACATTTTGCCGCTTCGTAGCATTAAAGCTGCTAATTATATTTTCGAGAGAAAACCTCCCCCTTACCCCCGTCGATGTCGAGGTTCCGCAATCCATCAGAGTGAAAAGGTCAACGAAAATGTGATTAGTACAAACTTCGGGACAGGACGTAATAAAAAATATTAAAACGTTTCCAACGAAGATTCCAAATAGAATTAGCTTTCGGATTGTGTAACGAGTACGGACCTTTTTGAGGAATTAGAAACGTTAACGCAGACAAATTACATCAGAAAATGTTATCGATGTCACATTGGAAATGGTCTCTTGAATTTACGTTTGAAAGAAGTATTTGTCTCTTAAATTTATCTTAACATAAAGCATGCGCGTGGGAAGCTTATTGTTATTATGTAAAAAAAAACATAGAACTAAACCCAGTTTTTAAAATCTATTTAGGATATTTTGTTTAATATAGTTGAAATTTTTGATAAAAAAATAAAAATTATAGCATTTCAGTTTTTAAGGTATATTATTTAATTCAAGAAAATTAGGAACTTCGGCGATTTCCAATTTGAAAAATTCTTAACAATTAATGGGTTGGAGATACGATGATGGGTGTAAGGACTTTTTCATTCGAAATATTGTAAAGAATATAAAAAAATTAATTAATTGCAAAAAATACATTTTTTTCTAGGCTATATAGTTTTTCTTTGTTTAAACAATACCGTCAAAAGATATCAAGTGTCATCTTACAATTTCATAATCAGGAAGACCTTCCGGAGATTTAAAAAATAATTTGGTCAAATGCGAGTTGGACTCGCATACTTAGGGTTCCGTACCACCTACAAGATTCTAATATTCCAGTTTCAGACAAGCAGGGAATGAGTACATTTTCTTATATTTACCCTTATATATTACATGACCCGTTAGAAACAATTATAATTTATTATTTTCCATTTAATTCTATATTTATATATTTTTCCTGTAAAGTTCGGGCAACGCTCTATATTTCCTATTTTTTCAAAATTTTAGGCTCAGTAGTTTCGGAGATCAGGGGGGGAACGGTCGATTTTTTTAGTTTTTCCCCCAAAAGTACCCCTAAAATCAAAATTTTTTTTTTTACGATATGTACTCCTGATCGAGTCACCAAACTATACATTGATACCGAATTTCAACCTCTTCCGTCCATTAGTTTAGGAGAAAATTGCTGTGATGTGACACAGGCAGAAATCCGAAGTGATATTATAAGGGTATCCGGATATTCTATATACGGAACCCTAAAAAGCAAATTAACTTTTGAAATATCTTTAAAAGCAAAAAACAAAAAAACCGTTAATTTATATTTACAGGGGGGCACATTTTAGTGGAAGGTTTTATAAAGTATCCCCGAATTACCTGGCATCTTGCGGACGATGTATCCCCAAGGGGAATAGAAATTAACTTTTTTTGTCGTTTTCTTTTAAAGATACTTCAAAAGTTATTTTGGGTGACTGGTTTTGAAATGAAAGCCCTGTAGATAGTACGGGCTTAATTCAAGAACCTTTCGAAGAATTTTTTGACAATTAATCGAAAGGACCAGGCACCTTTCTTATGGAAAAATGGACCTCCGTCAAATTTTGGTATGTTGTAGGGGTTAATGTTCTGACAAAAAGAGTCCATGGGCTCAAATAGTTTCTATGACTAGTTCGGGATACAGTGTTAAATATCGAAAATGCCGCATTTTTGATATCAGATTTCTAATGATAGACGTGCTTTATTTCCGGTTATTGGAGAAATTGTGATTTGTATATTATTGGATATAAATATTTCACAAAACAATTGCCATAAGTCTTGGTGGATTACAGGGTATTTAAGAAATACGTAACATGTGATTTTGGAAAAAACTTTTTTTTATTACAACGTCGAAAACACAAAAAGATGTTATTACACAATTAATATCTACTTAAAATAATAATTTCTTTGGTGTGCTTCATATAATATACAGTGTGAGCCATAAATATGGCTAAAGAAGGTATATATTATTTTTTCCTATTAATGAGTCACCCTGTACGAACCATTCGTGCTGCAATTTTAATAAGACATTAAACAGATATATTATCTGTCTCTTTATACTCAACGGAATGTTAAACTGATTCCAAGAACTATACATATTGAAAAAATGTATTTTTTATACTACTCCGTAGTTTTAAATTCTCTCCGTCAACTTTGCATTTTATTACATTTTTACGTTAACAAATGTTCAGTGTTTTACTGAGCAGAATATTATTAAAATTGCATGATTAGTTTTCGAGATATAGAGTGTTAAACTTCGGAAATGTCACCTTCATCAGATCAGATTTCTCATAATAGATGTGTTTTATTTCCGTTTATTGCAGAAAACGTGGTTTGAGGATTGTTTGACATAAATATTGCACAAAAATTACTATTAATTATTTTATATTACAGGGTGTTTCCTATATACGTAACATGTTTTTTTAGAAAACTCATTTCTATTATACCGTTGAATACATAAGATCTAATTGCTCAGTTAATATAATGTTAAAGAAATTAATTTTTGGACGTGTTCATACATTATACAGTGTGGGTTGTAAAATTGCTAAAGTGAGCATCTATTATTTTTTCAATTAATAAGTAACCCTGTATAAACAATGGGTCGTAGAATTTTTACAGTAAATTATACAAATCTACGACTCATCACATTAAATTCTACAAGTTTGCAAAAATTGTACAAATTAACGTATTGTAGTTTATACAGGGTCACTCATTAATGGTAAAAAATAGTATATGCCCAGTATAGCTATATTTACGACTTACACTATAATATATGAATAAGTTCAAGAACTCATTTCTTATTAATTGTGCGATTACATCTTATATATTCATCGTTGTAATAAAAAAATTAGTTTTCTGAAGAAAAAAAAACGTTATATATATTGGAAACATTCTGTAATAAAATATAATTAATGGTAACTGTTTTATATCATATTTTTGCCAAATAATGCGAAAATTACCTTACCTGCAATATACGGAAATAATACACGTCTGTTATGAGAAATCTTATAAGAAAAAGGAGACATTTCCGATGTTTAACATCCTATATCTCGAAAATTATCCATACAATTTTAATAATATTCTCCTCAGTAAAACACTGAACATTTATTAACGTAAAATGTAATAAAATACAAAGTTGACGGAGAGAATTTAAAACTACGGAGTAGTATAAAAAAATACATTTTTTCAATATGTATAGTTCTTGCAATCTGTTTAACATCCCGCTGAGTATAAAGAGACAGATAATATGTCTGTATAATGTCTTATTAAAATTGCAGCACGAATGGAAAATAGGAAAAAAGAACATATACCTTCTTTAGCTATAATTATGGCTCACACTGTATATTATATGAAGCATACCAAAGAAATTATTACTTTAACGAGATATTAATTGTGCAAAAACATCTTCTTATGTTTTCGACGTCGTATCAAAAAAAGTTTTTTTTCCAAAATCACATGTTACGTATTTCTTAAGTACCTTGTAATCCACCAAAACTTATGGCAATTGTTTTGTGAAATATTTATGTCCAATAATGCACAAATCACAATTTCTCCAATAACCGGAAATAAAGCACGTCTATCATTGGAAATATGATATCAAAAATGCGGCATTTTCGATATTTAACACTCTGTATCTCGAAAACTAGTCATAGAATCTATTTGAGCCCATAGACTCTTTTTGTCAGAACATTAACCCCTACAACATACCAAAATTTCAAACAATTTGAAGGAGGTCCATTTTTCCATCAGAAAGGTGCCTGATCCTTTAATGGAAGGCAGTAACAATGATTGATGTCTTTCAAAAAAGAAAAATAGGACTATAGGACCACGACTCCTCACACTTAAGCCACTTGAACATTTTAAAAAGAACAACTATAATAATGACAATTGATACCAATATGAACTCAAATACTCTACAATTTCGATATTTTTAACAAAACTTTGATAAAAATTAAAATATCGAAACGCATTAATCACTTTAAAAAACTGTTTAATTGTGAAAAGAGTTTATGTGTATAGCTAATTTTGGACGGCAGTGTAAAAATCAATTGTACTCAAATCGGGTAATATGGCTAGTCAACAACAAGAAACGATCACACTATTATTTGCACTGCTTTCCTCATATATACATAAACCAATTAAAAATTTGGTAACGTACAATAAGTCAATATCTTATGGCGAAATGAAATTGCGATAACTATACTAGAAGCAATCAATATATTGTCTTGCGTTCAATGGATTGAAAAAAAAAAGTTAACATCAAGCCGAGTCACCTTTTTCTGTTTTACTTACGAAAAAGCCAACGACCCTATTAGTGAATATTTTCAGGTGACGTAGACGTTCAAATATAATAAACGATCTGAACGAAATGATAATGTCTGACATAAGTTCACTTTTTTTTTGTGCTTTAACATAAGTCAGTGGCCTGAACGTGAACCAGTCTATCAATGTGTTATAAATTATGTCTTCAACAACTAGACTTACGCTTCTTAAATAATTAAGAAATTTTCGTCAATTGACGCAAACTATCACAAAGCAATTTGAGTGACGAATGAAAAATTTTTTAATTTTGGGTTTCCACGTTCAATTTTAACCAATTATTCATCTTTTTCATAAAAATTTTTTTTTACATTTTTATATGTCCTGGAAATACATTCTTTCTTTATTCTTTATTCCAGTTCAAAATTTACAACAAACACAATATTCATTGCAAATCCTACAGAGGTAATGAAACCTGTGCGTAGGACCTGGACAGAATTACCTAAAACTAAACATACATACTAAAATAAAAATATAGACATATTAACTACTATACTAAAACACTAGATACTAAATTATATTCAAGTATTGCTATTTTTTTATACAATACTAATTAACGCAAAACTTAATAGTACCTTTTTACTCTGCACAACAATCAAGTTGTATTGTAAAAATATTTAAGAAACAAAACAAATATTGAAGGAACATACAACAATAACAAAATCAAAAAGTCGAATTTAGTGTACGCACACAATTTCTTTCACAAATGTATCCTTACTTGTTATTATAAATCCATTCTTTTATTTTTCTTTTTTTATGATTGCTATTCAAGATTTTTAAATCATTTGACATGCTATTAAAAAGTCTAATAGCTACAATGAAGCTACTTTTATTACTTATTGTTTTCTTGATAATAGGCATTTGTAAGTTTTTATTTCTGGTTAAACTTGTCGATGTTTTAAATTTATCCTTTAGGTAATGGTACATAAGTGATTCAAAGTAAAATAGCTGTTTTATATTTAGTGGATGAGCCATAAGTACAAGTTTGTTATTATTTATTACTTTTAAAATTCTGTTTTGGATATTTTCTAACAATATTCTAAAGTAGGGCGCTTTTTAGAAAATAATTTTCAAGGATGTTGGATATGAACACATGGACCAATTAGGCGGCCTCCGAGATCACCCGATTTATCTATATTGGACTTTTTTGTGGGGTTATTTGAAAAATAAAATATATACCAACAGACATAACAGTCGCGAAGAATTTCGTGCCGCAACGGAGGCAGCTTTTCGGGATTTACAAAGGCGACCTGTTATAATTTTAAATGCACTCAGGCGTATTGAAAAGGTTTGCCAATTATGTGTTAGGGAAAATGGACAACAATTTGAACAGTTAAATCAATAAGGTAATAAATATTGTCCAAAATTAATTTTAAGATAGATATTTGATTTGTAATACTTGTTCTGTTTGTTATACATAATGAACGATCTATAACTATTTATTAGTTGCTTTTAGGTACCTAAATTTCGTGTTTCATGTTATTGAATTATTGTTAACATTATTTTTCTTTGCTGATAAACTCCTATAAAAAATCTCAAATGGAATTATTTGTTTGATTCTCCTTTTAAATGGAAAATACATGGCCTACTAGCAAAAAACTCAGCTTTTTAGTGTTTTTTAGCATTTCTAATAATATCATGTGTATTGTATTATACATTATTTTAAGGGAAAAAATAACGAATTCAATGAAATAATAAAATACAGGGTGTTCCATTTAAAAATATATAATGTTGTGTAGTATCTTCAAAACCATACTCGGAAAAAAAATTGAGCACTCCACTGGATTCTATGCAAAATTTTCTATTAGACGTAGTTCTTAGCGGAAGAGTATTTCTAATAACTTCGTAGATATAGAAGGGGTCCAAAAAGTATAAATTATCAAAATCGCCCTGTATCTTATAAATGGAAACACTTAGGCAAAATCTGATATGGCCATCCTGAGATTCACAAAAAAGTAGAACAGGTATGTGAAAACCGCAAGACTCTATCTTCAATAACAACCGAGTAACTTGGCAATCTCAACCAAAATGGGATGCACTGTACAGACATCACTAAAAACACATACATGCAAACACACCTTCAGACCTCATCATTATTGAGAAGCTGTTTCACTAATGTGACTACTTTAAAAGGTCGCTTGACGTACTTAAAATGTAAAAATGGCTGAGAACAAGAAGCCATTAAACGCACAACGTAATTTTCTTCACAGCCAACACACTTGAAATACGATAATTAAGAATTTCTTTACAACAATTACGTGTAAAAAGTATATAAAATTATACTAACCATCGTTAGATAATCCAGTTTGACACAACAAAAAATCACTAAACTTTTATATTTGAACAGACGCCAACGGAACAGCCAAACAAAATTTTTTGACTAAGACCAAAAACGTTTTCGAAATATTACAATACTCAAAGTGATGGAAAAAAAATCGTATAAACAACGGAACTGTACAGGCAAAATAAAATAATGTACAAATTGAAATTCTATACAAACAAACGATATAAAACGGAAGCTCGGACTATATACAAAACTATACACACTATATACAAGGTAAGCCCGAAAAGACCGACCGTTGCGCTTTGATGCTCAGGGTGTACTGAGAAAACCAGATAAGGCTGCGGCATAGGGCCATAGGGGCGAAACCAGCAGAGCCGGGGCACATGGCGTAAACATCTATAAAGAAGGGTGAACGTCCCTTACTGTTATTTATACAGCCTACACTAAGAAAAAATGTTGTTAGGACTTTTCATATTTATGGAGATCCATCCATTTTTCTACATTTCTACATTTGTTTGAGATAATTCTAGAAAGTTACAAATTCGGATAATAATGACAAGCTGACCAGGATAATGTCATAATCGATTATAATATCCAATGTTTAATCTTTATGGGCATAAAATATTATTGCTTATATGCGAAAATTTGTTTTTTAATAACGAGTTGATAGTTTAAAAGTCGCTGACAGGCTTGACTTTTATATCTTTGTGCGGGAATTTACACTCAGAAATTGTTAGAAAACGTTGAGTGGACCTTAAGAGTGCCTCCGCAACACTTTTTTCCACAAGAACAGCAAATTTAACATTTCATAATTTTGTAAAAAATATTGATTTTTGACGTCTAAAAAGCGTATTTGCCGTCTATTACTACTGACAACTGACATGCCATACGACAATTACGACACAGAGCTGTAAATAATGCAGAATTTAACACGGAACAGCGATTTCGTGTTTTATGTAGAATTTCCTCTATTTAACGGTTTCTTTCTATTCCGTTATTGACTGCAATTGCATGTAGCACGAAGATTTAAAGCCTTACTCATTCTTTTTTTGTTACCTACACACAGTGCTGCCGTTTCTACCGATTTTTCGGTAGTCTACCGATTTTTTAGCATTTTAAGTTATTCTACCGATCTACCGAATTTCAAATGAAATTTACCGATTTTTTGGAGTAACGACCAATTTGCCATTTTTTTCCCTATTTTATCAATAAAATCTTTAAAAAATCAAATAAATAAGAATGAAACGAGTTTTTTTATCAACTATTAATAAATAGCTGCAGTTACAATTTTGCAAATCAAATTTAAATTTAATAAATATTATAATACTATTCTAAAAAGTACTTAAGCATTATTCTTAAACAACGAATAGGAAATGTAAACAGTGGTGATGTGAAAATGCTTGGCCCCAAAAAAAGATATTACAAACGAGTAAATTCTCATTAAAACTAACATCTGGTAAAACAAATTTGTACAGGAAAAAGGTGTTATTTCGGTTGTTAGAGTATTAAAAAAAATTGTAATGTTTTACGAACTAGAAATAGATTTAAAAAATCCTAGTAATTTCCTAGAAATAAAAAATATGTATTTCGGAGCAAACGTAGGAAAATATATTCTTACTAGCGATATAACTGAACAACAAATTAACTTCTTCCACTTACGGTGTCTCGATTTTTATATAGAAAATTGCTCACAAATTGTTAGTCGCTTTCCTTTAGAAAAAAATCCTATAGAAAGTTTTGGTTTTTTGGATCCATTAGTGGTTAAATCTGGAACTAGAACCTCCATTTTAGATGTAGTAGTACATTTTCCAAATTTAGTTGATGAGAACCAACTGCAAATTCTTGACACAGAGTGGTGCTTACTAAGAAATGTGGAATAAATTCAAACATTTAGTGATAGTGTCGAAATATTTTGGTCAGAAATTAAGGAACTTAAATTAGGGGATGGTCAGTTAATGTTTCCATTTTTAATTAATTTTGTATTTAATATTATATGTTTGCCTCATTCTTCAGCCAATGTGGAGAACACATATTTTCATCAATTAATTTGATGAAGACTAAACAAAGAAATGCTCTAAACACAGAAACCATAACAGGGTTGTTACATACTAAACAACATATTGGAAATAAAAGCTGTTTTGATTTTCCAATTGAAAACAATTTAATTTCAAATTTCAAAACCAACAAATAAATACTATTGTCTAATAATTCATTTATTATGGTATTTACGATTGTATTATTTTCATTAATTTTTGCTTAAATAAATTTTTTTGACAACATTTTATACTATTTATTTTCCTAGCAAATATGTCTCTCACTTTTCTATTATATATCACCATGTAGTATACCAACTTTCCGATATCTACCGAAATCTACCGAAATTTACTCTTGAATTCTATCGATTTCTATACTTTGAGCTGTGGCAGCACTGCCTACACAGCAGTGTGACACAAGACCACCGCCAAAATACACGATACAATCAATGCTCTGCTGTGTAGGTAACAAAAAAAAATTTTGGATTGATTTCAACAAGTAACACATAACTTTTAGGACGACACATTCAGAGCAATTGGGTAATCGGCTTCATTAAAGACGGGAGTGAAGACTTACGTTTAGAGGTTTGCCCTGACAATGTCAGGTCTACCGTGGTGCTGCTACCTCTTATCCAGAAGCATGTCGCAGAAGGTTCAATCAACCACACAGACTATTGGAGGGCCTATGATTGTCTGGCTGACCATGGGTACATACACAAAAAGGTCAATCATGGTGTTTAGTTTAGTGTTACTTGCTTCAACTCCCACCTTCCCATTTCTCTTATCGGCTGCTTCAACAAATCAAGGTATGTTCCTCATTGATGGCATTTGAAATTGCAGTTTTTATGTCTCCCCCCCCCAAATTAAATTTTACATGCTAACCATATCTAAATTTGCAACCAATACATCAGTAAATAGACTACAGTGCACAAATATTGTAACAACAGTAAAACGAAACTGTAATAAAGACAGCAATATATTTCACACTTGGATGTTAATTCATCCCATTTAATGAAATAGTATGTTAGTGGTACGTCCAGGTGTATATGCTCTAAGTGTCAATTGTGAGATTAACTTCAAAATGTGGGTTCCATGTCAGTTGCAGGGCCCTTAAAACATCAAAATAGTTGGGATTTCTGCATCATTTCCTCCAAGATTGTGTAAATATAGGTTATATATGACCAATTTAATGTGAAATTTTTTGTAAAAAAGGGGTTTTCTTGTGGAAAAAAGTGCCGCGGAAGCATTTTTTAGACTTTTTTTAACGTATTTTGAAAATTTCGTAAAAATAGGCCCGCATAAAGATATAAAAGAGCTACCCTCAAAGCTGCTATGATATCTTTCTTATCTGAACAATTGGAGATAATGGTAACAGATATGGTTAATTAAGAAGTATAAGAAACCTTATTTAACACCCAACTGAAACAAAAAAATAATAATTTGATCAAGTGCGAGTTGGACTCGCATACTAAGGGGGTAGTTTTCTAATTTGGACCCCAAAAAATAACAGAGTTTTATTTTACTATAAAACTTTCAGGGAAGCCTTTTATAATCTACTGTCTGAATTTGGAGGTTCTATAGATTGGAAGATAAAGGGCAAAATAGGTCAAGTTTTAAATTATAAATTATTAAATCTGTTATTCAAATTATTTAAAAATACAAATAAAATATATTTTTGAAAATTTAAATAGTGTAGTTTCTAAAATGAGAATTAAGTCGATGTTTAATATTTTTGCTAATATCTTTTAAACAAATGATTTAAAAATAATGAGCCTTTTATTTGATATATTACATGATGCATTCGAAAATTTAATTTTTATTTTCCATTTAACTGTATAATTTGTCTCTAAAATTACTATGGAGGTTTTCTAATAATATTTCCTATACATTTCAAGTGAGCCCCAGTACCCCTAATTATTTTCAAAATTTTAGGTATTATGGTTTCGGAAATAAAGCAAGAAATTAGAATTTTTTATATCTTTATGTTAATATCTTGTAAACAATTAATTTTAAACATACGAAAAATATATATTTGTATTCATATTTTTGTTAATAGCTTTTAATTATTTATTTTAAAAATATGAAAAAATTATATTTGTTTTCGTCATAATGAGCCCTTCCATTTGATATATAACATGATGCGTTAGAAACAATTTTAATTTTATATTTTCCAATCCATTCTGTAATTGACCCCCCAAAATTAAAAGTAGAGGTTTCTCCTTATTTTTCTAGTAAACTTCAGGTCATACTCTATACCTCTAATTTTTTTCAAAACTTGACGTTTAAGAGTTTCGGAGATAAGGGGGGGGGGATAAATTTTGGTATATTTTCGTTAATATGTTTTAAATTATTTTTTTTATGAAAAAAATATATTTGTGTTCCTCAGAATGAGACCTTTCATTTGATTACATGATGCGTTTTAAAAAATCATATTTTTCCTAACACAATATTGTTCTCAGTGTAGCCTTAAGCTCTCTTACATAACAGACGTCCAGTAAATACTTACACGAGGGAAACCGACACGGGCGACCTGAGGAGTTCGACCTGACCTAAAGAAGGGACTACTAATGTAATATTTATAAGCCGGATTTGCTTGTCAGAGCGAGATAGAGAAAAAAAGGTAGAAAAGGTATTTGTGGGGTTTCTCGAATGGTTTTGTTAACCGATACACATTGTCATCGACGGGGCCATGTCGATGGAACTGGAACTGAACACCGACAGACTAAAGTAGAGTTTGGAGAACATTTTTATGATTACAAATTATGACGGAACCCTTGCAAGAAAAGCTGACTAATGGAAATAATAATGAGTCAGCTGCTTGCTGTCAGGTAGATTTTAAAATTTGTAGGGGCTTGATTTTGAAATTAATAATAAATGAAATAATACAAAAATAATAGTTTCTTTTTAATGTATTTTTTCAAACAATTTACCAAAAATGCAAAGCTTGGTAATCGGAGTGTAATTTTTTAAGTTATGTTTATCTCCGCTGTTTAAAAGTAGTGTAATAGTATATGAAAATTTCCATTTTGCTAGAAACATGCATTTTTGACAGACAAATTAGAAATTAAATTAAGTGGGACAATCAAATTATCTTTACAATTTTTAATAATAATTTATATTTAAAAAAGAACCGACTTCAGCTGACTTATAATAAAAATTAATTCAAGTACAACATATATTTCAACCATCCTATGTATACAACTGCTTACTTACCACCTAATATCATATGTACACACGCACACACTTACAACCGTATACCATATAGAAGAGTTCGCCGACATACCTAACACATTTTCGTTTCGATAAACTAACGAAACATTTTCTGCTATTTCACGCGATTATAAGCCCCCTAACATAACTTCGTCTCTAAGAGAATATGACTTTCAAATGCATGAAAAGGAAAACCATTACAAACACCCTGTATGATATACTTTCATGGCATATATTGACATTTAAAATAGATATTTATGATAAAAATTTGACATTTACCATAATGTTTACAGCTTTTTTGTATATATTTTTCCGATTTTCAGAAAAATGGTATGTTTTTTGTTATAGAAAAATAAACGGAATCAATCTGGAACATATCTTGGTAGAATACAATTTATAATATTCAAATTTCTTGAGTGGTTTTAGAGAAAACATTAAAGATTCATTGAAATTCGCTGAAAACTAGAAATATAATGCAGTTCAAATCATCAAAATTGCCTAAGATGTTTTTGATTAATGGCTCGTCATACACAGAAAAAAAACGTTGGAGACGAATTGATAACCACCTCCTTTTTGGAAGTTGGTTAAAAAGTGCACGTATATTATTAGGACCTGAAAATATATGGCAATCTAGATTGTTAATTACTTCTTGAATTTGTACTCATTACTGACTAAAAATTCATTCGGATTATTGTTCGTAAATGCAACTTTTCTATCCCTCAGGTCGGAGACATACACACTTTTGAAATAATCTGAAAAGATCTCGCAGATATCGACACAATTATTGGTGGATCTATCACCATGGTACATTGCCCGAGCACCATTATCGCGGTTGGTTTTTAATAGACTCACTCTAAGAAGATTTTTTTTTTTCGATTTTGTTACAATGCTGTACGAGAGCTGTCTTTTATATTTCGGGATTAGAGAACAAAAACAAATATTAATCATCGAAAATCGCTTTATTGTTTTTCAAAATATTCCCCATGAAGATCTATACACTTTTGCATGCGTTTGAACCAATTGTCGAAGCAATTTTGCCACTCTGATGTATCTCCAAAACACGCATTCTGAACGCAGCAACCGCTTCTTCAGGTGTCGAAAAACGTTGTTTTTTACGTACGGGAATAAAAAGAAGTCATTTGGTGACAAGTCAGGACTATACGGCGGATGACTCATCAAATCGATGTTTTGAGTGGTCAAATATGCAGTTGTTTGAGCCGATGTGTGAGAGCTCGCATTGTAGTGGTGAAGAGTGCTCCGTCTTCGGCTGTTGGTTTTCATCATTTCTTGGAAGACAAGTGGCAAACAAATGGTTGTGTACCACTCAGAATTGACTGTTCTGCGTTGTTCTAGTGGTACGGTTGCGACATGTCCAGATTTTCCGAAAAAACAGACAATCATTTGCTTGAAAGTGCTTCGTGCGCGAACAACTTTTGTTGGATTCGGCTCATCTTGAAACACACCCATACAATCGACTGCTGTTTACTTTCGGGCTCATACGCGTAAATTCACGATTCATCACCTGTCACTATGTCATAAACGTGTTTTGAAGCACCGCGATCGTATTATTTAAGCTTTTCTTTCGACCAATCGACACGAGCCTTTTTTTGAACAATTGACAAATTGTGGGGGATCCAATGCGAACATTTTTTTTGATATTCAAATGTTTATGCAATATTGAATGTATGCTGGTCCCACTAATGTGTAAGGTTGACTCAATCTCACGATAGGTCACATGAGGATGTTGCAATATCAGTTCGCGTACAGCATCAATGGTTTCCGGAACAACAACTGTTTTTGGACGACCTTCACGAAATTCGTCTTGGAGTGAACTACGCCCTCGATTGAATTCACCATATCATCGATAAACAGTGATCCTTGATGGAGTTTCATCGCCAAAAATTAAATTAAGTTCATCCATGCACTCTTGCTGACTTAATCCACGTCGAAAGTTGTAAAAAATAATCGCACGAAAATATTCACGATTTAATTCCATTTTTTGGGCGAGATGAATCCTTTAAGTTATTGTAAACAACACATAGCGCTCGTATGTCAAAACGTTCTGAGTACGTATAACCTCAAAAATGTCAAACTTTACGATAGAGCTGTCAGTTGTCAGATTGCAACACTAGGGTTGTCCAATCCGAAATATAAAAGGCAGCGCTCGTACAAATTCCATTATGTCAGGGATAATCAACAAACATTTCATAAACGAAACATCCAAAAGACTGACGTTCCCTGCATGTCACACCACAACCTCGTTGACTTCATTAATCTAACCCCCGTGTAACCTTTTACGACCTTCGGCGTCGACACACATATTACACCGAAATCCCATCAAAATTCCCGTCATTCCCCAAACACACATAGAGACACACATCCAGTAATGTAAGACTCGACGTTAGCGACATGCCATCCTCTCCCGTATGCCGAAAAAATTCCGCAGGCATTCTGCTGCAACGTATACGCAACATAATTCCCGTATGCTCCATCAACTTTATATAAGGTGCAGGTGTGTGTGTCGGTGTGTGTTATGTGCTCCATGCCGATGACCTCCATACACCAGAGCAGCACTACACACCACCCTTTGGCGAAGTCCTCCAGCTACCGACGAGCTGGGGGGCAACGCCCCCTTTTTGCACGTTGCAGTGAAACGGCAGCATGGCGAGGCCGGCGTTCGGGTGTCGGCATTAGCGCGAGAGCAAAGCAAGAGCGCCTATCTGACTGCGCCACTTGAACGCGTTACCGGCGAGGCGAACTGCCAACAATCCCGGCTTTCTGGATATATCGACCTCCGATGTACCGTTGCGGGTCCGACGAAACGTTCGAAATGAGGGAAATTTTTTTCCTTCCTCTCATCCGAGGATCATCCGGGGCGCCTGCTACCCCCTTAATTCGTGTACGAAATTTATTCGATTAATTACAGTTCAATGTGTTTACCAATTAATCTGCGTAAGAGATGAAGGTAGCTAGAGGAACACAACCGAGAGGGTGGGATTAATGAGTTTGATGGGGAGGTCTAGGCCAAAAACCTCCAGGTCACGACCTTTCACCTTACGTCGATTTGTCGAGTCTCTCCTAAGAATCGGTTTTCATTTAAAGACAACAATTTGATTAATTCTAAAATCGAATATTAACAAACTTATTACAATATCGAAAAAATAATAAATGACCCAGACGTAAAAATACATAACTAAAGGATGTTCCAATTTGAGGTTAATTTTTAAATTTGCCGCCATTTATATTTTTTGTGCTAGAATATCATATGTTATTTGACAGATTACAAGTAGGAATATTCCGGTTTATTAAAATTTCGTACAGAATATGGAAGAGAAAATTGTCCGCCGAATGTTACCATTGGAAAAATTGTTCAAAAATCTGTAGGAACTGGTTCAGTAAAAGTGTTGTTGAACAACCAAACACATCAATTCGTCATCGTGCACAGCAATTGAAGATTCCAAAAACCACTTTATTCAGAATTTTGCACAAATATCTTCATTTAAAGGCATAAAAGATTCAGATAACGCAAGAAATAAAGCCAACAGACTTTGGTTTACGTCGTCAATTCGTTAATTGGGCCATACAACAGAAACTTGAAAATGTGATTTTTTTCAAGAAAATCATCTTCAGCGATGAAGCACATTTTGAATTGGGTGGATTTGTTAACAAGCAAAATTGTCGAATCTGGGGTGAAGCAAATCCCCTAGAAATAATGGAAAGACCGATGCATCCACAAAAAGTAACTTTTTGGTGTAGTTTTTGGGCTGGTGGAATAATTGGTCCCTACTTTTTTGAAGATGACAATGGTAATGCTGTTACTGTGATTGGTGATCGATATCGATCTATGATTACTAACTTTTTGTGGGATGAATTGGAGCATATTGATGTGCAGAATATGTGGTTCCTACAGGACGGTGCAACATGTCATTCAGCAGTAGAAATAATCAATCTTTTGAAACAGAAATTTGGTAATCGAATAATTGCTCGAAGAGAAAACATTGGCCCCTTGCATCTTGCGATCTAACATCTCTAGATTTTTTCCTATGGAGATGCCAACGAGCCACAAACAATTGATGACCTAAAGGAAAACATTATTGACTGTTTTCAAGTAATTGAACTGCAGTTATGCCAGAAAGTTATCGAAAATTTTGACAGAAGACTAGAAGCTTGTCGTGATCACCTACAATTTGTTTTCCATTGTTTTCCATTATTAAACCCAAAACAATTGTCCTATCATTTGAAATAAAAGATTTGATCATTCTCAAATAATTTGTGTATTTTATTAAAAATGTAAAAATTAACCTCAAATTTGTATAAAAACAATAAAAACTACTTTCAATATTTTGTTAAATATCAGTTACCTCAAGGGAGGAAGGTCGGGTACTATTTTTTTAAATCATCACAAATTTTCGGGAATCAAAGGTAATAAAAGCATGAAAATTAATGAATAGACTATTTTCATTAAATGAATAAATTTGTTATTCCTTTCTCGAAATTTGTGTTAATAGATGAGAGAATCGGGATCAATACTGATACAGAAATTCAATATTTGGAAACAAAAATTTAAACAGGTATGAAAATTGGTATACATATACTCTTTTCTTAAAACAAAAATAAACGAGTTTTATTGTGTTGTAAAAATTCAGATTTCCAATAGAGATATTATATTTCCGGAACCAAAAAAAATTCAAGCACGAGAAATTAGGACATTAAAAAATTATTTATATAATAGAGACATGATCCGCCATTTTAAGAAAATTTCACTATTAGACAGACTACGAGTGTTTCTACTGCTTATAGAGAACAAAAATTTCCCGAAAACAAAAATTGACGCAGGCATGAAAATTTGTACAAATTTTTCCTAAATACCACAAAATAAGTTGTATTGTTAAAATGTCCAATATCACAAAAAAATTTGAAGACGCGAGATGTAAGACCGACATATAACAAAGTGTTCTACATATACAATTTTTTAAATACTTATCTGTTACAGGAAAAAATTTGGAGGAGAGAAAACCCATGAATAGACAAAATAATTCAAGACCTCCTCAACAATCTTTTCGAAATTACTTACGAATGAGGTATGGGCCAATTTCAACAACAAATTTTAGAAAATTAGAAAACCTGAATAAGAAACTAGCACGATCACAGAACAGCTTAACGTTCCTAATAAAATGCCGAAATGAGGGAATAATTCCAAAGGGGTTGTTACCAAAAATGCCATTCACAGACAGAGGTAGTATTAGAATTCAGTTGAAAACAGGTAATGCTTTAGTTAGAAATAGAATACAACACCATCGGAAATTGAAGGTAAGCCTTAAAAATAACATCATTATATTAGAAAACAAATTCAAAGAAACGCACATTCCATCAGACTATAACCGCATCTTTAATTGTTTAAAGGATTCATACAGCTTGGAATTTCAAATATGTAAAAACAGAAATATAAATAAATTTCAACATCTCTTAAATGAAAAACACAAAAAATCTGTACTTACACCAAATACAAATTTCATCAATAAAACTGTGATTAATTTATCAACTAAACACATTACACCAACAGAACAATACGTACTTTCTAAGGGATTAAATTATTCAATCACTCCACAAAATATACCTAAACTAGATCTGATAGTTGCGATTGAAGACACAGCCCAAAAACTGCCTCCAGAAGTGTCAAGTGAATACCGAATAAGAAATAAATTACTTCTAGAGAAGCAACACAAAATGAAATACAATCTTACTCCTACAGAGAAATATGCCGTAGAAAAACTTAAAAAGACAACACAATTAAAATTCTACCTGCCGATAAAGGTAACGCTACGGTTATACTTGATAAAAATGATTACAACACCAAAATGATGGACCTTATTAACACAGGATCATATTCTAAGCTCAAAAAAGATCCTACGCAAAATATAGAAAAAGCCGCTAGAGACATTATAACAAAACACAAACAAGAATTCACTCCATTAGAACGAAAACACTTAACACCACACTATAGTAAACCTCCACACTTATATGGCGTTCCAAAAATACATAAAGACACAATACCAATGAGACCCATTGTAAGTTCAATAAATTCACCATTACAAAACATATCAAAATTTTTACTAAATATAATTAAACCTTACGAAAATAATCCAAACAATTTAAAAAACACTAACGATTTTTTAACAAAATTAAAAAGCATTATTATCAACAGAAATGATATACTAGTAAGTTTCGACATAGTTAGTCTTTTTACAAATGTACCTGTTGATAAATCATTACAAATTATAAAAAATAAATTACAACAAGATATTACCTTACACAACAAAACAAAACTAAACATTGACACAATTATGGAACTAACCGAACTTTGCTTAAACACTACATATTTTCAATTTGAAGGAGATTTCTATAAACAAGAATTTGGTATGGCCATGGGTTCTTCTTTATCTCCTATAATCAGTAATATATTCATGACATATTTTGAAGAAAGATTCATAGGCAAATATAAAAATAAACCAAAAGTGTGGTGGAGATACGTTGATGACATTTTTGTGGTTTGGGAGTATGGTGCTGAAGAACTGCACTCATTCCTAGATTACATCAATAGTCAAGAACCCACAATAAAATTTACAATGGAGATGGAAAATTTGCATAAACTTGCTTATCTTGATGTACTTATAGATAGAACAAACAACACAATAAGTACAAGTACTTATCGAAAACCTACAAATACTAATAGATATTTGAATTTTCACTCCAACCATCCTTTAAATGTAAAGAAAGGTGTTGTAAAGTGCTTATATGATAGAGCAAAAAACATATCTTCATCCACCCAAATCTTTAACAAAGAAGTCAATATTATCAAAGAACATCTACTTCAAAACGAATATCCCCAAGACTTTATAAATAAAACTATAAATCAGTTAGAAAGAAAATCGCAACAACAAACCAGCACAAATAACCATCACACTAATACCAACCAAACACAAACAGACAACCAAATTATGAACATAATTCCATATATCCCAGGTGTATCGGAAAAAATTAAGCGGTTAGGAAATAAATACAGCGTTAAAACTGTTTTTAAAACAAATAATACCTTGCGCTCTATCCTCACACATACCAAACCGTTTAACGCAACCCAGAGTTCTAAAAATTGTGTGTACAGTGTTTTGTGTGACTGTGGCCATTCTTATACCGGTGAAACTTCAAGACCTTTAGAAGTAAGGAAAAAAGAACATCAATATAACATTTCCAGAAGACATGTGGACAAATCAAATTTGGCCAATCATGTATTAACGAGCACCGGCAGCCATAGGATAGACTGGGATAAAACAAAGATCTTGTTGAAAGAAGAAAACTTAAAAAAGAGAAAACTTAAAGAAGCCAGCTGTATGATGATAAACAACACTGAAATCGGAGCACCTTCAGCCGACCTTCATTTGGACTGGAAGAATTTACTGCTAACAGAACAAAAAAACGGTAACCTCAGCGTCAAGTGATCGCCAAACGACAAATTGTCAGTGTCAAATTTTTTGACAAACAATAAATTCAAAATCAAAGCGAAAATTTTTTAGAAAAAAGCCTCGAAAACAACACTAAACGATTGACAACGACTCCAGACTCGGAGTTGAAACGTCTCCATACACAGATAAGTATTACACAATATACAATACATTACTTATATACAGGAATACTGGTTGATCATTTTATAGACATCTCTTTCTCTCAGAAAAACTGTGAGGAAGAATCTCTGTACAGACAACCAGTAATCCGGGCAATTTTACGAAATTGCCTTACTACACTTTGTTCTACATATACAATTTTTTAAATACTTATCTGTTACAGGAAAAAATTTGGAGGAGAGAAAACCCATGAATAGACAAAATAAATGTAAACAATGTCAGACAAGTAAAACTTTGAAAGTCAAAAAAGTCAAAAAAAAACGTTTAAAACGTCAGAATGTCAAAGAATCAATAATGTTAAAAACTCTCTTAGAGGTGTCATTCCCCGAAAATCCTAGATGTCGGTCTTTACATCTCGCGTCTTCAAATATTAAAAACTGTAAAAATTGTCGTTGAATTTAATATTTTAATGCGTATTGAATATCAAAAATACAAAAAATCGATATTCATTTTGGCGGTAAAATATTTAAATGTAAAAAAATGTAAACAATGTCATAAAAGTAAAACTTTCAAAGTCAAAAAAGATAAAAACAAACGCTTAAAGAGTCAAAAAATCAATAATGCTAAAAACTGTCAAAATTGTCGTTGACACACATATTAAGTGTCAGATATGTCAGAACTGTAAAAAATGTCAAATTTCAAAAACTGAAAAAATGTTTTAGAACCTAAAATGTATTCAATTAATTAGAATTCAATGTATTTACTAGTTATTCTTCGGCTTAAGACACAACGGTAGTGAGAAGAACACAACCGAGAGGGTGGGATTAGCAAGTTTGATCGCGAGGTCTAGGCCAAAAACCTCCAGGTCACGACCTTTCACCTACCGTCGAACCGGACCGATACGATCCCGTCGATGTGTTTATTCGATGACTCACAAACAATTATTGTTGTTGCTCGTTATAATAATGTAACTTTATTCAAATAAATTATATGTCGAACATCATCGATCATTTGATTGTTATTAACATCATGTCAAAGTACAAATATAGGTACGACGAAATATTAAATTAATCATCTCTTCGTTCGATAACTGTCGAATCGATATTCGTTCGTATGAATATTAAACGATACATGGGTTTGTGTAAAGTGAATTTCAGTAAACGTATTGTGTTCGACGTTTGTACAAATAATAATGCACATGAGCACAATTATTAAATTATTGATCGATATTTAAATAAGCTTTCAAATTAGCCCACTACGGTAGTTCTACACAGAAATTATCATGACATCAAATTCAAAATCAAAATGAAGAAAAATTGTCATAAGAAAATAAGTATATAAAGACCAGCTCTCATTATTCGAAAGTTCTCGAATAGTTAGAAAAATTTAGAATAAATCGAAAAACGAATTGGAAAGATCTCTTGTCAATATTAGTAACTAGATTTTTTATGTTACTGACAGAAATGGACATATATTGAAAATGAGCAATTGTTTTTTTGCGGGTAATTAATTTTAAATTAAAAAATATATTATTTATAAGTAGAATATTTTGATACACGATGTAATAGAATTTAAATGGAATACAATAGAAAGTCCTGTCATAATTCGCGAAATATTCGAATTCTTTCGAATTATTCGAATTTTATTGAATTATTCGATTTTTTCGAATCATTCGTTGAATTTCGAATAATTCGAAAATTCGATTCGGACGATATTCGCACATCCCTATTTTTTTTTGTAAAGTTGTGGAATACATTCCTTTATTTTGAGAAACGATTACAGTATAAAACTATAGCAACCCTTAAACCAAATAGTATCAGAAAAAAATCAAAAACGCAACAGAAATCTGATTATAAAATATCCCAGGCACATGAAATAAGGTTGGTTGAAGCGATTTTTTTACACAATGTTTGACATGACGTGAGCAACAAATCATGGAATTGATAACCTCCTCCGTTTTGGAAGTCGATAAAAAGCATGTGGTTGCTAGTTCGTCACCCCACTTAATAGATTAGGACAACAAATCTACAGTGATGAAGCGTGTGTTGAAAAAATTAATATAAAATTCAGGTGTTGTTTTGTTGGAAAAACGCTCGGACACGCCGGTTTTTTTTTGGATATCAAAAATATACTAGATTGGTAGGTAATTAATTTGTACAGAATGAGCACCTTTTAATGTTTACATTTTTTTACTTCCTGGGTAGGTACCTAACAACATTGAATGTGTTATTTATTTGCTAGAGTTGTATTTTGTTACAATTATTTTTAGCTTTTTAGTTATAGGTGGAAGTCGATTATATATATTTTTTAATGTTTTATTTTCAACTTTTTATTTTTTTTGAACTCTGGTAGTTTTCATTCTTTATTTTTTATTTTGTATGTATAAACTTAATAGACAGGACCAGGTAACATCGAAAGCCTCAACATTACACTATGATACATTTTCATTTAAATTGACAGGTAAATGTTTACCTACAAAATGTACTAGTACGCGTTGACTTAATAAGCCCGAAATATATTTATGCCTTATGGACCACGCCATGTAACCTTTTTTCAACTTTTTTTGACAACTCTGTATAACTATAGATAATTCCACTCCACCCTATGTACCAACCATCCTGTTCATACGACTGCCCACGGATAAGCATAAATTTGTTAGCTGCGGAGTAGAATCCATCCCATATTTACGGAGTCAAATCCGTCCTATATTTCAACCATAGTATATAACTCCTTGTGGGCTACTCCATAAATTATTTCATTTGTCAGATTTTATATTATCGCCCTGTGTAACATTAATTCCTCTCCACACTTTATGCAACTTCTTATGTGCTATAAAATAAATAATTTTTTAATCACACTGTATAAAAATAATTTAACTTCAGCATATATTTCAACCATCCTGTATATGATTTGTTTACGTCCACATCATATAACAGTTTTTTAATTACCCTATATAAGTTTAATTTCACATTTTTTCTAACATTTTTATACCACCAATCGTCCACTCCAGCCTATATGCCATCCATCCTGTATATACAGCTAAACGGCCTAATCTATATTTAAATCGTCAAATTAATGCAACTCCTTCTATCACTTTACTTTGTGATTTTGTTTGCTATATCTAAACACCTAATCCTAAATCCACCAAATAGCAGTTTAGAGTTTGACATGTGTTGTTCTATTAGGCCGAGAGAATGTGACAACCAAAAGCACTGTCTTCGCAAAGTGGAAAAAATTTTCATTTAAATAGTATTTGCCTGGTATACAGACAAAACGAGTTTGGTACTCATTGATTTAAGGAGTCGAAAATACTATGCTTTACTTCCTATATGCTTGAGATGTACATAGAAAAATTTCAAATTCGCAATTAAAACTTCCACTCCCTAAAATTCCCGCACTATTACGTTGGAATTAAAATATTTATGAGGAAATGTCCGTTATGTCATTTCGATGAAATTTTTGATAAAATTTTTGGAATTTTCGGCGATTTTCTGCAAAACTGCAAGTTGCACGTCGCAGAAAAGTATATGAGATCACCTACGGATCTTCCTTAATAGATTAAATGTTAAAAAACTATACACATTCATAAGAAGTTTTGGAGCAATCGACCAATATGTTAGGGATATTGGTCGATTTCCATGCACGCATGTGTTCATTCACAAATTTTATCACTTTACCAATAGAATTCTTTTCCAAAATTTGAAGTTTCACCAATCCGTATATAAACTCTATTAAACACGACCATATTCAATCAAAACGGTGCACACCAGGAGAAGAAATCAGGTAACATACATACAAAAAAAAAAAGCGAAAAAAAATACGCGACGAATTGATAACCCCCTATATTTTGGAAGTCGGTTAATAAAAAAAACAATGTTTCCATTTGAAAAAATAAAGATGATGGTCGCAATTTATTTCTGGCTCACCCTGTATAAATGAGTTTATCATCACAAAAACCGCAATCCAAAAAAAAACCGACGTGTCCGAGCATTTTTTCAAAAAACCAACAGTTGAATTTGAAATGAATTTGTTCCAGACCATGCGTCTTCACTGTATATATAGTCTGTATACTTTCTTTTAGCAGTCGCATAAAAATAAATTCAGCACTCCAAACAATTGAAATTTTTTTAAAGCTAGAAAACTTAATACACTTTTTTTTTATCCGACCTCAGTAAACCAGACGTATATTTCATAATGCAGCATCTTGAATGTCATTAATTATTTTAATGAACCAAACTTTAAACGAGGCATCGTTAAAGCTCTATAGCCCCTAAAAATTCTTTTTCGTCGTTAATATGGATAACAAATCACCGATATAAAAACCCTGGCATCGCTAATAAAGCTGCCGCTTTTATTAATAAGCCTCCCCATCAGCTCGTGAGTCTTTCGCTCTTGTTTTTGTTTCACTCCTCTTCATATCCCAATTTATGGGGTACTCACCGCAGGATCGATATATATGTATATACGTTACATCATCCACGTTGTCAAAGTCTTATACACCAATTTTCTCTTTCATTAAAGTCCTTATTGCCTCTCCCCACCCTTCACGCAGGGTAGTTTCGATCGACGATTGTATTGTCTATTCGTTGGCTAGAATTGTCGATTGGGGTTTTTCCTTCTACTAGAATGATGAGAGAAAACTCCCTCGAAAAATTGATTTATAGGATCGTTTTGTTCGGGATTATGGGGGTCGATAAAGAATGGACAGATCAACGACTCTTCCGAGAACATAAGGAGGCCGGTAATCTTTGATGAACGATGGCTCTTAATGACTGGAAATGTTTTTTGGGGTGAGTAGAGAAACGGGATTTCCTTTCGACGTCATATATCTGTAAAAGATTGTAGCATGTAAAAAATTGAAGCTACTTCAATATAAAACACTTTTAAAAAACATATAACCGACTTCCACCTATAACTAAAAAGCTGAAAAAAATTATAACAAAATACAACTCTAGCAAATAAATAACGCATTCAATGTTGTTAGGTACCTACCCAGGAAGCAAAAAATTTAAACATTAAAAGGTGCTCATTCTGTACAAATTAATTACCTACCAATCTAGTATATTTTTGAAGTCGGTGCCATGTCCGTTACGTCATTTCGATGAAATTTTTGATAAGAATTTTGGAATTTTTGGCGATTTTCTGCAAAACTGCAAGTTGCACGGCGCAGAAAAGTGTATGAGATCACCTAGGGATCTTCCTTAATAGATTAAACGTTAAAAAAATATACACATCCATAAGGAGTTTTCGAAAAATCGACCAATATGTTAGGGATATTGGTCGATTTCCATGCACGCATGTGTTCATTCACAAATTTTATCACTTTACCAATAGAATTCTTTTCCCAAATTTGAAGTTTCACCAATCTGAATATATACTCTATTAAACAAGACCATATTCATTCAAAACAGTGCACCACAGGAGAAGAAATCAGGTAACATACATACAAAAAAAAGCGAAAAAATGCGCGACGAATTGATAACCTCCTCTTTTTTGGAAGTCGGTTAAAAAATCCTTTCTATCACGAGTAAACCCTTCAAACAGGCAGTTTTTTTAACTTTTTTTATGGAAATTTCTTTCGACAATATACGTATTCAAATCAAACAGCATATTTTGGAAACAAAATTCATCTACCTGTCGACACTCCGTTAGGCCGTACGTCACTCTTGCATATCCGCCCACCTCTAAAATTGGTTTGAAATCCAAGAGGATTAACAAATTTTGACACACCGATTGATAAACGAACTCTGAATATATAACGACAGACGCGAGGCAAAAACCAATATATACCCATCCGAAGCCAGGCTTTAGAAAAATTTCCACGAAAGTTTACATTAAAATTATAATGGAAAAAAAATTATAAATCAACAGAGAGATCCCAATAGGGACGCGGGAACATGACGAAAGCTACGTGAACAAAAAAACAGTCGGAGAGCGAAAAAAATTATTCCGCAGTGAACAGCGACGGCCGTTGCGACTGCGGGAGAAGTTCGAAATCAATTTTTTGACGTTAGATGAATATTTATGAGGGCATTTAAGCGATCAAAATCTACTACGCTGCCGATAGGAATTCCGAATTTTCGTTTAAACGTATCAGGAACGTTAAAAAAATTATCACAGTTACAAACCCCCCAGCGGTCTCATTTAAAAAAAATCAGGGGAAATGATTTCCAGCAAAAGCCGTTCTGCCTATCTAAGGACTTGTTGATAAACGATTTCAAATCTGTGATTGATTGTGAAATATTATTGCACAGACCTTTCAGATCACAAACAAAAATTTTAAGTCATTTATTGTACAAATACAACAAATCTGATATTCTGGAAAATGAATACAATGAATCTCAGTGAATGTCAGAATGCAGACCGAAATTTAGAATTTAAAAAATTTACGTAAAAAAAAACTAAAATCCCCTAAAAGGAATCTTCATATGTACTCGTTCTAAACAGATGTATATAATCCACAGGTTTTGCTAGCTCACATACTTAAATCCTAGTTTAAAATAATCATCCCACGTTCGAATGCCAAAAGCAGACCCTGTTTTTCCAAATTAATTCTCTCATCTGCCCCATGATGGCGGCCCACCGACCGCCATGTTGACATGACGCCCACGAACCCCATGTTTTGGTTAGTACAAATGAACGCCATCTTGTGACTTCCTACCCAACAGCAGCCGTGTTGTTGTTTAGTCACCACCAATCTCCAAGTCAACAAAGAAAGCGAATTCAACCGTCCGTCGCTAAAAGAATTACATTTAGATTTTTTTTTTGGATTTAGATTTCATTAGACACTAGGATAAGGGAAACGACACAAAAGTTTGTAATAAATACGTTTAAAAAAAAAAAACAAAAACCGACTTAAAAAAATAACTAACTAAAAAGTATGAAATAATTTTGCGCTACAACAATAGAAGTGTAAAGTATCGTTACTTTTCAGTTAAGTACTCGTTACTTAATATTCTTTACTCAGGTACTCGTTCTGTATATGCTTACTTTTGAATTGAATTATTTTCTAAATATGTATATGTATTAAGAAAATTTTGTATATGATTCTAACATAGGTGGATCCACTTTTTTGTAGACTAGGGAGGTAACCAAATGTCCGATTTTCGATATTCGCCAATTTTCTCTTCCAATATTCGAGAATACGAATATCAGATCAAAATTTATTTATTTTGGTTTAATCAAAAATTATAACCTAAATTGTGCTTCGTAATCATTATAGCCACTGTTCTATTTTTAATATATAAATTGAAATAGTTGTGGGATCTTTGTTGCCTCACAGATGTATAAGCACAAAATTTTGTATACTAACACCAAACCCTTACATTCAATGCTCTTCCAATAGTTAAGCTGTCATCATATTGGAGTGAACCAAAACAGTTTTGTTTTTATTTATGAGAGAAGTTATAAGAAGTTATTATAATTAAACAGAAAAATTATATAATTAAATTTATAGTCAAATAAAAACTAACATTATGTGGATTGCCAAAAAAAAGGAATTTTATTGTCATGTTATAACTTATCTTATTTATGGACTCATTTACATATTTTTAAAATCAGTTTCAAAAACAAAGTGACGAACGAGTCTAACCTTTGTATAGGTTTAAAAGTAAGATTCTGCAAGCTTGTATATTTCTGAGTAAAATCAGATTGAATGCATGAGAATTGGTAAAAAAATAACTGACTTATGACGAGGTATGTTTTAACATCCTGACAGCTAATTTCTCTTATTTTGCAACATTAACTAGGCCTAAACACAAATTTCGCTTCGTTGGCTATTGCTACTAATTTGAATTGACAGTTGCGAAAATGGTACTAGCTAATGACGATAAAATTTGCATCAGTACTTTAAATTAGAGGATGATAAATGGCGAGTTCTGCCATAATTTGTTGCTAGGCGATATAATAAAAAAACATAATTTACAATTTTGTTAAGAAATTTCACCTAAAACAATTGCCAGGCGGGCGGGCAGGTGCCTGTGGATTTAGCGGCGCTATCCACCGAAATTTGTTATCCGGAGATTTAAAACATACGCACCTTTATAGTGTAATAAATCAATTATTTTTTGACAGATTCTTGAACGTGACCTCCTGTTGGATCTGCAAATATTCAAGCTTATCCTTTATTTTTAAAACTAGAAGTGTGACCCAAGAAAGTATCTTTAAAGTTTGTCAAAGTTTAGCTATGACTGCAATTTTGTATTTAAAAAATGAAGTCCGCACTCTGACACCATCAATTGTCGAGTACCTTTATCAGTTGCGCTCCCCTCAACGGATTGAATCTCCAGAAGATTGTATCATAATTTCTTTGACAGGTTTTCGTTAACCTAAGAATTCTTTCTCCTAGAAATCACAAGGAAACGGCGTTATATGCAGTATGACTCCTGATTTTGAGTATCTGTGAGCTAGTGTTCCCTGAAACTTCCAAACCTCGAAATTCATTTAGCCATAAAACCCTATATCATGTTATGAAACTGACACAACTTGCTTAATTTTATTTAGCAATTAAATTGTTGCCTGATTACATATACATGTCAGGATTCCAGAAGAATGTATATATGAAGTTGACATTTATGTCATCATACAACTGTTATTTCTCATTGCAATTACAAGTTAATACCTACGTGTCCTACCTGTACCACTTAACTTTTGAAATCACAAGTAAGTTATACAGTGTGCAATGTTCCTAATGAGTAACATCATAATATTTACGCTTTTCATTGTCAAACATATTCGCAAAAAATTCGCATGCATAACCGCGAATACGAATGCGAATATTAAAAAACACGAGATTATTCGCTAACGCGAATGCGAATATAGGTTCCATCCCTATTATAGACGATCTGAGTATCATCATTCTTTAGGTCTGTTAATTATACTGACTGACCGGAACTAATCAATTTTTTTTTTATTTACCCATGTTCGGAACAGAAAAAAAATCATATTTTTAATACCACCAAAGCTGATTGTTTAAGAAATTCGGTAAAAAAGTGTTTCCTCATTTTCTAAGAAACAGTACAAGCTATGTTGTTGGAAAAAATATGGGACCACTTCGCGATCCCCCGGAACAGGATCCAGTATAAACGGTCCAAATTCCTTGAGCGGTTTGCGAGTAACGGCAGAACAAACTAAAAAAACAAGCGAAGCTGTCATCATCATGGAGTAAACCAACCAACCATTTACAAGGTACTCAAGAGAATATTCCTTTCACCCTAAAAGGCTAAGTTTAATTGGCGAATTAGTAAATTATGAATAATTGGTTTTCAGATGTATTTTGTGACGTATTTTTTCGATAATTTTAAAATGTATAGATTAATAAGACCTTAAAGAAATATAGAATATCAGGGCTTCCTAATTATTTACGTGAAAATTAGCATAATCATAAGGTCAATTTTCAATGGTAGAACGACACCCTTAGTATACAAATCTTATTCTCAATTAGGCTTTATTACAGCATGCAGACAAGAAAAACACTATTATCAACTAAATAAACAGACAGGTATATAATAAGTTGTTCACATATTTTCCAAAAAATTTATGGAATATAAACGGGAGTACGTACTATAAATGTCTGCTTATAATTTACATTTTAGGATTACCTGCGGCAGCATTGTCGTTTGGTAAAAGTGCTAGAAGAATGAACAAAAACAAAAGTACCACAGTACAGAACAAGAAAAATGTGAAGATTTGATTGTTCATTAGCAGATGGTTTATGTTAATTTTAAAATTCTGGAGTCAATCTTCTACCTTTGCCACCCAGTTCACCTCATTTTTTCCTCACTGGACACATGTGGGATATTATAGTAGCTTATCGACTGGTCCAATACATTATTTATTGAAAATTATGAGCAAGAGTCTATTGAATTTTGACAGATTAATCATTTGTTGTTTTTGACCATTTATTTATGTAAAGCAGTTATCTATAAAGTCGAAGAACTTTTAATGTAATTATTTTCCCAGACTAACGGAGATCCACGATACTTTGAAACATTTCTTGAATGACGTAATAGACATATTAGCTGAAGAATTAATGCCCCCAACATAAATTAGTCCTCGAAATTGTTTGGTACTCTTTTCATGAAACTTTTTTTAATATCAAAGACTAACAAAATTAACTAAAGGTGTATCAACCTTAAACTTCAACAAATAACTAACAGAAAGGACGATCAGATTATTAAACAAACTGTAATATAATTATCATCAACAAGTAAATAAAAAATATATGTTGTACTTACACCAATTTCGTTTGAGGATACGAAACTCACCTGAAAAAAATACGAATATATTAGATTTAAATATGTAGATATTCATTACAATTTTTTTAATCAAATAAATATAATATATGAATTATTGTTTTTTTTTTCAACCAAGAATCAAAACACTTTTTAAATATAGTAGGAGAGATAGAGCGGGATTTTGCTCGTCATCCTGAAAATGGACAGAATATATCGTATTAAGTTCAATTCCTGAACTACATCACGTTTCTAGGCAGGCGCCAGTGGAAGTGATAAGAGGATAGTTACAGGGTGTGAATATTGTAATTTTTTTGGTGGATTCATCGCGGCCAAAAAATGGAATTAAATCGTGAACATTTTCGTGCGATTATTTTTTACAACTTTCGACGTGGATTACGTCAGCAAGAGTGCATGGATGAACTTAATTTAATTTTTGGCGATGAAACTCCATCAAGGACCACTCTTTATCTATGGTATGGTGAATTCAATCGAGGTCGTAGTTCACTCCAAGACGAATTTCGTGAAAGTCGTCCAACAACAGTTGTTGTTCCGGAAACCATTGATGCTATGCGCGAACTGAGATTGCAAGATCGTCATGTGACCTATCTGAAATTGAGTCAACCTTACACATTAGTGGGACCAGCATACATTCAATATTGCATAAACATTTGAATGTCAAACAAAAATTGTTCGCGTTGGATCCCACACAATTTGTCAATCGTTCAAAAAAAAAGCTCGTGCCGATTGGTCGAAAGAAAAGCTCGGGATGCTTCAAAACACGTTTATAACATAGTGACAGGTGATGAATCGTGTATTTACGCGTATGAGCCCGAAAGTAAACAGCAGTCGACTGTATTGGTGTTTCAAGATGAGCCGAATCCAACAAAAGTTGTTCGCGCCGAAGCACTTCCAAGCAAATGATCGCCTGTTTTTTCGGAAAAACTGGGCATGTCGCAACCGTACCACTAGAACAACGCAGAACAGTCAATTCTGAGTGGTACACAACCATTTGTTTGCCAGTTGTCTTCCAGGAAATGAGGAAAACCAACCGCTGAAGACGAATCACTCTTCACCACGACAATTCGAGCTCTCAAACATCGGCTCAAACAACTGCATTTTTGACCACTCAAAACATCGATTTGATGAGTCATCCGCCGTATAGCCCTGACTTGTCACCAAATGACTTCTTTTTATTCCCGTACGTAAAAAAGAAACTGAGTAGTCAACGTTTTTCGACACCTGAAGAAGCGGTGGCTGCATTCAGAATGCATGTTTTGGAGGTACCTCAATCAGAGTGGAAAAAGTGGAATATTTTGAAAAACATTAAAGCGATTCTCGATGATTAATATTTATTTTTGTTCTCTAATCCCGAAATATAAAAGGCAGCCCTGTATATTTATGCCTTATGAACCACGCCATGTAAGCTTTTTTTCAACTTTTTTTAACAACTCTGTATAACTATAGATAAATCAACTCCGCCCTATGTACCAACCATCATGTACATACGACTGGCCACGGACAAGCATAAATGTGTTAGCTGCCTTCTGTAAACTATAGGACGGAGTAGAATCCATCCCATATTTACGGAGTCAAATCCGTCCTATATTTCAACCATAGTATATAACTCCTTGTAGGCTTCCTGTGTAACATTAATTCCTCTCCACACTTTATGCAACTTCTTATTGGCTATAAAACAAATGATTTTTTAATCACACTGTATAAAAATAATTACACTCCAGCATATATTTCAACCATCCTGTATATGATTTGCTTATGTCCACATCACATAACAGTTTTTTAATCACCCTATATAATTTTAATTTCACATTTTTTCCAACATTTTTATACCGCCAAACGTCCAGTCCATCCTATATTCCTGTATATACGGCTCCTATGGACCACTATCATGTTACTCTGTCCTATATTTCAATCATCATATAAATGCAACTCCTTCTATCACTTTACTTTGAGATTCTGTTTGCTATAACTAAACACCCTGTGTGTAAACGCACCAAATAGTAGTTTAGAGTTTGACATGTGTTGTCACTGAATTTTCTATTAGACCGGGAGAATGTGACAACCAAAAGCACCGTCTTCGCAAAATGGAAAAATTTGTATTTTAAAAGGTATTTGCCTGGTATACAAACAAAACGAGCTTGGTACTCATTGATTTAAGGAACCGAAAACACTATGCTTTACTACCTATATGCTTGAGATGTACAAAGAAAATTTTCAAATTCGCAATTAAAACTTTCAGTGCCTAAAATTACCGCACTATTACGTTGGAATTAAAATATTTATGAGGGAATGTCCGTTATGTCATTTATATGAAATTTTTGATAAGAATTTTGGAATTTTCAGCGATTTTCTGCAAAACTGCAAGTTGCACGTCGCAGAAAAGTATATGATATCACCTAAGGATCTTCCTTAATAGATTAAACGTTAAAAAACTATACAGATCCATAAGGAGTTATCGAAAAATCGACTAAAATATTAGAGATATTGGTCGATTTCCATGCACGCATGTGTTCATTCACAAATTTTATCACTTTATCGATAGAATTCTTTTCCAAAATTTGAAGTTTCACCAATCCGGATCCCTATTAAACAAGACCACATTCATTGAAAACGGTTCACCACAGGAGAAGAAATCAGGTAACATACATACAAAAATAGGCAAAAAAAATACGCGACGAATTGATAACCTCCTCCTTTTTGGAAGTCGGTTAAAAATTATATGCTCTCAAGTCCGATATTTAGGAACATAACTTTCCAATTTCATATAAAACGACACGATTAATATTTTTGCCAAATCCCCAAATGTCAACAAGAAGATCTGTTAAATTCCAACAGAATTTACACAAAAGATAAAGTTCCAACCTCTTCCTCAAAATCCCTAATAATTCCAACGAAACAACTTAATTCTAAAATTGTATTACTTCATGAATTCGTCCGACAATTAAAATATTAAAAGTAGGAAACGGAATTCTCCGACCCTGTTGGCACACAATTCGGAAAAAGCACGCGAAGTTGTGATGGGGGGAGGCGGACCTGGTACACAAATCTCGCCCAAAACAAGAGCAAAAGAAAAAGAATTCTCTTCGTTTTCCCAGAGTTCCCCACAAATTCTTCAGGCAATTTTCGTCTCCGAATATCATCGAAATAGAAGGAGATGTAAAACGGGCGGACAGCCCGGAAAACTCTTTACGGCGTTTTAATTATCCGGAGTTTCCGGAACGTACGATTTTAGAGCTGGACCCCTGCGATTTGCTGTTAAAATATGATTTTTGTGTTATTCAAATTTATGCGACTGCTAATTAGTTTTGAAATCGAAGCTAGCTCGTTAAACATTTCGACTGATTGAGAATAAATGAACGGGAAAATTTGTTCCAATACAAAATTTTGTATTATTATGTTTCTGATTATTGAACGATTTTCGAATTTTATGGCCCAAACTTCATTCAATCCATTTTGAAGTGCAATAATCTCATAAGAATATAATTTTTAATCTAGTAAATTAAATAACATGAAAAAAAAACAAATAATAGGTTTGTTCATAGTAGCCAGTTGCCAACGATTCCAACGGTTTGAGAAATTCTACGCCAATCAGCGAGCTCGGTAGTTAACTCGGCGAACGCTCGATTGGAGTAAAATTTCTCAAACCGTTGGAATCGTTGGCAACTGGCTACTACGAACAAGCCTATTTAGTCTTATTATACAGTGAAGGGCAAATTTGTGGAACTAAGTAAATATCTCTGGAATTATTAGAGATATCAAAACGAAATTTGGAAGGTGGATACTGCAGTAGATTGCCTATTTGTTTCCAATTTTGAACTTCCTGTTTTACCGGAAGTAATGTCGATTTTAAAATTTGCAATGAAACACCCTGTATAATATTTTAGTTTCTGATGAAACATTTTATTGCGAATACAAAAATATCGGGTTTGATATTGTTTACTTCAATACCTACCGAGATATTAACAGAAAAGTAACTAAGGAAAGGAAAAATTCGATGGTAGCTAAACTCGGTTCAGATTTCATTTACGCCCGATATAAACAAACCGCTCGGGGCATTATACCGTCACAGCCAACAGCACTGCTCAGGCACAAATTAAATCTGAATCAAGTTTAGTAGTCCATGAAATTCATTGCAGAAGTGACAGTAGTTGTCAAAATAAGTTATTAGATTTTTTTATTTGAAGGTAAAAAGATTGTATTGTTTTAATTTGATCGTAAAATGGTCGAATTAAGTGAAAGAGAAAGAATAGAAATATTAGTGATAATTGGGTATCGGGAGAGGAAAAGGACGCATCAAGAATTGTGTGACCTTTTTAACATTGTTCATCCGAAGACACAAATATCCCGTTCAGTAGTGACGAAAACTTTGCGAAGGTACGACACAAGTGGAACAGTTAGCAATTTACCAAAAAGTAGACGGTTAAAAAGGGCAAGTAATGAACGTGTAGCTCAAAATGTTGGTATATCTTTGGAAGAAAATCCTCACTTATCCACTCCCGAACACGCCAATATGCATGGAAATAGCCGTCGTTCAGTAGGAAGGATATTAAGGCGAGAAAAATATCCATACAAAATTCGCCTCGTTCAAGAACTGTCCGAAGACGATTTCGACAGACGTTTGCAATTTTATGAAACGATGGTGGATATTTGTAACCGTGATAATAATTTTATAAGAAATGTGGTGTTTTCAGACGAGGCTACATTTTGTTTAAATGGTACGGTTAATCTACATAACTGCCGCTACTGGTAGCACAGTAATCCTAATTGGGTACAAGAGGCTCATACACAAAATCCCCAAAAATTGAACGTTTGGGCCGGCATTTATAACAACAGAATCGTGGAACCCTTCTTCCTACAAGAAACTTTAAACGGAGATAGGTATTTACAGCTCTTGGAGACACAAGTTATTCCGGCATTGGAGGTAAATGGACAATTACCAAATAATATCTGGTTTCAGCAGGATGGAGCACCACCCCATTACGCTCGCATTGTTCGAGATCATTTAGATAGGACATTTCATCACAGATGGATTGGAAGAATCCCGACCTTAATCCACTAGACTACTTTTTGTGGAGTTACTTAAAGTCTAAGGTTTATGTTGATAGACCAAATAATTTGCAAGAATAAGCTGCAAGAATAACTCAAGAAAGACATCCAGAGAATTACACCAGAAGTAATAGCTAATGTTACTAGAGAATTTAAAAACCGACTTGCTTATTGTCAAGAAGTAATCGGTGCTCAGTTTGAACATTTAATACATAAAGTTTAGTTAAGTTTCAATGTTTTGAAAATCACTTAGATTTAGTTAATAATTATGATTATGTATTTCTTTAATGGATATTAGATTTTTCCTTACCTTAATTACTTTTCTGTTAATATCTCGGTAGGTATTGAAGTAAACAATATCAAACCCGATATTTTTGTATTCGCAATAAAATGTTTCATTAGAAACTAAAATACTATACAGGGTGTTTCAGTACAAATTTTAAAATTGACATTACTTCCCGTAAAACTGGAAGTTCAAAGTTGTAAAAAAATTTGGAAACAACTAGGCATTCTACTTCAGTATCCACCTTCCAAATTTCATTTTGATATTTCTAATAATTCCAGAGATATTTGCTTGGTTCCACACATTTGCCTATCACTGTATAAATTTACTAGTATTATGGCTACAGATACACTAAAAACGGTTAGTAAACCGTTTTTAGTGTATCTATTCAATAGCATGATTATCTACGGTATTATTGCATGGGGAGGAGCCTTTCCCAACAATCTAAACTTATTACAAAGTGTACAAAACAAAATACTGAAAACTGTAAATAAATACAATATTGTTGGACAAGGCAACCCATGCAATTTAGTCCAACAATTTGCTTTTGACTGCTTGACTTACCATTATGATGTACTAAAAACTAAATAAATAACATCAAAAAGTAACGGGTGTTTTTTTACAGGTATAATAGAACTTTCAAATGGAATAAAACAAGGATATATATTTTTTAAATTGTCATGAAATTTACTTTATTCGAAAGATAATCTTCTGGCATTATAATTTGAATATGACTTCTGGCATATGACCGCCACGGCTGGCTCGGACGTAGTCTAATCTGGAGGTCCAATTCTCGATGACTTTCTCCAACATTTGTGGCAGTATATTGGCAATAACGCACCGAATGTTGTCCTCCAAGTAGTCAATCGTTTCGGGATTATAGGCGTAGACTAGCGACTTCACGTATCCCCACAGAAAATAGTCAAGCGGCGTTAAATCACACGATCCTGGAGGCCAATTCACGGGTCCGAAATGTGAAACTATGCGGTTACCAAACGTTTCTTTCAATAAATTAATTGTGGCACTAGCTGTGTGACATGTAGCCCCGTCTTGTTGAAACCACAGCTCGTGTGCTTCATGATTGTTCAATCGATGAACGAACAAGTTAGTAATCATGGCTCTATAGCGATTACCATTGACTGTAACGTTCTGGCCAACATTGTTTTTAAAGAAGTACGGACCAATTATTCCACCAGCCCATAAAGCACACCAAACAGTCAGTTTTTCTGAATGTAACGGTGTCTCAACATGAACTTGAGGATTATCATCACTCCACATACGGCAGTTTTGTTCATTGACGTATCCATTCAACCAAAAGTTTGCTTCACAGCTAAACAAAATTCGCTTAGGAAAATCGGGATCAACGGCAATCCTGTTTTGGGACCATTCACCGAATGTACGCCTTGCTAGGTGACCGTATGGCTCCTATTCTATGTCCTATCTTTCCCCAAAATCTTCCATAAAGTGGATGGACACATATCCAGTTCCTGTGCACGATGGCCGATAGACTGATTCGGGTTTTCCTCTACACTACGCTCTACAGCAGCAATAAATTCTTCTGTACGCACAGTACGACATCTCTGTGGAAGCGTATTATCTTTTAGAGTAAACGTGGTGCAAAAATGTTGCATAGTTAATCGAATTAATTGCTCTGATGGACGATTATGTTGACCGTAAAATGGACGTAGTGCGCGATACGTATTTCGAACAGAACCATGATTTTCAAAATGAATTTGCACAATTTGGAAGCGTTTTTCAGGCGTCAGTCTATTTATGATGAAATGCCAAACCAAACTAAACACAAATCACTTGACAGCTGACAAGATGGCCGCCGGTTAAAATAGTGTTGCCAACTTACAGTTCTATACCTCTAAGAAAACACCCGTTATATGAAGTATATCTGAACACAAACCAAAACAAAAATTAAAAGTTAAATATATATATTTAAAATTTAAATAGCCGTCTGTGAGACGGGTGGTTAGTAACAACGCTACATATTAGGCACGTTAGTAGATAAGGGTTAAAAAATATGTACGCTGTTCACAGGAACGACACTCTTCAAAAATTTTCGCTCTAAACTTGTTGGACGTATAATTGCTGAACATCACTTTCTTCAAAAACGATCAACACTGTTCCTAATCAAGAGTTCGTTTTCCTCCTAAAATAGACAGAAAAAAAGAGGCATGTACAAAATGAAACCTAGCGCTGAATTTTTCATCGCGTAAACGACTTGACGTTTAATTAATTTTCCAGTTAAATTAATCCGTTCGCAAACAGAAAAAGAGACGGGAGAAAAAAAGAGGAGGCGTGTCTCTCGGTAAAGAATCCAATTTGAAATTCCAAAAGCAGACTTGATGTATCATGTTGGCCTGCCGAAAGATGCAAAAAAAACAACGACGAACGACGTTCCGAATCGATACTATTCGGTCGGGTACGAACGTGTTCCCTAGTGTTATGAATAATGATCGGTGGCGCGTAGACAATATATTAATCCCTTAATCTGTATTCCATGTATTCATTGAGAGTTCAACAAATGTGCATTATTTATGGAATTAATGTTGGGTACCCTGGAATAAAAGTAAAGTCCATTTTTTTCTTTAAATGTCTTTTTTGGAAATAAAACTTTCATATATAAAACGGTTTGTAGTGTTACCTCTGTTATTGAAGGAAATATAATTTTTAATAATATCACTATTGTTTCCAGTGTTTACTTGGTGAAAATTCATTTTAATTTTTAATAAAATAATAGCTCAGGTCATTTACGGAGGTAAAACTCTTTTGGTGACAAAATTAATAGTAGAAAAAATCCAACATGACATAAAACACGATTAATTGACATAAAATTCAACATTTTTTATCGATGCGTTATCGTTTTATTCCAAAAAAAAAACTCCAAAAATCGGTAACAATTCAGTTTTTTACCTTTTACACAAAATCCGCCTATGGAACTGTGTTTGCTACTATGGGCAATGTTGAAGAGGAATGAAAAACCTACAAAATGAGCTACTACGAGGGCTGTCATTTATATTTCGGGATTGGACAACCCTAGTGTTGCAATCTGACAACTGACAGCTCTCTCGAGAAGTTTGACATTTTTGAGGTTATACGTACTCAGAACGTTTTGACATACGAGCGCAATGTGTTGTTTACAGTAACTTAAAGAATTCATCTCGGCCAAAAAATGGAATTAAATCGTGAACATTTTCGTGCGATTATTTTTTACAACTTTCGACGTGTATTAAGTCAGCAAGAGTGCATGGATGAACTTAATTTAATTTTTGGCGATGAAACTCCATCAAGGACCACTGTTTATCGATGGTATGGTGAATTCAATCGAGGTCGTAGTTCACTCCTAGACGAATTGCGTGAAGGTCGTCCAAAAACAGTTGTTACGGAAACCATTGATGCTGTGCGCGAACTGATTTTGCAAGATAGTCATTTAACCTATCGTGAGATTGAGTCAACCTTACACATTAGTGGGACCAGCATACATTCAATAGTGCATAAACATTTGAATGTCAAAAAAATTTGTTCGCGTTGGAACCCACACAATTTGTCAATCGTTCAAGAAAACGCTCATGTCGATTGGTCAAAAGAAAAGCTCAAAAAATACGATCGCGGTGCTTCAAAACACGTTTATGACCTAGTGACAGGTGATGAATCGTGGATTTACCCGTATGAGCCCGAAAGTAAACAGCAGTCGACTGTATGGGTGTTTCAAGATGAGCCGAATCCAACAAAAGTTGTTCGCGCACGAAGCACTTCCAAGCAAATGATCGCCTGTTTTTTCGGAAAAACTGGACATGTCGCAACCGTACCACTAGAACAACGCAGAACAGTCAATTATGAGTGGTACACAACCATTTGTTTGCCAGTTTTCTTCCAAGAAATGAGGAAAACCAACCGCCGAAGACGGATCACTCTTCACGACGACAATGCGAGCTCTCACACATCGGCTCAAACAACTGCATTTTTGACCACTCAAAACATCGATTTGATGAGTCATCCGCCGTATAGGCCTGACTTGTCACCAAATAACTTCTTTTTATTCCTGTACGTAAAAAACAAACCGAGAGGTCAACGTTAGTCGACACCTGAAGAAGCGGTTGCTGCGTTCAGAATGCATGTTTTGGAGATACCTCAATCAGAGTGGAAAAAGTGCTTCGACAATTGGTTCAAACGCATGCAAAAGTGTATAGATCTTCATGGGGAATATTTTGAAAAACAATAAAGCGATTTTCGATGATGAATATTTGTTTTTGTTCTCTAATCCCGAAATATAAAAGGCAGCCCTCGTATACGCTCAATCAATAATTTAATTAATTGGTTTCTTAGATAATGAAATCTTTACCCGAAATTCCAAAAAAAAAAAAATCCTTATATATTTTTTATTTTATAGCTGAAATATTCTTATGATTGTAAAAAAAACGAATTACTTTGTTTTATATCACTAATTTATTTATTTATTTAATAAATAAACATAAAAAACCATGACTAGTTTCCACAATACTATGTCATTTTCAAACGGAAACAAATTTATGTATGACGACAAAACATTTTGAAACAGACCGAAGGGTCTTGTCTACAACAGTAGGTATGTGTTAAATTCTCGGAAGGATTACATAAATATGGCATTTTTGTGTACAAGACTATTGAAATAGAAACAAAGTGGTAAAGTGAGTAAGAAAATTTAAATATATCATTTTTAATTATTAGTTACTTAAAAATTTCAAATAGATCTTTTGAAACTCTACCTGCTCGTTAAGTAGTAAATTACAAGAAATGGAATTATTATGGCTTTTGTAAATTTCTATATTCTCAAATGTTCCAATAAATGGCTTAAAATTGTTATAGTGAATGATCTCTGTTTCTTGCAATTTAGGAAATGTATGTCCTGTAGTAAGAAAAAAATTGGCAAATGTTGAGTCAGTTTTATTTAATCTAAAGGAACGTAAGTGTTCAAGATATCGAATATTGAAATTTCTACAGGTCATACCAAGGTAAAAGCTATTGCACTCTGAACATTATAGTTTATATACTCCAGATTTCAAGAACTTATCACTTATTTTGTCTGTTAAAAATATGATTTGACAAATTTGATTGGGATCTAAAACTAACTTTAATATTATGCTTTGACAAAAGTTTCACTATTCTCTCACTTGTGGTTCCAAAATAAGTAATGCTAAACGTATTTGAATTGAACATTGTTATCTTTGATTTTTGGATAGATTAAATGTTGCGCAATTTGACTTTTTTTTCTGGGAAATAAGTTCATTAATTAACTTGTGGTTATAACCGTTATTAATGGGGTAATGTATCATCGATTTATATGCTGCTAGTTTGTGTGAGTGTGGACTAAACAATGAATCTGGGATAGTAATGTCTGTGAATGTTGGTTTTCTGAATACATTGAACGTGATTTTATTATGTTTATTAGTAAGGGTGAGGTCTAGATAATGGATAGATGAGCTACTTTTAGTTTCCAGAGTAAACTAATATCAAGTTTAATCACACAGGAATGGTTTTTGCTTACCTACTATCTCGATATTAAGAGCTAAATGGGCATGCAATGGAAGTATTGAGTGTAATGTAGCAAATTTGTGAAATAACATAATTTTATTTTTTTAATGTTATTTTTTGTAATAAATCTGAAAACACTTAATTTTTATGAAACAGTTGAAGATAGGTGTAGGGCATTGTACATGAATTACGTCTAGAATTTTCTGGAGAATCCAAAAAATAAATAATATACAGGGTCTTGCATTTAAAATAAGAAAGTTGGTGTTGGCCATTGTCACATGAGACACCCTATATATTTTTTTTTGTTGAAAATAGCGCATTGAAAAATATAAGATTTTTTCCCTACAAGCCTTCCTTTATTCGTTATCGAATTTATTCCATTTGGCTGTTCCACACTGTATATACAAACGAATTGAGAGCATTCTTCTTTTTCAAGTCGGTCAAAAACACACTCAGGAATCTAGCAATCAGGAGAGGAAAACTTGGCAAAAATACGAAGCACATTCTCTCGATATTTCAAGATTCCGTCGTCCTCCGACGTATGTTCTCCCTCCGTCGAAACGTCGTCGACCTTGGCAATGTGTGGATGCGGATCGGGTACAATGACTCTCGCACGGAGCGAGAACAACGAACAACAATAATTCCTATTCGTCGTCGTCGTCGTCGTGGTCGTCTCATGCCTGGTGATCTGAAACAAACTAGCTAGGCTCTTGCACACTGACTTTACACCTATATGTTGGTTTTGCGGTGAGCGAGAGGTTATAAAAATCGTTATATCCACCGGATGAGCTCATAAATACGTTCCACGTTATTTTATATTAAAATACAATCACTGGTTTTTCGCACTTATTAGAGATTGCGATTGAACTCAGAGATTGCTTACAGAAAACTGTACACAGCAAAGAACAACCAATATAAATATATTAGTAAAGTAACGAAGTAATACTAAATTAAAACAAATATTTATATATATACAAAACTTTTATAATATTTTTGTATTTCATAACGAACCAAGAAGTATAAAATAAATAATCACTCTAGGCCCTATTCAGATTTATTTTCTACCTGAGAACGGAGGTTTTCGGCGGCCAGAGTCATAGCTGATTCTGCTTCGCGCAATTCGAAAAAAGTACATGATTAAACCAAACGTAATTTTTATACTTTTTCCAATTTTTACGTTAATTTATAATAAAATGATATGCAAGTACAGGTGTGAAGGGATACGTATAGAGGCTGAGTGTTTTGTTATGATTAGTATGGGGATCTCGAAAACTAGCGGAGATAGGGCAATGGTTAAAAGTTAAAGTTTTACTGGCCCAATTTAATGACACTTTCGGATTTTTGTAAACAGTGATGGCTTACTACATATTTTGAAAAAACGAAATCCTGTCGATTTAGTCAAATCCTTCTAGCTCCTTTGTTTTTGATTTTATAAAAAAAGTGTAAATATCACAATTGAAGGGAATTGTATCCCGAATATGATTGTAATATCCTCATTTGCGTGACAGCTCTCGGTTTCGAGATATCACACAAATTTATCTTTTTTTGAATGGAAACCATAGTTGGCTATGACCTCAAAAAATCGGACATTTTTAGAGCTTTTCAACGATATAATAATCGATATAGTTATTCACAAAAATAACGGAGTTATGGATGCTTTTCTCTCTTATTTTCACTTTTAACGTAGTTAGTTATGAAATAGATTGATTTATTAATAACTATTCGAAAAAATATTGAACTATTTTTTTTATTAGGTATATGAGATATAACGCAAAAACTAAATAAGTAGGTACTTACTAAAAACTTAAGAAATTAAAGTACATAAAAATGGTTACAATTTATGTTTGAAAAGTCCACCATTGTTATTTAGACAAAAATTACATCTTTTTAAGATTGACATTACCGCTTTCCTCACAGACCGCCTATCAATTTCTACAATTGCTTGTAATACCGCCTCCCTTAGGCTACCAACTATCTCATACTTCCTTTTGTATACTTTGTTTTTTAGCGCACCCCATAAATAGAAGTCTATATATAACTGCCAAATCGGGAGACTGGGGTGGCCACTCGCGTGGGACATTTCTTCCTATCCAAGAGTTTGGATAGATATTATCTAAGTGTTGTCTTACTAATAACGAGTTATGAGCAGGTGCTCCATCATGTTGGAACCACTCAATTTCTAAACGAGTTCTCAAATTCAAATTATGCAACATGTCTTGAAAAGTGTATTGCAAGAAATGCAAGTAGCGCTCCCCAGTAAGTGATTCGTCATAGATAAAAGGCCCCAGAATAGTAGACCCTATGATACTACACCAAACATTAAAACCAAATTTTATCTGGGGTGGTCTTTGTTCTACATGGAAAGGGTTTTCTTTAGCGTAGATATGCTCATTGTGTGTGTTGAACATACCGCATTCGTAAATCTAGTTTCATCTGATTATAACACCTTTAATGGAAACTGTGGATTGTCAAGGCACATGTCTCTAAACCATGTACAAAACAAAATACGTCGATGTCCGTCACCAGCATGCAAAGTTTGAGAAACTGCAAGTTTGTACGGGTGGAACTTGTGCGCTTTCAGTACCGTAACTACAGTTCGTTGAGATGTGCCAGCTTCTGCCGCAATCTCACGAGTAGATGTAGATGGATTTTTATTTACCATTGCCAAAACATTTATTTGTGCTGCTTCGTTAATTTGATTACGTTCCTTTGGTGGTTTAGTAAAAGATCCATATCTGCGTAAACTATCGTAAAGCCTCTTAAATGTACATAGAGCAGGTTGACGACGATTAAAATATCTATGAAAGTATTCCTCAGCTGCACGAACTGAATTTTTATGGCATATGAAATAACATTCCACTATATTCAGTTTTTCTTCGTTAGAATATTCCATTTTATTACGAAAACTTGTCAATATCGACTGTCAGTTCCGCACTACTGATGGGATTACTCTCAAATGAGGAAACATCAAAGTGAAAACAATCTTTTTCATGGCTACCTACGTTAAAAGTGAAAATAAGAGAGAAAAGCATCCATAACTCCGTTATTTTTATGAATAACTATATCGAGTATTATATCGTTAAGAAGCTCTAAAAATGTCCGATTTTTTGAGGTCATAGCCAACTATGGTTTCCATTCAAAAAAAGATGTTTTTGTCACATCTCGAAAACGACATCTGTCACGCAAACGAGAACATGACAATCATATTCTGGATACAATTCCCTTCAATTTTGATATTTATACTTTTTTATAAAATCTAAAACAAGGGAGCTAGAGGGATTTGACTAAATTGGTAGAATTTCGTTTATTCAAAATATCTAGTAAGCCATGACTTTTTACAAAAATCCGAAAGTGTCATTAAATTGGGCCAGTAAAACTGCAAATCTTTCCCAATTTAACCATTGCTCTATCTCCGTTAGTTTCCGAGATCCCCATACTGATCATAAAAAAACTCACCCTGTATACTCCTGGAATATTAAATAACTGTATATACAGCAGAGATTTGTGTTTGTTAACTTCCTATCAAAATTATTAACCAAGTATCTCGACTTTCAATGAAAAAGGCATACTACTTTTACACAACTCATTTCACTCAACATATATTGTGAAAACACTAAAAAATGTTGGACAAAATCCTAATTACTTGAACCATGCTGGTCAAATTCATAGAAAAAATCTAAGGTATGGGTATGAAATCATAATTTTCTGAGAAGTTAATACTGTATGACCAATATTCAATGACCGAAATAGCAGCTGCAATAATTGATGTAATAACGAACCATTCACAAGAAATTTAAGACGTAATTTTCTAGCAAGACAGAGCTCCACCTCATTATGCTCTCAGGGTAGAATCATAGAATTGCCAGCGCGATCACCGGATCTTACCCTATTAGATTTTTTCATGTGAGGTTACCTTAGATAGACAATGTATTAAACGAAACCACAAAGTATTGGTGATTTACGTCATAGGAAAAGTAAGTAAAGAAAATACGAGATTTGTCACGGATTCAAAGTCACTCTGGAACAGCAGGCAAAAAGACTTGATGAGTACAACTGAACAATCCCTCTACATTTTGGGTTGTCCAAAACTATCCTAGATGGGCCTAACTGGTCCAAAAAGCGGTACTTGTTGGATTATAATTATTTTCACATATTAAAGTGAAAGTATAATCAAAATTTTAATTATTAACAAATAAAACAGTACATTAGTTCATTAATTGTTCGGATACGCTCGCAACTATTTATTGATTCGTCTCCAGATTTCCAATTTTTTGACTTCTCTCGCCACCCTCCCAGACGGAGTCTTTTGTTTTCTGGCCGTTCGATATTTTCCGAGCGTGCTTCCTTTTATGTTTACTTAGGCGCCCGTTTCGAATGACAACAGTGGCAGAGTGGATTCGATTCAACTCTCGTTTTGCCCCCATTGTTTCCCCCTCAGCTCATAAACAACATCGCGTTTCATGAAGCGCGCTGGAAGTTTTCATTTGTCTCTCTATTCGTTTTTCTATGTCACATCAGCGAGTGGCGTGACCGATATCTGAGGAATAACAAAAGTGGGTGAGCGGAGTTGTCGTACTTGAAAAATTATCAAATAACGAAATTCATTATTGAACTTACTGTATGAGAATTTAAAAGTGTAAGTGTATACATTCTTGATTAATTGATATACTAAATATTGGTAGGAGCACAAAGAATGTTATGCCACACAGGATAACAAATCTAATTATGCACACCATTTAGTCGAAGATAACCATAACTTTAATGATAATCTCGACATTTTACATTTAGAGGATACTACTCGCAGCAAAAGAAATTTATTAGAATCCATAGAGATTAACCGATACAAGGAAACAGGTAAGGTTTTAGTAGTATACAGTAGTACTTTTTCTATAGAGGTTAGAAACTGTTTGTTTTTCCTGGTGTCGATAACAATGTTTGACGAAATGGACAAGCAAAGGATCAATGTGAAATTTCTCATTAAATAAGAAAAACGCCGAGTGAGTGCTATAAATTGTTGAAAGAGGACTATGCTGAGATCTCTTTCTCCCGTGCAATTGGCATAAAAAAGATTTCAGAAGGCCGAAAGAGCACCGAAGTTGACCAACGTCCAGACATGTGCCTGTTTCAACTCCGGAAATAGTAATCACAATTAATGAAATTGTGCGTGGAGATGGTTGAATTAACATTCGGATGGTGGCTGAGATTCTAAACGCCGATCAAGAAACGGCCGGAGAAATTTTACATGACGAACTGAACATTAAGAAAGTCTGTGCGAAAGTGGGTACCAAATTGACTATCGAGCAACAGCTCGTCCGTCAACAAATCTGTTCAGATTTTCTTGAAAGGTTGGATGAAGAGCCTGAATTGATGGAAAACATTATCACCTACGGCAATCTATGCACTGGCAAACTCCACCATGACCAAACATAAAAAAGCAAGTATGTCGAAATCAAAATTTAATAAACTCAATGGTAATCGAATTTTTTACGACATCAACAGCACCGTGATGACTGAATGGTTGCCAGAGAGTCAAACTGTAGTGGATCTTGCTCCAGAACAACCCACCTGTGAACACACACCGTACCCGCCTGATTTAGCGCACTGTGACTTTTTCTTGTTTGAGGACATCAAGTCTGCCTCAAAATCGAATCGAATCGGTAGAAAAGCTGAAGCGTAAATCGGCGGAGTTCCTAAATGCTCTTACAAAAGAAAACTTCCAGCATTGCTTTGACCAGTGAAAAACGAATGGCACGATATGTGCCGAGGGTAGGAGAGTACCCTAAAGGGGAGCAATCGATTGTAGAATAAATTTTAAAATAATTTTTTTTTCAGAAGAAGTCTCCTTATTTAGTAGCCATACCTCGTGTATGTCAATTTATTTAGACAACTTTAGCCACGAATCCTCTGATATAAATAAAGTGTGTTCCAAAATTCGGGCAAAGTTTGAATTTGCCACCATTTGTGCAGCGTTACGATACAACATGTTTTCATTATTGAATCAAAAGAATAATAAAAGTTTGGCGGCTACAGTTTCTGTGTATTGTCACCCAATATAAATTATTTGTATATCATTTTCTGGATCACCCTGTACAACTATAATTCAACTCTACACGATGTTGCAACCGCCCGGTATAAGCATTAATCGTCTCCACCCTATTGTTTATATTTTTCTATTGTTTAAATCACCCTATATACCCATAATTAAACTTCGTCCCATATGTCAAGTAAAAATACCTACTTCCATATAACATTTTTTAACCAACCTGTATAACTATAATTTCACTCCACCTTATTGTTATCCTCTCCACTCTGTATAACTATTGTTTTACTTCACTCTTTTTTCAACCACATTGTATACGAAACTACTTATGTGCCACCCATTACAACATTTTTTGAACCACCCTGTATAACTTTACTTCTATTTCACCTTATATTTCAACCATCCTATATATGGAACTGCTTATGTACCACCCAAAAATCACAATTATTTGTAAAAAATTTTTGAACCCACCTGTCTAACTGTAATTTTACTTCACTCTATATTTCAACTGTCCACATTGCTTGCCCCTTGAATTTCGATATATGCACATACACACTCATACCGTCGTATATCGAACAGAAAAGATCCCTCACCTAACAATTTTTCTTTTCGATACACTAATGGCATATTTTGTGTCATTTCACTTGCCTGCAAGCCCTATAAAATGAGAACCGTTACAAACACCCTGTACGGTATACTTTCTTGCATATCTTGACATTTAAGCTAGATATTTATTGTTTTCTGAATGATATTTGTGGTATATTTTTCAATGTCTAAGTACTTCTTGGGAAATAACACCACAATTTAAAGAAAATTGCTGTATATTCCAAACGTTTCGGGGTCTAGATCAGACCCCGTTGTCAACGGTTAAGAAACTACGGATAAAAAAGGCACAATTCTAAGATGTAAATTAAAATATTTGACAATGTGTAATTATTTGATTTCTGACGTAACTAAGAGAATTTTATATGTAATATACAGGGTAGCACAGAAACTTCTAAAGATCATATAATCATAAAGTTCCTTTCAAATTGCAAGATTTTGAAAGGGAGATCTTCAGAACTTTATGTGGCGCTCCTAGGTGCGACTTTGTTATAAGATAGTGCATTCGCCAAAAATGCGACCAAGGAACTTTGTTGATTCAGTGATCCCATTAAAATCATAAAGGAAAAACTTTATGAACTATCCCGATATTGGGTTGTTCACAAGGACATGACCATTAGCAATTTCTTCCTTAATCATCGGCAACCAGGAACGACTGAATTCTACGGAGGTAGTAGCGATACAATCGTTTTCATTTAACAAAATTAAAGCAGACTCTTTTAGTTTTCTTTTGATGTCGTGTCCTTCTTTGTGTAATATAACTGAATTTTGAAACTATATTTTATGACCAACGGCCCAAGCATGTTAACAAATTTTGGATTTTTCAAATTGTCGTTTTTTTATGTAATATATGTGTTCGTTTATTCGAACATTCAGAGGTCTAGAGGTTTCTCCAATATAGAATTTATTACATTCACAAGGGATTTTATAAATGCAATTTTTTGTATTTTGAGTTTTGTTATTTGGTTTGGTTTTTGATATAATTGATTTTAGTGTATTTCTTGTTTTAAATGATGTTTTGATATTATATCTGTTTCCCACTCTTTTTAGTCTTTCTGACAGACCCTGTATGTATATTATAGTTATTGTATTAATGTGATTATCTTGGGAGTCAGTGTTGCTTGGTGAAGTTTGATGTTGGTTGTTAGGGATTGTTTGGTATTCGATTTTCTTTAACTCGTTATTAATAAATTTATTTGGGTAATGATTGGCAGAAAGTACATTTTTTAACGTTTTTTCTTCATTGAATTTATTTATGTTAGAACAGTTGGTTTTTGCTCTGTCATATAGAGATTTAATGATACCTCTTTTTACTGAATTTGGATGATTAGAGTTGAAGTTGAGATACCTGTTAGTATGAGTCGGTTTTCTGTAAACTTCTGTTTCAAATGTCGATTGTGTTTTGGTTATTAAAATGTCTAAGAATGGTAACTTGTTAATCTGTTCAAGCTCTAGTGTAATCTTAATAGTATGTTCTGTGTTGTTTATGTCGTTAAGTAATGCATGTAAATTATCAAGATTATGTTCCCAAACGAATATGTCATCAACATAACGCCACCAAACCAAAGGTTTAATCTGTTTTGAGAAAATTGTTTGTTCAAATTTTTCCATAAAAAGGTTTTTCCTAGGTTTTCCCTTATGATTTTAATGAGATCACTAAATCAACAAAGTTCTTTGGTCGCATTTTTGGCGAATGCACTATCTTGTAACAAAGTCGCACCTAGGAGCGCCACATAAATTTCTGAAGATCTCGCTTTCAAATTCTTCCAATTTGAAAGGAACTTTATGATGTTTACCGTTTTTGCACATATTTTTACGATTTTCAGAAAAACAGTGTGTGTTGTGTAATATAAAATTATACGAATTCAAGCTGGAACATCTCTTTGTAGAATGCAATTGATTGAGCTGTTTTAAAGAAACAGTATAGATTCATTGAAATTCCCTGCAGTGTCGTCCCTTAATTACAGCTTTTTTGATTTCCTAGAAAACCGTAAATCTGACGTTATAGAAAATTATATGGTACCTTTCGGTAAGTTTCCTTAATACAATGCCGTTTAAATCATAAAAATTGCCAAAACCGTTTTCGAATAATCACTGAACATACATAAAAAAACGTGCCCACGAATTGATAACCTCCTCCTTTTTGGAAGTCGGTTAAAAAATAACACTCTAACGACTAAAAACTGTATTTTCTATTAAATTCAAACCTTGCGTTAATATTGGAACATCCTATATCTGGACAATACAACAACCGTTGTCATCGCAAAAAAAAACAAACGCAGTTCTTCTCGTACACACATGTATACACATGTTTCTAAAACGTTTCGACACTTTTCTTCTCTTGACCTCGACCACTGCCGTCACCGCAACCAACTTCGAAAATAAATTTCCTTCAAACCGACATGGAACCGAAAGTCGAAAGTCGACGCTCGAAAAACATTCTGGCGTACGTACGTAGGGCTAGGCTAATTTATCGTTCCGTGAGTCACACACGCCGAGCACCACAGAGCAGTGACTCGTCGTTGGTATCGTGTGCCAAAAAAGCGTTTTAGAGCTTCGCCGAAGCCACGGGGTAATAAATTTGCCAGAGCGCCGAAGGAAAACGGGAATTTGTCCTAATCCAGATGGCCGTTTGATAATGGCCGGGTGTTTATATGCGTTAAAGTTTGCAGAGACAGTGACAGAAATGTTTTTGGATAGGAGTAATGAGTTCATAATTAGATTAACCCCGAAGGCGCTTTTGCCGGTCTGGTTCTTTAGTAGAATTGCATCTGTTTAAGTTCTAAGCTACGGTCATTCGTTATGTGGTAACTACCGTTTTTATCTTTGTTAGAGAAGTTTAGTTTTGATACCGGGAAAGTAAGTAAGAAGGAAATCTCACTGTCTTTCTTTGTGTTATTCTTAGTAGTGGATCTAAATGGCAGGTGAATTAAAATAATTGTCACTATTCTGTTACGACTCAAGTATTAATCCCAATTTAATTATTAAACTATTAAAGCAAGTTCAACTATAAGAAGTTTTAAATTAAAACTTAGGGAATATCTAAAATCACATACCACAAATTTGTAATTTGTATTGTACTGATATTTAGTTTAGGTGTAAACACAATTAAATATAGGTATATATTTTTCTTTTCTTATTGTAAGAAATTTGTTTGTATATTAGGAAATTTCTATTTAATAAAGCTATTCGCGACTTGACCTTACAGTGTATGGCAGCACACTCCCTCTAAGGCACGTGCCTTTAGGGGAAAATTCACTAACCCCAGATATCCTAGATATCAAAAGGGTTTAGCTCTGTGGGAGCCCTTGCCAGGTTATCAGGACCGTGGTTGGAGTCGTGGCAGCTTCCCATTAATTTTCTAACCGCCCGGACTGTTCCTAACAGAACGGCTTTCTGCATTAGTTGGTAAAGATGTTCGTCCAGACCGAGGTATTTTAACTTATTTAGTAGAAGTTTTGGGACTACTCCTGTTATTGACATAACAATTGGTACAGTTCGTGTGTTATTCATGTCCCACTGTGTCTTCATTTGAAATTCCAAATCCCTATATTTGGCTATTTTTTCAGCCTGCTTAATATTTATGTTATTGTTGTTTGGGATTGCTATGTCAATTAAGGTTGTTTTCCTAGAGATTTTATCTACTAAAACTATATCTGGTCTATTGTGAGCAACAGTCCGATCGCTCAGTATCGTGCGGTCCCAGTACAGCTTATAGTTGTTATTTTCTAAAATAGTTTCTGGTTTGTATATATAATAGGGTGTTCTTACCGACTGTGATAGCTCAAGTTTCAGCGCTAGTTCCTAGTGCAGTATTTTTGCCACAGCATCGTGTCGTTCTTTGTATTCAGTTGCAGCGAACGCTTGACAACCTCCTGTGATATGCTGGATAGATTCAGATGTTTGGCAACCGTACCTGCATCTATCGTTGTTAATAGAAGGCTCTTTAACGATGTACTTTAGATATTTCTTCATTGGAATTACTTGATCTTGGATTGCCAATATAAAGCCTTCCGTTTCAGGGGCTTCTCTTTCCATTTCAGCAGTTTCTGATCTGTGGACTGGTGGTGTAATTGGACATGTTGTTGTGTCAGTCGCAGTGGTGTTGAGTCATCAACCTGGCACATGACTCTATGTAGATCAGAAAATTCTGCAAGTTTCTGGAATAGTTTTCTTAGATCTGTCAATCCTCTTTCTCCTTGATACCGTGGCAAAGTTGTACGTTCGACAGAGCTCTTTGGATTTTGAGCTTTTGTTAGTAAAACTTGAACTTTTCGTTGTAATTGTTCAATGTCAATCTTGCACCAATTAACTATACCGAAAGAGTAACTGAGCACTGAACACGCATAGGTGTTAACAGCCTGAAACAGATTTTTACTGTTTAGTTTGGTTTTCAACAGTCGTCTTACCCTTCTATAAAACTCTGCTGTTAGGTCCTTTTTGATAGTCATGTGATCAACATGTTGAGCCTGCTTTATTCCAAGGTATTTATAAGTATGACCTTCCCCCATAGATTCAATTGAGGTGCCATCTCCCATTTCGAAGTGCCCCCCCTGCTGTATTTTGCCTTTAACTGTATTAATAATTCGGCATTTGTCTAGGCCAAATTTCATATTGATGTCACTAGAGAACCCTTCTACTATTTTAAGCATATCATACTGCTGTTGTTTTGTAGCTGCCATTAACTTTAAGTCGCCCATGTATAACAAATGATTTATCTTTAATGCTTGTACGTTGTTGTGTTTGAGACTGAACCCAAAATTAGTCGAGTTCAATTTGTTCAATTGGAATGGGGTCAGTTTGTATGGAACAATTGGCTTCATTCAGTGAGATTTTGGTTTGCCAGGTGGACATGGCATATTCTAAAAAGTTAATAATTCACTTTATAGAGTTTCAGCACCTTAATGAGCCAATCATGTGGAACTGAATCAAAGGCCTTTTCGTAGTCCACATATGCCGTGTAGAGATTTCGTCTTTTGGTGTGGTCTTGATTGCAGACAACGGAATCAATTATCAGTTGTTCTTTGCAACCCATTGAATTTTTCCCGCATCCCTTTTGTTGTTGATTAATTATGTTGTTATTATTATTATTATTACTAAAAAATTGTTGTTCAAATTTGCGCAATATTAAATTAAGTTTGACGTGTCCAAAGTTTTTTTTCTTCTTTTATCTGGGCAGATTTTATTAAGTATTTTCCAAACTACGAACATACTCTATGAGTATAATGATAGTGATATTTTTATTAAATCATGTGGTAATACTAGTTTCGTATAATAAACAACTAATGTAGTTAGATTCTCATCTTTGTAATTAAGTAATAAAACAGTCAAATTCTTACAACAACTAATAATTAAGACCAAGACAAAAAACCTCTTCAAAATCCTACAAAGAATACCAAGTTAATCCCAATATTTCAACAGCAAGACTTTACTCAATTTTTCGACGATTGCATATTATCACTTATTGTTATAAACGATCAAGGTCCATAAAACATATATGACGAAACTGACACACACACACAATAATCCGAGGATATATAAAACTATAATTTGGTTTTCGCAATCTTAAAAAGAAACTTTGGAACGGGCCGAGGAAAGAGCACAATCAGTTGCAACGCAAAATTAGGTATTAGCCGTAGAAATAATTATTCATAATTTCGACGATATAAATACATTGCAATAATGTGTTTTTTTTTTAATATTACTGTACGTACGTATATTTAAACAGTGAAGTAATTGATTAATTACTGTTGATTAATTGTAACCTTAACAGTTTTCTTTTTTTAAACACGTTATTTGCATAGCTGGAATAATAAACGGGCAATTATTTATTGTAACGCAAGTCGAATAGATTTAAGTTTGGTCATAATTGCGGATTGAGCATTTAATAATAACAGAAATGACCTTGAGAGCACAGATATAATACCAAGAGGCACACGACATAGATGCATGCTTAGCAAGAAATTCATCATTTTTACACGATTGTTAAAAACACTATCCGTTTTCAAGGTATACAGTATGACGATACTGTATGGAATAAAAATTATTTCCTCTTGGAAGATAATCGTAAAAAATACGTCTATTTTAGATAATTGCGACTCTGAAAAAAAAGTCACCAAGTGTTAAATCTGGCAACCTTGGTGGTCATTCGATCGTTCATTTTGTTCCCAACCCACCATAATTCACATTCACATGTATTCAGAAATATTTGATTCAGTTGTGGCAACAGATAGCCCTAAAGAAATTACAAATACCTAGGACCAGCGAAGCTTTAATCAAATTGATTAAATACTTTATTTATGGGCTAGAACAACGATGCGCACACAAAACTGCGCATGTTTTTCATCAGAGACATCCGAATAAAAATATTGGGCATCAGTATGTGTTGGATTTAGTTCATAAATCTGAAGAAACTAGAAGTACGTACAATAAAATTGTCAAGAATCATAGAGTTTTAACTGAATCTTCATACTTCATATAGATCTGATGATGGTTCGTAAATAAAACCGAAATATAACGTAATGTATTAGCATATGTAAATATGTATAGAAGACAACCCAGCCTTTTTACAAAATATCGCAAAACGTACATCAAGATAGCCAAAGAGAAAAACAAAAACAGTTTTCTGGATATTTGTTAATAAACAATGTGCAGTCTCTTATAGACCTGATGATGGTTCGTAAATAAAACCGAAACGTAACGTATTTTACGGGGGCTGCCTTTTATATTTAGGAATTAGAGAACAAAAACAAATATTAATCATCGAAAATCGCTTTATTGTTTTTCAAAATATTCCCCATGAAGATCTATATACTTTTGCATGCGTTTGAACCAATTGTCGAAGCACTTTTTCCACTATGATTGAGGTATCTCCAAAACCTTTCAGTTTGTTTTTTACGTACGGGAATAAAAAGAAATCATTTGGTGACAAGTCAGGACTATACGGCGGATGACTCATCCAATCGATGTTTTGAGTGGTCAAAAATGCAGTTGTTTGAGCCGATGTGTGAGAGCTCGCATTGTCGTGATGAAGAGTGATCCGCCTTTGGCGGTTGGTTTTCCTCATTTCTTGGAAGACAACTGGCAAACAAATGGTTGTGTACCACTCAGAATTGACTGTTCTGCGTTGTTCTAATGGTACGGTTGCGACATGTACAGTTTTTCCAAAAAAAAACAGGCGATCATTTGCTTTCAAGTGCTTCGTGTGCGAACAACTTTTGTTGGATTCGGCTCATCTTGAAACACTCATACAGTCGACTGCTGTTTACTTTCGGCCTCATAGGCGTAAATCCACGATTCATCACCTGTCACTATGTCATAAAGGTGGTTTGAAGCACCGCGATCATATTTTTTGAGCCTTTCTTTCGACCAATCGACACGAGCCTTTTTTGAACGATTGACAAATGTGTGGGATCCAATGCGAACAAATCTTTTGAACATTCAAATGTTTATGCAATATTGAATGTATGCTGGTCCCACTAATGTGTAAGGTTGACTCAATCTCACGATAGGTCACATGACGATCTTGCAATATCAGTTCGCGCACAGCATCAATGGTTTCCGAAACAACAACTGTTTTTGGACGACCTTCACGAAATTCGTCTTAGAGTGAACTACGACCTCGATTGAATTCACCATACCATCGATAAACAGTGGTCCTTGATGGAGTTTCATCGCCAAAAATTAAATTAGGTTCATCCATGCACTCTTGCTGACTTTAATCCACGTCGAAAGTTGTAAAAAATAATCGCACGAAAATGTTCACGATTTAATTCCATTTTTTGGCTGAGATGAATCCTTTAAGTTACTGTAAACAATACATAGCGCTCGTATGTCAAAACGTTCTGAGTACGTATAACCTCAAAAATGTCAAACTTTACGATAGAGCTGTCAGTTGTCAGATTGCAACACTAGAGTTGTCCAATCCCGAAATATAAAAGGCAGCCCTCGTATTAGCATATGTATGTATAGAAGACAACTCAAACCCAGCCTTTTTACAGAGTACCGCAAAACGAACATCAAGATAGCCAAAGAGAAGAACAAAAACAATTTTGTGGATATTTGTTAACAAACAATCTGCAGTCTCATATAGATCTGATAAAGGTTCGTAAATAAAACCGAAACGTAACGATAATTTATTAGCATATGTGTTTTGAATGACTGAATCCCTTTAATATACCATATCAAGTATTTACAACACTCAGGAGCCTGTTGATAACTTATTCCTAGTTTCTACAAAGACATACTGTATGCCTAGTAACCACAAGACACTCGACAATATCCTCCAACCAAACACCAAGTGATGCTGATGATGCCTCTACTCGATGAAGCGGTTGACCATGAATTTAGTTTATTGAACTCCCTCTTCTATCGATTTCTCTGTCTTCACCGTTGATCATACGGCTGCCTTTACGTTTGACCCGTTTCGTTTATTTTTTTCGCGAGACAAAAAACGGCCATCAACTTATCGGAATTAAATTATAGTCGTTCGTTATCCTAAATCATCGACATTTTTAGAACAGAGATGAATTTTTTGTTTGTTCAACAAACGGCGTGTAGTGAATGAATTTGTCTGTTACTTGATCAAGCGTCACCAGCGAAGAAGAAATTCATCAAAACAATTGTTTCTTTCGTAATAGAAATCTTGCGAAAATTTACTACATGCTTGTGTAAAAAGGGGACCTCGACGCGTTGAAATTTCTGGTTCGCCTACCAAATAAGTACGATTCATTGTTATTGGCTTTTTGTTTTAATAGAAAATAAAACGTATTGGAGTACTAACAGGGTGGCGAACTAAGAATGCGAGGTCGTGTAGCTGGGAAACTATCCGTCGTAGAAGTTTGAGACAAAAAAAAACTTGCTTATTTTTATGTTTTCTTGGGAAATAACACCACAATTGAAATAAAAAGTTATACATTGAAAGAAAAACCGAAAGTTTCAAAGTTGATTCTGACTTCGTTGTCAATGACTTTAAAATAAGTATATTAAATAAAAGATAAAAATAATCAAGAATATGCCACAAATAACATTTACAAGACAAAAAAACGGCCAAGAGAAACCTGGAAAATGTTTCTAAGAAAAAAATACTTGATCTTTAAAGTCGAGGATAATGTGAACCTCTACTATTAAGACAATTTATGCTATTCAAATGTTGTCATAAAAAACAGCTGAGTCGATTTTCACAAACTCCGGCTAGTTAAAAAAAGGGTATTTCTTGAGCTACAAATGTTATAATATTTGAAGTTTTGTTAGTTCCGAATGTTGCCTAAGTAGGGCTTTTTTCGACATTCCGACAGAAATGGTTGATTTTCTCAAAAAAAAATTAAACGCATTGGTATGTTTTTTAAGACATACCTGTAGGTGACCCAAAACTGCGGAGAAATACAGAACTTTATTATTCTAAATACAAAAGTTATTAAAAAATTTATAAATGCAAAAAATAATTATATTTGATATTTGTGGACGTCGAAGAAACAGGCCAAACAGTAGAATTTCTTACATTGTCCGCAACAAAACTTCGATTATTTAGGGTTCCCTATATACAGTATACGGATACCCTTATAATATCACTCCGGATTTCTGCCTCTGTCACATCACAGCAATTTTCTCTTAAACTACTGGACGGAATTTGGTATGAATGTATAGTTTGGTGACCCGATCAGGAGTACATATCGTAAATAAAGAAATTTTGATTTTAGGGGTACTTCTGGAAAGAAAAACTAATAAAATCTACCGTTCCCGCCCCCTGATCTCCGAAACTACTGAGCCTAAAATTTTGAAAAAAATAGGAAATATAGATCGTTGCGTGAACTTTTCAGGAAAAATAAGGAGAAATAATTAATATTGACTTTGGGGGGCAAATTATAAAATTAAATGAAAATTTTTTTTTCAAACGCATCATGTAATATATCATATTCATATTTAAAAAAATATATTAAAAAGATATTAACGAAAATATACCAAAATTTACCCATTCCCTCCCCCCTTATCTCCGAAACTATAAAACGTAAAGTTTTGAAAAAAATTAGAGGTATAGGGTCTGACTTGAAGTTTACTGGAAAAATAAGGAGAAACCTCTACTTTTAATTTTGGGGGGCAAACTACAGAATTAAATGGAAAATATAAAATTAAAATTGTTTCTAACTCATCATGTTATATATCAAATGAAAGGGCTCATTATGACGAAAACAAATATATTTTTTAATATTTTTAAAATAAATTAATTAAAAGATATTGGGCAATAACACCACAATCGAAATAAAACGATGTAGATTGAAGGAAAAAGTTTCAAAGTCTATTCTGACTTCGTTACGTTGACGACATTTTCGTAATTTGGTAACACAATCTTGAAGAACTAAATAAATTATTAAATGAGATAAATAACAAAGAGCCAACTATCAAATTTACCATAGAAATTGAAGAAAATAACAAACTCTCTTTCCTATACATATTAATAACAAAAACAGAATCTTCATTCGAAACAAAAGTTTATAGAAAACCAACTCATGCAAACAGATACCTAAATTTCAATTCAAATTATCCGAATACAGTAAAGAAAGATGTCATTAAGTCATTATATGATAGAGCAAAGACCAACTGTTCTGATGATAATAAATTCAACAATGAAAAAATAATTATAAAAAATGTTCTCACTGGAAACAATTACCCTACAAAATTTATCAACAAAGAGTTAAACAGACTTGAACAGAGAACAAACCTTTCGAATCAACCCAGAACTTCTCTTATTAACACTACTACTACTCAGGGCAACTACATTACAGTTACAACTATTCCATATATACAGGGTCTGTCAGAAAGATTGAAAAGAGTGGGCAACAGATTTAATGTTAAAACAACATTCCAAACAAGAAATATACTGAAATCTCTAGTATCGAAAACAAAACCAACGAAAAACCCAGAACTCAAAAAACTGCATATACAAGATTCCTTGCGAATGCAATAAATTTTATATTGGAGAAACATCGAGACCATTAAACGTACGAATAAATGAACACAAGAATTACATAAAGAAACGACAATTTGAAAAATCGAAAATTTGTGAACATGCATGGGACATAGGCCGTAAAATACAATTTGACAATTCAACAATACTTCACAAAGAACAACATAACACAAAACGAAAAATAAAAGAGTCTGCCTTAATTCTTTTAAATGAAGACGATTGTATCGGTTCTACTTCTGTAGAATTTAATCGTATCTGGTTACCGACAATTAAGGAAGAAATTATTAATGGTAACCTCCTTTTGAACAACCCAATATCGGGATAGTTCAAAGGTTTTTCCTAGGTTTTCCCTTATGACGTTAATGGATCACTGGAACAATAGAATTCTTTGATCGCATTTTAGGCGAATGCGCTATCTTATAACAAAGTCGTACCTAGGAACGCCACTTCTAAATTCTAAAGACAACTCTTTCAAATTCTTCTAATTTGAAAGCTGTTTAACTATAATACATGATCTTTAGAATTTTTTGTGCTACCTGTATATATAAAAACAACGAATTTCTAATGTCAATTTAAATGTCATAATAATTTTCGTTTAGCAATTTACATCAATAAATATAAAACCATGACAACGAAGTCAGAATAGACTTTGAAACGTTTTCCTTCAATATGCGTCGTTTTATTTCGATTGTGGTGTTATTGCCCAAAAAAACACAAAAGTAATCAAGAATATGCCACAAACAACGTTTAGAAGACAAGTGTAATTGTTTAGTTTGATTATTGGAATTTACCAACAATTTACCAAGGTAAAAAAAGGAAAAAACCCTACTATATGCTTGGTACTAAAGATCCGTATTTAAACCGTACTCAAGGTCTAAACCTAGTAAGCATGGTCCTTTTACGAGCCGGGTTTAAACAGTAGGTACAGCTCTCGTGGACATACCCCCACCACTTTATTTTTAGAGACAGCAAAAATTGTCAAACAAAAAAGGTTCACATTATCCTCAACTTTAAAGATCAGTTATTTTTTCTGTTGGTTTAAATTAGCGGAATTCACAGATACATCACATTTTTAGGTTCAAGTTTGCAGTTACGCCCCCTAGCGAGCATTTCAGAAACTTGAAAATATTTTCCAGGTTGTTTTTTTGACCACTTTAGTTAGTTTTTTGCCGCACGTCTCTACGATCGGTAGTTTTCTAGATACAGAATCGCGCAACACTTATGACGCCATATTCGTATGTTGTACACGAGCATAGCGGGGACGGGTTGGTCCACATGTATTTATCAACACAATAAAATTAAATGCTGATGAAATTCTAACAAAATTAAATTCTAACAAACATTTCGTCCATTCAGAACGTAACATTTGAGAATTCTCACATTTTAGAACAGACAAACCAAATTCGCAGCCCCCTGCCGTGTTCTATACCCAACTTAAGCCATTCACTCCGTACAATACCTACGCACGCGAATCATTAAAATATTAATCAACACTTTTATATGCGAATGCAAATGTTCCACCTTCATTATACACGTTCAATTGAGAACGAGTCCTTTGCCTATCAGCTAGAAGACCTCAAAAACACCACGAGAATACCGAGAAATCGTATCTCTTAAAAACGCACTCAATTATCGACAGTGTCATAACGTAACCTTACACCTTTTGTCGATTGCGCGTATTCAGTTTAAGGTTGAAATCGTTCACGTTGAACGTGTCTTTCCCTTGATAACGCAGTCATTATGAAATTCCACGAAATTCGTATACGCCGATCCGTTCGGCTATAGTAGCCCCATGTTGTTATTATTTTTTATCAGCTGCGGTAATTTTAGTGCGTTTTCGTATTCGGTATGCGTTTTCGCACTTTCTCTCTTTATATATCCGTCGGCGATTACGTTAGAATTACGTATGGAGATGGTATTGGGTGCGGAATGCCATAAAGAATTATTTAACATCCATTTGCTGAAGAAGACTTTGAATCCTAGACGAAAAAGTCATCGCTGAGACTCTCACTGACAAACCAAATAGACTTGTAAATACTGGCATTTATTTATCTTGTACTTCCTCAAGTATTTTTTTGTAATTTGGTAAAAGAGGAAGTATCATTTAATACGAAGGCTGCCTTTTTTCATTCTGCAGATTGAAAGATAGAGAGCATTTCGCGACAAACGAAGAATTATTCACCACCAAGACAGTGGAAGTTCGGTCCCAGCTCGCTAAAAGGTCGAATTGTTAGACCAGCCTCCATACCGTCCCGACCTAAGTCCCATCGATTTTTTACATTTCTGAGAATCATGAAAAGACGGCTCGACGTCAAAATAATAATAAAATTATAAAAAAGAGCAGTCTTAGTAATGGATATAATTAGGTAAATTCAAATAATTGTCACTACTTTGTTACGACTCAAGTATTAATCCTAATTTAATTCTTGATTTAAATATATTTGTAAAGAAATATAATTTTAGATATCGAATAAGTGTTTGTAAATAGTTTTGTTCATCTGAATAAGTACTAGAAGAAAAGATCTCAAAAAAAAGTTAGTTTTGTTCTTAGCTAAAATCATTATAAACACAACATTTATACAAAACAATAAATTATATACCTATATATTCAACAGTAGCAACAATTATTATTTTTTTAAAGTTCTTAGTCTATGTAATATTAAAATGTATTTCACTCATGCTATGTGAATTGAAAATAGTACATAAAATTAATTAATAATGACATAATATTAAAAAAAAAGGTTCTCGGAAACTAGCGGAGATAGAGCAATGTTTAAATTGGGAAAGATTTGCAGTTTTACTGGCCCAATTTAATGACACTTTCGAATTTTGTAAAAAGTCATGGCTTACTAGATATTTTGAAAAAACGAAATTCTGTCGATTTAGTCAAATCCCTCTAGCACCTTTGTTTTTGGTTTTATAAAAAAAGTGTAAATATCAAAATTGAAGGGAATTGTATCCCGAATATGATTGTCAAGTCCTCGTTTGCGTGACAGCTCTCGTTTTCGAGATATGACACAAACTTATTATTCATAAAATAACGGAGCTATGGATGCTTTTCTCTCTTATTTTCACCTTTAACGTAGGTAGGTAGCCATGAAAAAGATTGTTTTCACTATGACGTTTCCTCATATGAGAGGCATTCCATTAGTAGTGTTGAACTGACAATCGATATTGACAAGTTTTCGTGATAAAATGGAATATTCTAACGAAGAAAAACTGAATATGGTGGAATGATATATCATATGCCATAAAAATTCAGAAGAAATTCTACTGTTTGGCCTGTTTCTTCGACGTCCATAAATATCAAATATAATTATTTTTTGCATTTATAATTTTTTTTAATAACTTTTGTATTTTGAATAATAAAGTTCTGTTTTTCTCCGCTGTTTTGGGTCACTTTGTGGAAACCTATAGGTATGTTTTATCTAATAAATACTTACATCCAATCAAAAATAAAAAACCTAAGCCAAATTACTTTTTAAGCTCTACAGACCCCATATTTCATTGTCTAATATGACTAACAATTAATTAGTGACTTGAAATTCAATCCATAGTGACTCAATTTATAACAAGTATTGCCGTTTTCGTTATCTGAAATGTCCGTTTCAGTATCTAAATAACAGTATCAGTAATCTGAACAACACTTCCTTGTTCAACAAACTGCGTCTCCTTTATCTGGAACATCGATATAGTGTCTAATTTAAAACTTATAACGGGTAAAGTATGATTTGAGTCAACCTACATGGTATTGTAATAACGCAGTACATGAACTGTTTACCTGCCAAGTGATAAAACTTTTCCAAGAATAAATCTCCTACGCGGGCGATGCTTATCTAAAAGAACGGAAAGTGGTAACGGATTTTCCCGAGTGAAATACTGTATTACTCAATCGAAATTAAACCTCATTTCCTATAACAAATACGTGCCTATCGAGATTAGTGATACGCGAGGATTGGTCTCCATGTTATTCCGCTGACCTAGTTACATGAGACAAACAGATTTTTTTTCACTTTTTCATAAACAGCTAGAATTCAACCAAGAATATTAACAAGTTTTTACATTTACTCCTGAATCAGTAGTCAAAATTGCACTATTGAACGCATCGACTTTTTCCAATTGAAAACTTTGATCCCGCAATTTGTAATTGATTTTACGAAAACATAAAAAAAACCTAGGACTTAGATCAGGACTGTACGGAGGACTGTATAACGATTAGACGGTTTGCTGTTAACAAAATCAGTTATCTTGCTAGCTGTGTACGAACTTTCATTGTCTTGCTGGAGAAGAATTTGACCTTCCGGGGTAGTTTCTCGAATTCCACAAAGATTTTTATTAAACATACAGCATTTAAAATAATTTATATTTAAAAAAGAACCGACTTCAGCTGACTTAAAATAAAAACAGTTTAGAAATGTTGTGCAATCAATCACTATTTTCAGACATATCTTTTTTGATCTGATTTAATTAAGGTATAATTCAGAAAATTTTAGCGTATTCTTATCTCTCTCTCTCTTTTTTTTTTCTCCCTCTCTAATTTTTATTGTTTGTCTATATTTTCCAAATATATTTTAACTTTTTTGTTTTATTATTTGGACCACTTTCTATATTTCATCCACACTGTATATGCTTCTGTGTATTTCTCACCCCTATATAACTTATTGGTCTTTCATTTTCTGAATCACCTTGTACAACTATAATTCAACTCGACACAATATTACAACAGTCCTTATATCTTTAAAACCACCCTGTATAAGTACAAATCCTCTCCACGCTATTTTTCTATTGTTTAAATTATTCATGTATACCAATAGGTCTAGTATTCTATTTATACAACTGCTTATGGTCTACCCTATATAACAAAACTCACCTTTTTGAACCACATTTTATGACTATAACTTTACTCTCCCATTTATTTCAACCACCCGGTATATCCAACTGCTTCTAAATTTTTTTTGAAAAAACAAATATTAATCATCGAAAATCGCTTTATTGTTTTTCAAAATATTCCCAATGAAGATCTATACACTTTTGCATGTGTTTGAACCAACTGTCGAAGCACTTTTTCCACTCTGATTGAGGTATCTCCAAAACATGCATTCTGAACGCAGCAACCGCTTCTTCAGGTGTCGAAAAACGTTGACCTCTCAGTTTGTTTTTTACGTACGGGAATAAAAAGAAGTAATTTGGTGACAAGTCAGAACTATACGGCGGATGACTCATCAAATCGATGTTTTGAGTGGTCAAAAATGCAGTTGTTTGAGCCGATGTGTGAGAGCTCGCATTGTCGCGGTGAAGAGTGATCCGTCTTCGGCGGATGGTTTTCCTCATTTCCTGGAAGACAACTGGCAAACAAATGGTTGTGTACCACTCAGAATTGACTGTTCTGCGTTGTTCTAGTGGTACGGTTGCGACATGTCCGGTTTTTCCAAAAAAAACAGGCGATCATTTGCTTGGAAGTGCTTCGTGGATTCGGCTCATCTTGAAACACCCATACAGTCGACTGCTGTTTACTTTCGGGCTCATACGGGTAAATCCACGATTCATCACCTGTCACTATGTCATAAACGTGTTTTGAAGCACCGCGATCGTATTTTTTGAGCTTTTCTTTCGACCAATCGACATGAGCGTTTTCTTGAACGATTGACAAATTGTGTGGGATCCAACGCGAACAAATTTTTTTGACATTCAAATGTTTATGCAATATTGAATGTATGCTGGTCCCACTAATGTGTAAGGTTGACTCAATCTTACGATAGGTCACATGACGATCTTGCAATATTAGTTCGCGCACAGCATCAATGGCTTCCGGAACAACAACTGTTTTTGGACGACCTTCACGAAATTCGTCTTGGAGTGAACTACGACCTCGATTGAATTCACCATACCATCGATAAACAGTGGTCCTTAATGGAGTTTCACCGCCAAAAATTAAATTAAGTTCATCCATGCACTCTTGCTGATTTAATCCACGTCGAAAGTTGTAAAAAATAATCGCACGAAAATGTTCACGATTTAATTCCATTTTTTTTTGGCCGAGATGAATCCTTTAAGTTACTGTAAACAACACATAGTGCTCGTATGTCAAAACGTTCTGAGTACTTATAACCTCAAAAATGGCAAACTTTACGATAGAACTGTCAGTTGTCAGATTGCAACACTAGGGTTGTCCAATCCCGAAATATAAAAGGCAGCCGTCGTATAACATTTTGATTTTTAAAAAAGATGTTGAGGTTTCATACTCAGTGTTGCATTTTTTTCAAATCGAAATATCGTGTTTATTACAGTGCTTTTTGCAAGATACATTCCCAAATTGTATTTTTCACCAAAATCAAGATTTACAAACGGTATTATTGTTCATAATATAAAAGAAAAACAAACAAAAATCCACATTATTACAGGTTCCATTGTTGAAATAATAATTGCCAATGAATTAATTGTAACTTAGGACAGTTTGATATTAAATGTCACTTAGTTTGTACTCAAAAATGTTACTAAATACTATATAATGTTTTGTTGTGATAGTTTATTTAAGTAAAATCCAATATTTCCCACTAAATGTTTATCTTGACAAAACAAATTATTAAAGTGATTCACAAATTTTATCAGTATTTACTTAAAAATAATCTTTAACACTGGTTTTAAAGATAATTCGGGAACCACACGAGAACAAACTTTACCTAAAAATAGCAACGAATTAAATTTTGTCAATAAATCGACGTCGTTAGCTAGTTTTCGATAACAATGGATCCGTTTCGTTCCGTTGAACCGACTATAGAAATTTCTCTACCTTGAATTTAAAAAACTCGAACTCGATTTCTCAATAATTAAGGGAATTGTTTTTATGCTTGATCGATCAAAAACAGCATTTTTTTTTTCTCTTTCATATTCGCGTAACGCGTGTACAGTTATTGTGGAGTACAGGCACGCCATAGGAAATTTGGATTAATGATGAAAATAATTGGGTAGTTTATGTAAACAAAATGTGGAAAAATAAGTAGGCCGTTTGGTAGTAATTTGATAACGTTTGTAAAACGAGAATTTTTATCACGGCAATTTGCTCCAAAGAGGTCAATTTGAAAATTATGCAGATCAGTGATTCACCTTTGTAATTTCTCAAGTTACAAGGTCTTGCCGTAACCTTTGCGTACTTTATTGGCGATGTTTAGATGTCAAAAATCGCGCTTAGGTATAGATTGGGTAACAATCGAATAGCAATTTTAATAAGATATCTATACAGTTAAGACGCGTGGGTTGGAACAAATTCATTTAAAATTCAGGTACTCTCTTCGAGGTGTCATTCCTTTGTACGCAAGACAATATACATTATATATCATATATAATATACATTGTTTCTGGTCCGGGAACCTTCATCAGTTGCGCTTCCCACAATTGCCAAAATTGTACAAAGGAATGACACCTCGAAGAGAGTATTCAATATCGCTGACAGGTGAAGTAACCTGAAAAATTCTATCGTGACATTCTGTCCTAGGAGTTAAGAGAGAACAGCAATTACACGGAACGGCTCCAGATTCGGAACCTCTGTGTACTGATTCTCTTGAAAATCCTAGAAGTCGGTCTTACATCTCGCGTCTTCAAATTCAACGAAATGCATCAAATGCATAAAGAAGTGATCGAGAGGACATTCAATTGTGGGAAGCGCAACTGATGAAGGTTCCAGACCAGAAACAATATATATTATATTTATATATAATATATATTGTCTTACGTACAAAGGAATGACACCTCGAAGAGAGTATCCATTTATTTATGTCTAGTTTTTATGATTGTTGGCGGTATTTTAGTCGCATGAGTAGAAACCCTTTTTTTTAATGCTGGAGTTTTTAACACTTGTTTATTTCCATAGAAACTGGAAAATAATGATGGATAGATGCAATGCCACCCCGTACTTTTCAAGTAAGATAGTTTTTCTCAGACGAGGCAACATTTTGTTTAAATGATTCAGTAAACAGGCAAAATTTTCGATATTGGGCATCAGAAAACCCACACTGGATTATGGAAAGTCATACACAGTTTTCCAAGAAAGTTAACGTATGAGTCGCAATAGTGGGTCCTTTTTTTATTGAGGGGACACTTAACTCGGAAAAGTATTTAGACCTATTACAAAATGACATATCAGAACTGTTTAACAGAACTTTACCCGAATGGTGAAAATTCCAATATACTGGCAGATTCGGTATGGTTTCAACAGGATGGAGATTTTTATCTTTGGGATTACGTAAAATGGAAAGTCTACTTCAATAAGCCGGAAAATATTAAGGAATTAAAGAATAAAATTAGGGCCGAAATACAACGAATCCTGCCACAAACGCTAAATGAAGTGTTACGAGAATTTGAAAAGCGCCAATTTTGGAAGAAACTTACTAGATTTACTAACTGCGGTATGTTCAATAGACACAATGAGCGTATCTGGGCTAAAGAAAACCCTTTCCATGTAGAACAAAGACGACCCCAGATAAAATTTGGTTTTAATGTTTGGTGTGGTACTATTTTGGGGACTTTTATCTGTGACTTGTATTTCTTGCAATACACTTTTCAAGACATGTTGCGTAATTTGAATTTGAGAACTCGTTTAGAAATTGAGTGGTTCCAACATGATGGAGCACCTGTTCATAACTCGTTATTAATAAGACAACACTTAGATAATATCTATCCAAACTCTTGGATAGGAAGAAATGGCCCACGCGAATGGCCACCCTGGTCTCCCGATTTGGCAGTTATAGACTTCTATTTATGGGGTGCGCTACAAAACAAAGTATACAAAAGAAAGTATGAGACAGTTGGTGACCTAAGGGAAACGGTATTACAAGCAATTGAAGAAATTGATAGGCGGTCTGTGAGGAAAGCGGTAATGTCAATCTTAAAAAGATGTAATTTTTGTCTAAATAACAATGGTGGACTTTTCGAACATAAATTGTAACCATTATTATGTACTTTAATTTCTTAAGTTTTTAGTAAGCACCTACTTATTTAGTTTTTTCGTTATATCTGATATACCTAATAAAAAAATCGTTCAATGTTTTTTGGAATAGTTATTAATAAATCAATCTATTTCATGGCCACCTACGTTAAAAGTGAAAATAAGAGAGAAAAGCATCCATAACTCCGTTATTTTTATGAATAACTATATCGAGTATTATATCGTTGAAAAGCTCTAAAAATGTCCGATTTTTTTGAGGTCATACCCAAGTATTGTCTCCATTCAAAAAAAGATAAGTTTGTGTCATATCTCGAAAACGAGAGCTGTTACGCAAACGAGGACATGACAATTATATTGGGGACACAATTCCCTTCAATTTTGATATTTACACTTTTTTTATAAAATCAAAAATAAAGGAGCTAGAGGGATTTGACTAAATCGACAGAATTTCGTTTTTTCAAAATATCTAGTAAGCCATGACTTTTTACAAAAATCCGAAAGCGTCATTAAATTGAGCCAGTAAAACTGTAAATCTTTCCCAATTTAACCATTGCTCTATCTCCGCTAGTTTCCGAGATCCCCATACTGATCAACAAAAAAAACTCACCCTGTATATGTTAAATCCAAATGAGTTCGGCAATTAGGACATAACATTTTAACAAGTTGGAACTCCTGCGCATTATTATGGTAAGACGTTACCTGGATGAAGAATATCGTGACAGATGGATTGGTCGCCGAGGTCCCATAGAATAGCCAGCTCGGTCACCGGACCTGACACCATTAGATTTTTTCTGTAGGGGTACTTGAATTCCAAAAGTTTACCTTCCGGAACCCGACAATATTAACGTTTTAAAACAACGAATTATTGAATGATGCCGCAGAATTTTGTATTTGGGGTCATATTAAATAGATTGGCTGATGAGACATCTGGGAATACAGCAGAACAGTTCCTGGCTCGAATTTTCTTTTTTTTCAGTAGTCACCTCGTATTAAGATCTATGCAATTTTATTTAATAAAAAATTGATTAATGCAATTGAGATCTTTAGTACGCTTTTATATTTATCTTGATACCGAGAAATTTCTGGACAAAATGAGTTTTAATGTCTAAGTGCTTCTTGGGAAATAACACCACAGTTTAAAGAAAATTGCTGTATATTCCAAACGTTTCGGGGTCTAGATCAGACCCCGTTGTCAATGATTAAGAAACTACGGATTAAAATAGCATATAAAATCCCCTGTGAATGTAATAAATTCTATATTGGAGAAACCTCTAGACCTCTGAATGTTCGAATAAACGAACACAAAAATTACATAAAAAAAACGACAATTTGAAAAATCCAAAATTTGTGAACATGCTTGGGACCTTGATCATAAAATACAGTTTCAAAATTCAGTTATATTACACAAAGAAGAACACAACACAAAAAAAACTAAAAGAGTCTGCTTTAATTTTGTTAAATGAAAACGATTGTATCGCTACTACCTCCGTAGAATTCAGTCGTTCCTGGTTGCCGATGATTAAGGAAGAAATTGCTAATGGTCATGCACTTGAGAACAACCCAATATCGGGATAGTTCATAAGGTTTTTCCTAGGTTTTCCTTTATGATTTTAATGGGATCACTGAATCAACAAAGTTCCTTGGTCGCATTTTTGGCGAATGCACTATTTTATAACAAATTTTCCAATTTGAAAAGATCTTTATGATTATATGATCTTTAGAAATTTCTGTGCTACCCTGTATATTACAAATAAAATACTCTTACTTACGTCAGAAATCAAATAATAAACATTGTCAAATATTTTAATTTACATTTTAGAATTGTGCCTTTTTAATCCGTAGTTTCTTAACCATTGACAACGGGGTCTGATCTAGACCCCGAAACGTTTGGAATATACAGCAATTTTCTTTAAACTGTGGTGTTATTTCCCAAGAAGTACTTAGACATTGAAAAATATGCCACAAGTATCATTCAGAAAACAAAATGAATTTTGTTTTACTGTATCTCGATACTGAACGTCAGTCATAAAAATTGTGAACATTTGGAATATTCATTCTGTGACACACTGTATATTTTTCCATCGAATTATACTTAAGTGTACGCATACATACGTTAGAATTTCAAATAATATTAAGAGTATCAGTTCGTTGGTGTTTCATCGAGCTATTTTAAAACAACCAAAATATTTTTCTCTTGCCACTTAGGATTTTAAAAATGGCATACAATCACCGTCTGTAGGTGAACGAATGCGTCACCAATGACGACGAATGTTTTTCTTTATTTTTGATTCGAGGTGATGATGTTTTATTTAAGAATGCTATTCAAGTGTTTATGTACGAATCAAATACTATTCTGCACGTTGCCATTTGTTTTGCGGTTGTTAGATTGTTTTAAATATAAGGCGAAAACATCGCCATCTTTTGGGTAAAATATTTACTGAGAAACCCCTGAATAAGAATCAAAATGTCGCTCACGTGCAACTTGGTCACAATTTGTTGATAAACAATTCTTAGAACAAATTGCGAAAATTGTTTTATTTTTCGGTTGGATTCTCAGCCTGAAAGAAAATGGTAACTTAGTAACATCCCTCTAATGTTGATCGTTTTCAAGTAATAATTTATTTAAAGTTTGAAAAAGTGTAGAAATAACTATTTTCGAAGCTTACAACCAATGAGAAATTACATTTTTTTGTGGTATTTACAAACCTTTAAAATAATCTTTAGATACAAAATCCTAATTAGTAGTTTGAAATTATGCACTTTATAAGTATATTGGTTCTTAATTGTTTCATATACTCTCGGAATTATGAAATATTTACTTACTGATCAAGAAATCGCAACCTGTTAAATTTAATATTTTTTGGTTAAACATTGATGTTATACGAGGGCTGTCTTTTTTTTATATATCGGGAGTAGAGAACAAAAACAAATATTAATCATCGAAAATCGCTTTATTGTTTTTCAAAATATTCCCCATGAAGATCTATACACTTTTGCATGCGTTTGAACCAATTGTTGAAGCACTTTTTCCACTCTGATTGAGGTATCTCCAAAACATGCATTCTGAACGCAGCAACCGCTTCTTCAGGTGTCGAAAAACATTGACCTCTCAGTTTGTTTTTTACGTACGGAAATAAAAAGAAGTCATTTGGTGACAAGTCAGGGCTATACGGCGGATGACTCATCAAATCGATGTTTTAAGTGGTCAAAAATGCAGTTGTTTGAGCCGATGTGTGAGAGCTCGCATTGTAGTGGTGAAGAGTGATGCGTCTTCGGCGGTTGGTTTTCCTCATTTCTTGGAAGACAACTGGCAGAGAAACTGGTTGTGTACCACTCAGAACTGACTGTTCTACGTTGTTCTAGTGGTACGGTTGCGACATGTCCAGTTTTTCCGAAAAAACAAGCGATCATTTGCTTGGAAGTGCTTCGTGCGCGAACAACTTTTGTTAGATTCGGCTCATCTTTACTTTCGGGCTCATACGCGTAAATCCACGATTCATCACCTGTCACTATGTCATAAACGTGTTTTGAAGCACCGCGATCGTATTTTTTGAGCTTTTCTTTCGACCAATCGACACGCGCCTTTTTTGAACGATTGACAAATTGTGTGGGATCCAACGCGAACAATTTTTTTTGCCATTCAAATGTTTATGCAATATTGAATGTATGCTGGTCCCACTAATGTGTAAGGTTGACTCAATCTCACGATAGGTCACATGACGATCTTGCAATATCAGTTCGAGCACAGCATCAATGGTTTCCGGAACAACAACTGTTCTTGGACGACCTTCACGAAATTCGTCTTGGAGTGAACTACGACCTCCTTGATGGAGTTTCATCGCCAAAAATTAAATTAAGTTCATCCATGCACTCTTACTGACTTAATCCACGTCGAAAGTTGTAAAAAATAATCGCAGGAAAATGTTCACGATTAAATTCTATTTTTTGGCCGAGATGAATCCTTTAAGTTACTGTAAACAACACATAGCGCTCGTATGTCAATACATTCTGAGTACGTATAACTTCAAAAATGTCAATCTTTACGATAGAGCTGTCAGTTGTCAGATTGCAACACTAGGGTTATCCAATCCCGAAATGCAGCCCTCGTACAGTACCTGTAGGATAAATTCATTTTCTATGAAAGTTAGTTTAGTTTGGAACAAAGTTTGTAAATCATTTGCGTATGTAAATCGTTGTTAGAATATATGTGATATTAGATATAGATTATATGGAAGCAATTATTCAGGGCTAGCAGTGTACGAGTAATCGTTTAAAGTGATTGTAATCGAAACAACGACAGTAGGACGTTGCAACGATTAAATATTAGTGATTTTGTATAGTAATTGTTGTTAAAAACACTTGTGACATTGTTAAAAGAATAAATAAACAGTGTTATTGTTGAACTTAATTTATACTCATAGTAAAATGCCCGCAAAACGGTAGAGAAGAAATACCCGGGGACTCAACCCTTTTCATGTCGGTATTGGAATACGTAAAATTCTCACTGTATGATAGACGGCCAGACTCGGTATCTTTTTAAAGTGTACATTTGGTTTGTCATAATAAATAGAATAATTGGACCATATTTTTTTAAGTTGGCATTAACTGGGGCTAGTAACTTGAATTTTTTACAACATGTTTTAATGCCTGATTTAAGACAACTTTTTTCTGATACTATTAACCTTCACGTATCGGGTACATTGAAATAAATAACGGAGATAAGGCGCCTTATTAGTGCTCGTCGAATCTGTTTTGGTTCACAAAGAGAGGAGAGTTAAAATTCTCATCAGGAAAGTTCCTTTTCGATTGTAAGGTACCAATGTGGTACCGTATATAAATATTACTGACATAGCCATGCTGCTCAATAATTGAGAAATTACGACTACAGCCTGAAAACTAAAGCGATTTTTATTTTCGAAAAAGATTGACGCTCCTCGAACCTGGTTTAATTGAGTCAATAACTACTTCTTGTGCAATTTCAACCAAATAGTTAGAGTGTAAAATTGCACTATAAAGGAAATGAAAATTGTAAAGATAATATGGCGAGAAAAATTTAACAGCTATACTGGGAAAATGTGTAAATCCGCCATTGGGAAATTTGACAGACATTATATTTCACCTTATAGACACACCTGTAGAATTTTTACAGTTTGCTTTATTTTACATTTAAAAATCACACTTCAAAATTCTTTCCTTTTATCTACTCTTGCACAACTGCAATAACAATTTTTCCAAAACCACATTTTAAATACTCATTTTCGAGATAACGATATCGATAACGACACCACAGTAAACAACATCTGCATAAATTTCATACCAAAACACACCCGGATCCTAATTTAAAAGCCATCACACAAACATTCACTGTTAAATTACTCGTATCTCATGTGAGCGAGAGATGTGGCAACAACGCATCATACTTATCTTCCTACTACCTGACAGATAACACACATACCATCAAGCCGACCGACTCCTCTATCTGTTCCACACGAACGTTGCCACATGTAGGACCGGCCCTACACCAACACCGTCAACAGTAAGTCAATTATCTATATGTGTGTTTACGTACGTCCGATGGATGGTTAGCCTAATAAATTCAAAGATGGGAAGCTAAAAGAAAGAGACAACACTACAGTGTGGTAGGGGGAGGACTCTAAAGATCTTCACGTTCGGTCTAGTCAGCTGATGGTTTTGAGATCCAACGACGAAGGACTCTATTTTAATTATAACCTTCTTGGCTTCTTCACAACCCGAAGATTTCCTATAGCCTAGTTCACAGAGTCACTATAAAGCATCCGTTCGCAGATAGAAAGCTACATATTTGAAATTATTGTATCAACACCAGGATTCATCTAAATTTTATAAAGCTTTAAGATTTTAAAATCCAAGAAAGTAAATCAAGCTATATTTCTGAACATCTTCTGGATGTGAATAAAGTAAATAACTTCTTCTCAAGTGTATATACAGATAACAATTCGGATTGCTTGCCATATTCAAACTTCTATCAAAATAACAAAATAAAGAACTGCGAGTTTCAATTAAAATTAAGATATTTATGAACTCACAAAAGTAATACGTAGTTTTAAATCTAAACAACCTGGAAAACAGCTGTGATTGTGCCACTTCCTAAGGTACCTAATCCTAAAGATATGTGACTTAAAGCCTATCAGTCTACTTCTATTGCTTTCGTAAATTTTGGAAAAAGTAATATATTTTCAAGTGAATACTTATATAAAAAGCAATGACCTACTCTCCGTATATCAGTCTGGCTTTAGGAAAGGACATAGCACAACTACAGCTCTGTGCCGTATCACCGATGGCATCATTACAGCAAGTGATGGAGGATTGGCTAGTGTTTTAACTTTGGTGGACTTCAGTAAGGCATTTGACGCCATCAACAACGATCTCTTAATCAGCAAATGTAAATATATAGGATTTGACATCCTCTCTTTGAGATGGTTAGAGTGTTATTTGAAAGAAAGGAAACAATTGGTAAGGAACAACATCTCGTCTACAAAGTCTATTTCTTTAGGAGTACTGTTACGTTATATTTTTGCCGTAGTTACTCAGTAGAGATAAACGCGCTTAGGACCGGTCAAAATGTTGCTTTTATTCGTCTGTTCCGTTAGCGATCGATAACCTACCGTTTGCGCGTTGATTTTGCCGTATTTATTGTGTTTCGTTCTGATTTATTTTTGAAGGATGTTTGAATTTGACCTGTGGAGACGAAGTGATTTATCGAATATTTTGTGGTTGGCATTTGTGTGTTTTTTGACAGTTGTCGTTGACGTCGACAAGGCGGGAAGTATGTCAGTGGAAAAAATTGTGTGAGGTTAACTGGAGAAGTCGTGCAGTTGTTTTTAAGGGATTTTCCACGAGCATACTGGCTTTTGATAAGCCATCCGAGTTCGGGAGTTATATGGAAATCCCTACATTGTGTTCCAGCATATTGTAGTACTGTTGATTAGTTGCTGGGATACTTCTCTCATTGAGGATTTGAAAACTTCTGTTGTTGCGTCATTCTTCGGAGTGGTCATGGTATTTGGGGCCACCCTCACAATGAAACCTTTGGTATAGGAACCCCTTTGGTTGATAGGGGTTCGTCTTCTTCCTTCTTGTTCTTTCGTTCTTTCTTCCTTTTGTTTTTTGTTTCTACGTGCTGCGTTCCTGTTTTGTTCTCCGTACAGTGAGATTGGGGTTATATTTTGCTGTTCGGTTACGACCCTAGAACATGGATCTGGTTAGGTATTATGGTATCATGCCGATCATGGACTTAGCAGGCAGATGAACTAATTGATGGTGCATACATGAACACTGTATTGTAGCTAGCTGGTATTTCTATCATCAAAGTTCCAGTGAGTGGTGGAGCGAGTGCAAGGGACTCTAACTTCAGCTTCAGCTGTGGTTTCAGATAAGTGACAACTTGTGTATCTGGTTACTGTTTCATTATCAGTTATTTTACAATAATAATATAAACCTTAGTATTTGAATTGAAATTAATAAAATGAGATTTGTTAACCGAAAGTAAAGACCATTAGCCTACTGTCGGGTTTATTATTATTATTCTGATCGATTGCACTTACCCTCGAGCTCGAGTGTAGTATAGATGAGACACCAACGTCGGAATTCTGAATTTTATTGAATGATACATTTCAGGTAATTATTATCGGTTCCCATTAATGTAGTATTTGATATTGACGATTTATTTAAAGATTCTATTGATTAGAATCATTGTATTAGAGGAATGTTTAAATATTTGTACCCGGGTTATTCAGGATCTCACATGTTTATATGTACAGTTTGAAACACTGTCAATAAATGTATATTTGTTTCATTTCATTTTTCCTTTGGTATATTTAGCTTTAACATTCTAAGACTGCTTTTTATTAATAGAGTGCCCTATGGCATATTTTTAGCGTCTTGTACTAGATTGTTCGCGCAAATTAAACTTATATTTTGGAACTGTTGTATGTTTATTATTCCTTTTTTTTACAACATATCTTATTTATATTTAGAAATTTAGGGCCCCAAATTAGAGAAATTAACTACAGCAGATATTTTAGGACGGGTAGGTGTCCTGATTATGTGTATTTAGAAGGTATAGGGGAATCTACCTGGCGCCCTTATTTTCTCTCTTTATTTATATCCGCCAAGCAAAATCTGGCATATACGTTCAAATAAAACGAACCCCCCGTCTTCACTGAGACTACCGGACATACCTTCTTCTGCCCTTAGCTAGCACTAGGGGAGGGTAGAAGTACCACAAGGCTCCGTATTAGGTCCGGTTCTTTTTCTAATTTACACCATAGATCTACCTAACATCATAACTGAATGTAACATCCAATGTTTTGCTGATGACACCCAAATTTACCATAGCTTTCATCTACAAGAGTATGAAAGAGCTTCAATATCAATTAATAAAGACCTAAAAAGTCTCCAAACGTATGCATTGAAACATGGGCTAAAACTAAATTGTTCAAAACAAAATCACTATTATTTTGTTCCAAGAAAAAGCGGGAATTTCTTTCTTCAATCCTTAAAATAACAGTCGCAAATGAAACTCCAATTTACTGCAACTGCAAAACTGCAAAAAATTTAGGACTAACCGTCGATGCGAACCGATTCATCGAACACACTACCGAATTAATCAACTGCTGTTACTGTAGACTTAAACTTCTTTATGTTAGCCGACATCTTATGACGAAACATATGAAAAAGAGATTGTGTAAAACTTTCATTTTGTCAAAGTTATCATACTGGAACATTATATATTTCCCATGCCTAGATCAAAAAACAAAACACAGAATTCAAAAAATTCAAAACAGTTGCTGTAGGCTTGTGGTAAATTTAAGGAGATATGATCATGTTTACCCAATCATAGTTGAATTAAAATGGCTAGGAACTGAGTCAATGTTTAATCGAGTGAAATGGCACAAAATATTCCATTAAAGTATCGAAAAGAAAAATTGTTAGGGCGAAGTAACATTACAGTTGGACAGGTGGGTTTCAAAAATCTTACAAATAAATGTGATATTGGGTGGTACATGAGCAGAGTCATATATATGGTTGAAGTATAAGGTGGAATAGAATTAAAGTTATACAGACAGGGTGGATGAAAAAATGTTGTATTGGGTGGCACATATACTTGTGTATACAATGTGATTGAAATAAGAATGAAGTAAAGCTATAGTTATACAGAGTGGATCAAAAAACTTATAAAAAAACAAATAAAAAAGTAAAAACCTATGTTGAAAATATAGAAAAAACACACATTAGATAAAAAGGGAGAGAGTTAAGAGTACGCTAAAATAATCAATAGAATTGTACTTTAAATCAAATAAAAAATAATGAATGTCAGAAAATAGTTATTGATTGCATACGGTTTAAAAGGGTTTTTATTTTAAGCAAGTTGAAGTTGGTTCATTTTTAAATATAAATTATTTTAAATCTCATTCTGCATAAATGTGCTTTCGCTCATATTTTTATCTTAGTCTTAGCGCGAATTAACACCATTTTGAGTTTGTCAACTAGACTAAAAGTCAACTAGACTTTGATACAAGACAGAAACGCTTTATGTCGCCCATTTGGGATTCGGCCTGTGCTCCTCCAGAGTTTTCTGCATCACCGTCATCGAGAGAAAGAAGACAGAGAGAGTTATTTTTAGTCTTCTTGCCTTGCGGCAAGTTTTGTTTTTGTTTTTCCACGGTTTTTGTCGTAAACGTAACTCGAATCTAGGCTGTTAACGAGATTGTGTTCCTTGAAATTTCTTTTGTCAGGCATGTTTGTTTACATCCAGTCTGGATTGTTTCCTGAAGGCAAACAAAGCAACTGCGATTCGTCAATAGCATGTTAAAAATACAACAAAGGAACATACCGAAAACGAAGGAATTTAGTGATTCTCTGTAGAAAAAAATAATGAATCGTAATTAAATTCTGCTTTATTAAAATTTAATTAAAAAACTTCCTCGTTGGTTACTGGAGTGGTTGACAAAATAAACAAACAAGAGTGTTCACTAATTTAAATTACTTCAAATTAACCTAGTTAGATGATATAAAAAAATGCAAAAAATGATATACAGTGTGAACCATGTCGGCTACTTTAACCCCTTAAGACTCTTGGTGCATAATTATGAACAGTTTCATCAAACTCAATTTTTGTAAAGAAGTTTAATCCGACAACGTTCGGACTGAATGGGCATAATAATGAATATATTTTACAAAATTCACTTTTTTTAACCACTTTTTTTGACTAGAAATTTACTCTACCATTTATTTCAATCACTGCTTCTGCAACTGCTTCTAATTTTTTTAACCCATGTCTATAATTAAACCCCGTCCTACGTCCTATAATTCAAATATCCTAACTGCTTATACTTATATAACAAATTTTGGATACACCCTCAATAACAACAATTTTAGCCCACCCTTACTTCAAACACCTTCTCTAAGCAACTACTTCTATTCCAAACTATATAACTTTTTTAAACCGCGCTGTATAACTGTAATTATACTCCTCCTTATATTTCAACCATCTTGTATACTCAACTGCTTCTGACAATTTTTAAAGCCTTTTGTATAACTCTAATTATTCTCCGTTCTATAACGCAAATATCCACTCTGTATAACTATAGTTTTGCTCCACTCTTATTTCAACCATCTTGTATACGCAACTACTAATGTGCTAGCCAATACAATATCTTTAGAACCGCCCTGAATAACTAATTCAATTCCAACTTATATTTCAACCATCCTATGTATACAACTGCTTATGTACCACCTAATATAACCGAAAACATCGCCGGAATTACAATTTTCGTTTTAATAAGCTAATGGAATATTTTCTGCAATTTCCGCGACTGTAACTTAATTTCGTCTCTAAAATAAACTGACTTCAAAAGCATCGAAATGAAAATGCTTACAAACACACTGTACGACATACTTTCATGGCATATCTTGTCATTTAAACTACATATTTATTATGAAAATTTGACATTTACCATGATACGAGGGCTGCCTTATATATTTTAGGATTAGAGAACAAAAACAAATATTAATCATCGAAAATCGCTTTACTGTTTTTTAAAAGATTCCCCATGAAGATCTATACACTTTTGCATGCGTTTGAACCAATTGTCGAAGCACTTTTTCCACTCTGATTGAGGTATCTCCAAAACATGCATTCGCTCCTTCAGGTGTCGAAAAACGTTAACCTCTCAGTTTGTTTTTTACGTACGGGAATAAAAAGAAGTCATGTGGTGAAAAGTCAGGACTATACGGCGGATGACTCATCAAATCGATGTTTTGAATGCAGTTGTTTGAGCCGATGTGTGAGAGCTCGCATTGTCGTGGTGAAGAGTGATCCGTCTTCGGCGGTTGGTTTTCCTCATTTCTTGGAAGACAACTGGCAAACAAATGGTTGTGTACCACTCAGAATTGACTGTTCTGCGTTGTTCTAATGGTACGGTTGCGACATGTCCAGTTTTTCCGAAAAAACAGGTGATCATTTGCTTGGAAGTGCTTCGTGCGCGAACAACTTTTGTTGGATTCGGCTCATCTTGAAGCACCCATACAGTCGACTGCTGTTTACTTTCGGGCGCATACGCATAAATCCACGATTCATCACCTGTCACTGTGTCATAAACGTGTTTTGAAGCACCGCGATCTTATTTTTTGAGCTTTTCTTTCGACCAATCGACACGAGCCTTTTTTTTGAACAATTGACAAATTGTGTGGGATCCAACGCGAACAAAGTTTTTTGACATTCAAATGTTTATTTAATATTGAATGTATGCTGGTCCCACTAATGTGTAAGGTTGACTCAATCTCACGATAGGTCACATGACGATCTTGCAATATCTGTTCGCGCACAGAACAACTGTTTTTGGACGACCTTCACGAAATTCGTCTTGGAGTGAACTAACACCTCGATTGAATTCACCATACCATCGATAAACAGTGGTTCTTGGTGGAGTTTCATCGCCAAAAAATAAATTAAGTTCATCCATGCACTTTTGCTGACTTAATTCACGTCGAAAGTTGTAAAAAATAATAGCACGAAAATGTTCACGATTTAATTCCATTTTTTGGCCGAGATGAATCCTTTAAGTTACTGTAAACAACACATAGCGCTCGTATATCAAAACGTTCTGAGCACGTATGACCTTAAAAATGTCAATCTTTACGATAGAGCTGTCAGTTGTCAGATTGCAACACTAGGGTTGTCCAATCCCGAAATACAAAAGGCAGCCCACGTACAATAAAAGTCCGTAAAACCTTGTACCTGGTTCATATCCTGAGAAATATTAAACATTATATACATCAATTAGTCGTGAAGGGCAAAATCGAAGGAATAAGAGGCATTAGTAGAAAGAAACTTAAATGGATAAGGAAAATTCGTCATTGGACTAAATTACGAAGAATTAATACGAATTCATTTAAAATTAAGAAAATACCACCAGAACACAAGAATCAATTTGGGCGGGACACACGGTATATTACATCAAACGTTTATTTAAACTCAACTACCACAAATTAAAGAACAATTCATCAATCAACCAGCCACGCTAACAACCCAACAACCTTCCATTACCACCCACTCTTCGGCGATTACCAAAAATTTGTATTTTTCCAATAACACCGGGTGTATTCACCTCGCGTATGCTTTGTTCGCCAACTCTGTCCATCGGATAAACGTCATATTTTTTATGTGTCCGCAGTGAAAGTTAGGAGGATTCAAATCGGGCGACCTTGAAGGTTGGATTTTTATTCCGAACAGGTAGATAACCGACGTTACGTCCGAGATTATGTCTGTGTTGGTTCTCAATGTCGTTTTTCAAACAGAAAAGTCGCACCTGCGAGAGAAGACAGCTCCTTCAGTGCATTAATTTAGTTTCGTATATATTCCAATCTATCTGAAAACCCAGTATTGTAAGACAATAAAAAAAACGGTTATATTCGTAATGTTGTGCCCAACTGGTAATAGAAATATGGTAACAAGAATTTGTCCACATGAAGCATTAACACAATTTTAGGGTTTAAAAAAATAATTTGATCAAGTGCGAGTTGGACTCGCATACTAAGGGTTCCGTACTTCCGTTAAGATTCTAATATTCCAGTTTCAGAAAGCAGGGAATGAGTGCATTTTCTTATATTTACCCTTATATCTTTTAAAGGAAGCGTTTTAAATTTATAAAAAATATACACTTTGATTTTCCACTCATAGACTTTTTATTTTATCTGCTTCAGGATTCGCTTGATTGTTATCAGAATATATGTGTATTTAATTTGGCACCCAAAAATTAACATTAGAGTATTATTTTACTAATAAACTTTCAGAGAAGTCTTTTATAATCTACTGTCTGAGTTTTGAGGTTCTGTAGATTGGAAGATAAAGGGCAAAATAAGTCAAATTTTAAATTATAAATTATTAAATCTGTTATTCAAATTATTAAAAAATACAAATAAAATATATTTTTCAAAATTTAAATAGTGTAATTTCTAAAGTGGGAATTAAGTCGATGTTTAATATTTTTGTTAATATCTTTTAAACAAATGATTTAAAAATATGATATATTGGTAATTCACATAATGAGCCTTTTATTTGATATATAACATGATGCGTTTGAAAATTGAATCTTTATTTTCCATTTAATTGTATAATTTGTGCCTAAAATTACTATGGGGGTTTTCTAATAATTTATTTTCTGTTTAATTCTATTATTTGGGGGCCAAATAATAGAATTAGGGATTTTTTCATATTTTTTCAATAAACAAAAAAATTAGGTCTTATATTTTGGGGAATAACGGGGGGAATGGGTAATTTTTTTAAATATTTTTTTAATATATTTTAAAATATTCATTTTAAAAAAAATTTAAAAATATACTTGTATTCGTCATAATGAGCCCTGTGATTTGATATATTACATGACCCGTTAGAAACAATTAGAATTATTTATTTTCCATTAAATTCTATAATTTGCCCCCATAATGAATATTAGGGGTTGCTCCTTATTTTTCCAGTAAAGTTCAGGTGAGAAGCTATACTTCCATTTTTTTTCAACATTTTTCAACTTATAGTTTCGGAGATAAGATGGGGGAGGAATAGGTAAATTTTTTTTATATTTTTTTAATATATTTTAATTAATTTATTTTAAAAATATGAAAAAATATATTTGTTTTCTTCATCATGAGCCCTTTCATTTGATATATAACATGATAGGTTAGAAACAATTTTAATTTTATATTTTCCATTTAATTCTATAATTTGCCCTCCAAAAAAAATATTAGGGGGTTTTTCCTTATTTTTCCAGTAAAGTTCAGGTGAGGGGATATACCTCCATTGTTTTTTCAAAATTTTCCAGCTTATGGTTTCGGAGATAAGATAGGGGGGGGGAATAGGTAAATTTTTTGATATTTTTTTAATATCTTTTAAATAATTTATTTTAAAAATATGAAAAAAATATATTTGTTTTCTTCATCATGAGCCCTTTCATTTGATATATAACATGAGGGTTTAGAAACAATTTTAATTTTATATTTTCCATTTAATTCTATAATTTGCCCCCCAAAAAAATATTAGGGGGTTTTTCCAGTAAAGTTCAGGTGAGGGGCTATACCTCCATTGTTTCAAAATTTTCCAGCTTATGGTTTCGGAGATAAGGGGAGGGAGAATGCTTAAATTTTTTTATATTTTTGTTAATATCTTTTAATTAATTTATTTTAAAAATGTGAAAAAAATATATTTGTTTTCGTCGTAATGAGCCCTTTCATTTGATATATAACATGATGGGTTAGAAACAATTTTATATTTTTCATTTAATTCTGTAATTTGCCCCCCCAAAAATTAAAAATAGAGGTTTCTCCTTATTTTTCCAGTAAACATCAGGTCAGAATTTATAAATCAATTTTTTTTTCAAAACTTTACGTTTTATAGTTTCGGAGATAAGGGGGGGGGGGTGTGGAGAATGGGTAATTTTTGGTATATTTTCGTTAATATATTTTTAAATAATTTTTTTATATGAAAAAAATATATTTGTGTTCCTCAGAATGAGACCTTTCATTTGACATATTACATGATGCGTTTGAAATTTTTTTATTTTTAAAATTTTATTTAATTCCATAATTTGCCCCCCAAAATTAATATTAATGGTTTCTACTTCTTTTTCTTGTAAACTTCGGGCAACGTTCTACATTTCCTATTTTTTTCAAAATTTTAGGCTCAGTAGTTTCGGAGATCGGGGGGGACGGTCGATTTTTTTAGTTTTTAGGGTTAAAACTATCCCTTGTTTAATCCAAAATTCAAAACACCTAACCATCCCATCGACAAAATTAAACACCCTGTAGATTACGAAGGCGCATTATCCGGTAATGAAACATTGAAAACTATCAACAGACGATTACGAATTCTTTCGAGAGGCGCAGACAACAATGAGCGTCCATGCAACCATAACAAAACAAAACAAAACACAACCGACCGGTAGAGACGATATCGAAAACATACAGCATAAGTCACTGATCACGATAATCTGTATGGTCACGGTGCTCAACCCCTTACCCACCTTGAAATAATTCCACCTCGAACAAAAACGCGGAACCCGATTCTCGTAATACAGACACACACACACACACACACAAAGAATCCAAAAGGTAACGCGATAATGGAAGCAGCACCCATCGTTCGAGATCGAGGAGAACCTGTTGCCCGAGTGAACGAAACAAAAACAAACCAAACGACGATCATAACAACAACGAGAAGAGAGGCAGCGTAGTTAATACGAAAAACAGGTGAAAAACGTCTGCAACAATGTTAACAGGAAAGTTATCAAAATAAACTGCAAGCGGTTAATATCAACTTCAAATAAAAATAATTTGGTCAAGTGCAAAGTTGGACTCGCATACTAAGGGTTCCGTATCACCTTCAAGATTCGAATATTCCAGTTTCAGACAAGCAGGGAATGATGATCAAATCTAAAATCCTTCATTGCGTACTTATCTACTAATTCATCAAACTTGATTGTTGCTTGGCACCGACTTCAAAAATATACTAGATTGGTAGGTAATTAATTTGTAAAGAATGAGCACCTTTTAATGTTTACATTTTTTACTTCCTGGGTAGGTACCTAACAACATTGAATGTGTTATTTATTTGCTAGAGTTGTGTTTTGTTATAATTATTTTTAGCTTTTTAGTTATAGGTAGAAGTCGGTTACTTTTTTTTTAAATGTTTTATGTTCAACTTTTTAGTATTTTTGAACTCAGGTAGTTTTTATTCTTTATTTTTTATTTTGTATGTATAACCTTAATAGACAGGACCAGGTAACATCGAAAGCCTCAACATTACACAATGATACTTTCTCATTTAAATTGACAGGTAAATCTTTACGAACAAAATGTACTAGTACGCGTTGACTTAATAAGCCCAAAATATATTTATGCATTTATGCCTTCTGGACTACGCCATGTAACCTTTTTTCAACTTTTGTTGACAACCCTGTATAACTATAGATAATTCCACTCCACCCTATGTATCAACCATCTTGTAAATACGACTGCCCACGGACAACCATAAATTTGTTAGCTGCCTTCTATAGGACGGAGTAGAATCCATCCCATATTTACGGAGTCAAATCCGTCCTATATTTCAACCATAGTATATAACTCCTTGTGGGCTAGCCCATAAATTAGTTCATTTTTTACATTTTACATTATCGTCCTGTGTAACATTAATTCCTCTCCACACTTTATGCAACTTCTTATGGGCTATAAAAGAAATAATTTTTTAATCACATTGTATAAATATAATTAAACTGCAGCATATATTTGAACCATCATGTATATGATTTGCTTATGTCCACATCATATAACAGTTTTTTAATCACCCTATATAATTTTAATTTCACATTTTTTCCAACATTTTTATACCACCAAACGTCCAGTCCACCCTATATTCCAACCGTCCTGTATATACGGCTGCCTACGGACCACTATCATTCTAGTCCGTCCTATATTTCAATCTTCATATAAATGCAACTCCTATCACTTTACTTTGTGATTTTGTTTGCTATAACTAAACACCCTGTCTATAAACGTACCAAACAGCAGTTTAAATTTTGACATGTGTTGTCACTGAATTTTCTATTAGGCCGGGAGAATGTGACAACCAAAAGCACCGTCTTCGCAAAATGGAAAAATTTGCATTTAAATAGGTATATGCCGGGTATACAAACAAAACGAGCTTGGTACTCATTGATTTAAGGAGCCGAAAATACTATGTTTTACTACCTATATGCTTGAGATGTACATAGAAAATTTTCAAATTCGCAATTAAAAATTCCAGTGCCTAAAATTACCGCACTATTACGTTGGAATTAAAATATTTAATGAGGAAATATCCGTTATGTCATTTCGATGAAATTTTTGATAAGAATTTTGGAATTTTCGGCAAAACTGCAAGTTACACGTCTCAGAAAAGTATATGAGATCTTTCTTAATAGATTAAACGTTAAAAAACTATACACATCCATAAGGAGTTTTCGAAAAATCGACCAATATGTTAGGGATATTGGTCGATTTCCATGCACGCATGTGTTCATTCACAAATTTTATCACTTTACCAATAGAATTCTTTTCCAAAATTTGAAGTTTCATCAATCTGGATATATACTCTATTAAACAAGACCAGATTCATTCAAAACGGTGCACCACAGGAGAAGAAATCAGGTAACATACATACAAAAAAAAGCGAAAAAATACGCGACGAATTGATAACCTCCTCCTTTTTGGAAGTCGGTTAAAAAACACGCGAATATTCGCTAATGCGAATGCGAATATTCGTTACATCCCTAGTATGTACTAATGTAAGTACTAGTCACGTTTTGTCGTTATGTCATTATTTTCCACATTTTCTCTCTTATTAGGAAGTTAATTCATTTTATTTTCAATTCGATTTCATCTTCAGACGCCTCCTATTCCATTCAATCGTAATACGAATACGTATATTCAAGCCGGTAACCGGTTTTTTTATTCCTATGTCATCATCTCTTAACTAACACGTTAATACCGTGTCCTCAGAAAACGTAACAACTTCGAATAGACGTTACGAATCAATTCAACATTAAGATTTCCACCCTCAATCGAAGAATGCCACCTATGATGCAGGAACACACCCCTTTTCTACCCCCGACTCACTTGACAGCACGACCAAAATGTAAACAACTCGGTCGAAAACTTAAAGCTAGATAAAGATGGAACGATATTTACCATGTCTGGACCCATATCTCTCATTTCTTGTCCGATGGGCACATATCACTGGTCTGTGGGGGGCGCGATAATAAATCACTAGCAACAAAAAAACAATCACTTTGGCCTCATGCAAAAATCATCCGGAACACAGAAACAATCACCACCAAAAAAAAAAACAACAACAACCAACTCACTAAACACACAGAAGACGAAAAAAAAACGGATCGGCGATAAATCCCAACTGAAAACTAATACTGTCGTTTGTTTCCCTTGTTGTTATTATTTTTTCTCTTTCTCTCACTCAAAACAAAACACTGGCGGCAGCGGCGGCGGCTCTACTCGCATCGATGATGTCTCAACGTCGATGCGATTTTCAATTGTTTCTCTCTCTCGAGTTCGGTTCGGTTTACGCGACGTTGCAGTAGGCGCGGCATGCGGCTTCAGACTGAACCTTAACGAAACAAAGGAACGACGAGATGGCGGCGCAGGCGCGACGCTGCAATGCGAGAGAACTTGAAACAAACGACACAAACGAGTAGCCGAGTTGACCGGCCTCGGTCTATCGCGGTGCCGCGCTTAGCAGGCTCGTGCGGCGTTGCCGCTTCTTCGACGAAATACGACGAGTTCGTCTCATCGTAATCTCCTTGAACAGGAATTAAAATGTGGTCAAATTTATTACTGCTCCTTAATCTCAACGATCCTGTTAAGAGTGTTCTGAATTGTTGTTTCCAAATGCTGAAATTCTCTCCAACAATAGATATTTCATCCACAACAAGATTGGCGGATGCATGTGTTATACAATGATGAATGTCATTAATATCAATAGTGAACAAAAAAGGCCCCAGAACGCTACCCTGAGGTCCCCCATAGGAACTTGCCATATTGTTTGATATATCTATTTTGTCATGTGATATCTGTCATTTAGATAGTTAAAAGATTTGGTGTTGTGTCTTGCATACTATCAATAGTGGATTTACAGATTTGCCCTCTCTGAATTTTGATACCTTATTTTCTTCCAAATGTTATTTGTGCAATATTCTTGATTATTTTAATGTTTTCTTGGGAAATAACACCACAATTGAAATCACTAATATCGAAAACAAAACCAACCAACAAAACTCAGAACTCAAAAAACTACATATACAAGATTCCTTGCGAATGCAATAAATTTTATATTGGGGAAACATCGAGACCATTAAACGTACGAATAAATGAACACAAGAATTACATAAAGAAACGACAAATATTTTGTAAAGGAAATTTTTTTATTGTCAAGTCTCAGTCGTCCAAATAGCAGTAATATCGAACTAGTTCTTTATTTAGACAAAAATAAGTCAATTTTAAGTTACTATTTATTACGCAAAAACATACAATTTTCAGAAATTGAATTTGACAATTTGCTGCAACAGTCATGATTAGACCATAAATAATATATCACGATTGAACTGTGTAAAGTGTAAACAGATCTCATAATATTGAATACATGGAGAAAAATTATAATAATAATCAGTGAAGAACACCAAGAACCACAACAACACTCACCAATACGGTCGCAGGATCAACGTGACCATCACCAACGGAGTCAAACGAGAACGAGAACTCCACCCGCAGAAAGTGTTGCGCAGGATCAACAGCCAGCGCTCACTCAAGAGGGACTCAAAAGACAGCGCATGAAATGGACTAGGGCCATGAATGAATTTATAATACGCACTTTTTACAGAATTACGAACCTTGGCCAGGATAAGACTGGATATCGCCAAATACTCTATCAAGAATTCTGTCGTGAGTACCCAGAGCTTCAAGTTACCGAACAGAGAGTCGCAGATCAATATCGTGTCATCTTGTGAAATGGCCTTATTTGGCCTGAACAACTGGATAGAATAAAGAGCGAAGTGGAGCGCGAACTATTTGGTCGAAATACAATGGTGCTACATACCTCTTACCAAAGGACAACCTATGTGCACAGGACCCAGCAAAATACCGACCAATCACTTGCCTTCCAACCTTATACAAACTCATAACATCATGCATTAATCATCGCATTTTCAAACATTGTGAGCTGAACAACATAATTACTCAACAACAAAAGGGATGCGCGAAAAATTCGATGGGCTGCAAAGAACAACTGATAATTGATTCCCGTTGTCTGCAATCAAGCCCACGCCAAACGACAAAATCTCTTCATGGCATATGTGGACTACAAAAAGGCCTTTGATTCAATTCCACATGATTGGCTCATTAAGGTACTGAAACTCTATAAAGTGAATAATTGTATTATTAACTTTTTAGAATATACCATGTCCACCTGGCAAACCAAAATCTCACTGAATGAAGCCAACTGTTCGATACAAACTGACCCCATTCCAATCAGAAGGGGTATATTCCAGGGTGACTCTCTTATTTCACATAAAGACTCAGTGGGACAACATACGAACTGTACCAATTGTCATGTCAACGACAGGACTACTCCCAAAACATCTATTAAACAATCTAAAATACCACGGTCTGGACGAACATCTTTACAAACAAATGCAAAAAGCCGTCCTGTTAGGGACAGCCAGGACAGTCAGGAAACTGCCGCCACGACTCCAACCACGGGCCTGAAAACCTGGCAAGGGCTCCCACAGAGCTAAACCCTTTTGATATCTAGGATATCTGGGGTTTTTGGAAATTTCCCCTAAAGGCACCCTTGGCGTGCCTTAGAGGGAATGTGATGCCATACATTGTATGGTCAAGTCGGGGATCAGTGAAGAAAATATGTAAAAATAACTACATTTCGATTATAATGCCATATTCTAAAAATTCATTATCATTAAAGTATATTTCACATGGGGTTTGCAATTGTTCATGTAGATTGTTGAAAGATTTAGTATTTAGCACCGTATATAGGACTATCGATTTTTGTTAAATATTTTAATTTCTCGCTAATTTTCAAAATTCTTATTTTGTGTGTATAATATATATTTTTACATACATGTTTTTTATGTATAATCAGCGTTTACTCGAAAATAGGTTAACCGATGCAGACAGTTTAAGCTGTATTCTATGAAAATAATACATTTGTATGACGTGATACATACCGTTGAAGATCTTTTTTTACAGAGCTAAATTTTTCTTATGACTGTAACTCATAGTATGGCAAGAACTTCCACCAGTTGTGTAAAAATTACCTCGAAATAAACGCTGCTGCAGTTTTCGAAATACTACACACTTAATTGAAGGCGACAACATATTTCTCCTTGACGGGTTTTAGGATTGAGACATGCGAAAGTAAAAACTGGATTTCTTCAAAACTGGATTAGATTCACTCGAAATACGCGAACTAATCAACGGTCATTATTTAATATTAAAATATTCAAATCATCGTCAATTAACGAAGTTGTATACAGGACGTTATTAGTAAATCCTTACATGCCTTGTATGTCGATTTCGTAAATTTAAAATGTGATTTTGAAATCATCAAAATTATATTGTGAGATTTATGTTTGAGATATATTATATTGTTTCTAATTCTAGTATTGTTCTTCAACTATTCGAACTTAATATTTGTTTAAATCATACAATTTTATAAATAAATATTTCTTACAAAACCATTTTTCGGAAATCTGCTGTAAAAGTGACGGTTGTTTCTTCTGGCAATTGTTTCCGTTAACTACGCCTTGATATTAGAAAAGTAAAAAATCGATGACTTAGCTCGGGACTGTGTGGGGGATGATCTAACAACTAAATGAACGTTAAGTAGCAACTAGGGTATTAACAAATCGAACAAAATACTTTTATTGCAATTAAGTGGTCTTTTAGGATGGTATTCTTGGAAAAGGTTAAGCCTCGTTGAATTTCTACCTATTCTTATTGGAATTTTATGGTACAAGCTTTGACAATGCAAATTTTTTGTATCCTCTAGTTTCATAAAAGAGCATACTGAATTAAATTGGGAAAGATTTGCAGCTTTACTGTCCCAATTTAATGACACTTTCGGATTTTGATGGTTTACTAGATATTTTGAAAAAACGAAATTCTGTCGATTTAGTCAAATCCCTCTAGCTCCCTTGTTTTTGATTTTATAAAAAAGTGTACATATCAAAATTGAAGGGAATTATATCCCGAATATGATTGTCATGTCCTCGTTTGCGTGACAGCTCTCGTTTTCGAGATATAACACAAACTTTTCTTTTTTTGAATGGAAACCATAGTTGGCTATTACCTCAAAAAATCGAACATTTTTAGAGCTTTACTTCTAAAGGTTTAAAGTATACTAGGACGTCGAATTTGATCATGACAGTTGTTTAGAATCTTTCTATTTGATCTAGGCAGTATAAAGCATCAATCTAAGTACTAAACCAAAGTACACTAGGATTGTCAAGGCAGAAAGACAGTAAAATCCCATCGCAATGCTAAAACTGTTAGGAAGATATCGTCAACTTTTACGAAGCAACTGCACAGGGCTCCAAGTGTCCCATCCCTTCTCCTTAACTGCTTATACAGGGTCATTCACCTTATTCGAAACGAAATATCACGACTAACCGAATTTTTATATTTAGGATTCCCTGTACATTGTAAAAATATTTTTTAAATACATGGTGAATTTTTTTGATGAGCAGTATGGGAATCTCGGAAACTCGCAGAGATAGAGCAATGGTTAAATTGGAAAAGATTTGCAGTTTTACGGGCCCAATTTAATGACACTTTCGGATTTTCGTAAAAAGTCATGGCTTACTAGATATTTTGAAAAAACGAAATTCTGTCGATTTAGTCAAATACCTCTAGCTCCTTTGTTTTTGATTTTATAAAAAAAGTGTAAATATCAAAATTGAAGGGAATTGTATCCCGAATATGATTGTCATGTCCTCGTTTGCGTGACAGCTTTCGTTTTCGAGATAAAACACAAACTTATCATTTTTTGAATGGAAACCATAGTTGGCTATGACCTCAGACAGTTTTAGAGCTTTTTAACGATATAATACTCGATATAGTTATTCATAAAAATAACGGAGTTATGGATGCTTTTCTCTCTCATTTTCACTTTTAACGTAGTTAGCCATGAAATAGATTGATTTAATAATAACTATTCCAAAAAACATTTAACGATTTTTTTATCAAGTATATCAGATATAACAAAAAAACTAAATAAATAAATAAATAAATGCTTTATTTTAGCTTTAAGCTATGATATAACATCTTACATATTACATTTTTAACAAGTGTATACAAAACATTTAAATTAAATTAAAATACATATTTCTCAATTTATTCCTAAAAATATTTACATTATGGGATGTTTTAATAATTTCTGGAAGAGAATTATATACCCGTAACCCTTCCACAAACAATGTTTTTTCTAACACATTAGTGTGAAACCTCCCTATAAAATACTGGTCCCCTGTTCTTAAATTATAAGTTATCATGTCCGATCTTTTTATCAAAAAACCTGTCAGAAACTGAGGAATTAAACCGTTTTTGATTTTATATATAAATATCAAATTTGCTTCTTCAACCATTTGTTTAATATTAAGAAATTTTAGTCTAGATAACATATCCCTTATACTCGTATACCGATTGCATTTTAACAGTACACGCATAGCTCTATTTTGCAATATTTGCATTTTATTTATTTCCTGATTATTGCAGTACATCAGTAAGGAGATACAATAAGTAAACTGGGGATATATTATTGCATTATAAATTATACGCCTCGACCATTCGGACAATTTGTATCCTATTCTCCCAAAGTATCCAATTTTCTTACCTAGTTTTTTACACATATAATCTACATGAACATTTAGGTTTAATTGTGGATCTAGCACAATTCCAAGATATTTTATTTCTTTAACTTGATCTATTACTTCACTATCCATCTTTATTTCAAAGTTTCCCTCATCAAATGTTTTACAGTTATGTCTTGTTCCGAAAATCATACATTTTGTTTTATTAGGATTAAGTTTTAATTTTTTAAACCTTAGCCAATTTTTTAAAATGTCTAGGTCTTTATTTATTGTTTGCACTACTTGTAAAAAGTTTCTTCCTGCTAAAGATACCACGGTATCATCCGCATACAAATTAACAAAACTATTACAAATATATTTATTTATATCGTTTATGTAGAGTATAAAAAGTAGAGGGCCCAGGACACTTCCCTGTGGTACACCATATTTAACCTCAATTTTGTGTGATATTTTATTATCTACTTTAGTAGTTTGATATCTATTACTCAAGTAATTTTCTAACCATTTAAGAACCGTCCCCTCTATTCCATATACTCTACAAACATTTATCAATTTTTTGCTGTCTATTGTCTCAAAAGCCCTTTTTAAATCAATGAAAACACTTACAACAATGTTACCTACATCTATTTGCTTTTTCCACTGTGACATCACAAACTGACACGCACTTTCACAGGAATGTTTTCTTCGGAATCCAGATTGACCCACATAGAATATTTGATTCTGTTCTAAGTATAGAATCAATTGCTCATGCACCAACACTTCTAGAACTTTTAAAACAACGGGAAGTAGATTTATTGGACGTAGTTCCTCTGGTTGCTTAGGATGAGTAACTTTTGGCACCGGTATGATAACACTACATTTTAAAGCTGTAGGCACTATACCAGTTTCCAGTGATGTATTTATTATATTTAATAAGGGATACCCAATAACCTCAAATAACTTTTTTAGCGTATTTACCGACATCACAGTGTCCCCCGAAGACTTATTTTTTAAATTATTTATTGTTTTCTTTAACTTATTTAACGAAATTTTTTTAAAACCTGTAAACTTGGTATTCACTTCAATTTTTTCTTCCTTAAATTCAATATCTGGTAAAGGAATGCTTGTTACAATATCCTCCACACTATTTATAAAAAAGTTATTTAATGAGTTCTCTACATTACCATTTTCAATATTTATACACATATAATTAATAGTTTGTGTGTTCTTATTTACAATTTGTTTGAGGGTCCTCCACATTTTCTCACTATCGTGACGATTTTCACAGATTTTCCTTTCGTAATAATCTTTCTCCTTTTTACGAATCAATGCTACAACTTTGTTTCTTTGTATTTTATAGTCCTCAAAATCGTTGATACTATTTGTAAATTTGAAAGTATTAAACAGTCTATCCCTCTCCTTCTGCTCCCTTCTTATTTCATCATCCAACCATTGATACTTTTTTTTGAACAATACTTCTTTTAGTGGTGATATATCTTCGATGGCTTTGGTTACATTGTCACTAAAATTTTGGTACAAAGTATTTACATTAATAGTTGTATAATTCCACTCTTGTCCTATTAGTTCCAGTTTTATTTCCTGAAGTTTAGAATCGTGTAAGTCTCGAAAATAGTGTTTTTTCTCTATTGATATTTCATCATAGTTTAATTGTAGTCCAATAGTTTCATGGTCACCTATAATAGGATATATTCTGTCAGTTTCTTGTATTTCAGTAAAATTTGTATAAACATGGTCCACTAGCGTTTTAATGTCTTTAGCACATCGTGTAGGTTTTGTTATAATTTGCTTGAACCCTAATGTAGTTGTAATATTCAATATTCGTTTCTTATATTGGGAGTTTTCCAGCATATTTATGTTAAAGTCGCCTGCTATTATTGTCTTATTCCTAATTACATCCTCTTCGTTTAAACTTGATTCAAACTTATTAAAAAAGTCTGTTATGTCCATACCATTTGGTGATCTGTAGACTCCACCTACTATCACCTTATCCTTAAGCAGATTTAACTTCACCAAAATTCCCCAATATTCTCTGCTTCTATGGAAAGTTGTAATCGTTTCACATTTTAGACAGTTTTTAACGTATATGGTGACTCCCCCTGTATGACGGCTATCAGAGTATATTATGAAAGGATTGTACCCTTGTACAGCAATTTCAGAATCTTCTATATCCCGAGTAATATGGGTTTCAGTAACAACAATTGCCATAGGTTTATATTGATCTATGGTTTGTTCCAACTGAACATGATTTTTTGTCTGACCCTGTATGTTTATGAGTAATATAAGACTATTTTTCTTTGACTGTAGTGGCTATATATACTTAATTTTTTCTCTTGTTATGTTTACTTGCCGTTGATAACTAGGGCAGTTTATATCAAATACATGATGATTATAATTTATATTTGGAATTTTTAAAATTTGAGAAGCATATTTACAATTTGTACATCCTAATGTGTCGTTATCACAGTTTGATTGCTTATGATTTCCACTACACTTAGGGCAAATGTCCGCAGTATTTGTACATTTTTCAGCGTGATGGCCGAAACGCCAGCAGCGAAAACATCGTAGCACACTAATGAATTCGAAATAACGATAACTGTCCCATCCTATGTATAAATGATCTTTTTTATTTTTTAAATAATTGTAGTGTTCACTGCTTAATTCCAAAATTACATTTACCGTACTTTTTCTATTTTTTGCCGTTTTGTATTTATGTACCAATTTTATCCCCTTTCTCATAGTATCAGGAAAATTTTGATTTTCTATCTTTTCAATGAAACTCACTTCTTGTAACTGTTCCTCCCTTATATTCAGTACCTTTATTTTTGGATTTAACATTTTTCCTGTCAATACTTCATAATCTTTCCCCATTTCCTTTTGCATGTTTGTTTTTAAGTTTTCCAATGATTGTTTGTCATCGCAATGTACAACAACACATCCGTGTGAAACCGGCTTCACCTTTGAAACAGACACAGCGATCTCCTCTGGCCGAATTTTTTGTTCTAATACATTTTTTGTTACTGAACTGTTTTGATTTGGAACTTTTGGTTTTATAATTAACGGTTCAATTTTACTTCTGTTTTTTACAGCTTCAGAATAACTAGGCTGTTGTTGTTGAATTAGACTTATAAGCTTCTCTGTTTTTTCAAACACTTCTTTTGTTTTAATACTGATATCTTCCGTTTCTTCTTGTTTTAATTTCAATTCAACTTTTTTTAGACAGTTACTGCAAAACCACTTAATGCTTGCATTTTCTTGTTTGGATTTCAGCACTACATCCTTAATTTTCGTACATATTAAATGGTACGAGTTTTGACAAAAATCACATTTTATACACTTCGAATTTACTATAAAATTGTCAGAGCAGAGCGCACACACGTGTGCTCTCGACGACGACATAGTTACTAGTTAAATAAGTAGGTACTTACTAAAAACGTAAGAAATTAAAGTACATAAGAATGGTTACAATTATGTTCGAAAAGTCCACCATTGTTATTTAGACAAAAATTGCATCTTTTTAAGATTGACATTACCGCTTTCCTAACAGACCGTCTATCAATTTCTTCAATTACTTGTAATACCGCCTCCCTTAAGTCACCAACTCATTTATATACTTTGTTTTTTAGCGCACCCCATAAATAGCAGTCTATAACTTCCAAATAGGGAGACCGGGTGGCAATTCACGTGGGCCATTTCTTCCTATCCAAGAGTTTGGATAGATATTATCTAAGTATTGTCTTACAATAACGAGTTATGAGCAGGTGCTTGAAAAATGTATTGCAAGAAATGCAATTAGCGCTTCCCAATAAGTGATTCGTCATAAATAAAAGGCCCCAGAATAGTAGACCCTATAATACCACACCAAATATTAAAACCAAATTTTATCTGGGGTCGTCTTTGTTCTACATGGAAAGGGTTTTCTTTAGCCCAGGTATGCTCATTGTGTCTATTGAACATACCGCAGTTAGTAAATCTAGTTTCATCTGACCATAACACCTTTAATGGAAACTGTGGATTGTCAAGGCACATGTCTCTAAACCATGTACAAAACAAAATATGTCGATGTTCGTCACCAGCATGCAGATTTTGAGAAAATTTGTGGGTGGAACTTATGCGCTTTCAGTACCTTAACTACAGTTCGTTGAGATGTGCCAGCTTCTGCCGCAATCTCATGAGTTGATGTAGATGGACTTTGAATTACCATTGCCAAAACATTTATTTGTGCTTCTTCGTTAATTTGATTACGTTCCTTGGGTGGTTTAGTAAAAGATCCATATCTCCGTAAACTATCGTAAAGCCTCTTAAATGTAGAGCAGGTTGACGATGATTAAAATATCTATGAAAGTATTCCTCAGCTGCACGAACTGAATTTTTATGGCATATGATATAACATTCCAACATATTCAGTTTTTCTTCGTTAGAATATTCCATTTTATCACGAAAACTTGTCAATATCGACTGTCAGTTCAGCACTACTAATGGAATTACTCTCAAATGAGGAAACGTCAAAGAGAAAACAATCTTTTTCATGGCTACCTACGTTAAAAGTGAAAATAAGAGAGAAAAGCATCCATAACTCCGTTATTTTTATGAATAACTATATCGAGTATTATATCGTTGAAAAGCTCTAAAAATGTCTGATTTTTTGAGGTCATAGCTAACTATCGTTTCCATTCAAAAAAAGATAAGTTTGTGTCATATCTCGAAAACGAAAGCTGTCACGCAAAAGAGGACATGACAATCATATTCGGGATACAATTCCCTTCAATTTTGATACACTTTTGTTATAAAATCAAAAACAAAGGAGCTAGAGGGATTTGACTAAATCGACAGAATTTCGTTCTTTCAAAATATCTAGTAACCATGACAAAAATCCGAAAGTGTCATTAAATTGGGCCAGTAAAACTGCAATTCTTTCCCAATTTAACCATTGCTCTATCTCCGCTAATTTCCGAGATCCCCATACTGATCATCAAGAAAAAACTCACCGTGTATATAAAATTTTATCTATGAATTAAAAATTAATAAGGTAAAAGATTCGCCAAAAACTAACGGATACGGATTTTTCTTCTCCCTCGGATATCCGCTGATACGGATATCCAGCACATCACTAATATGCAGATAGTTTATGGTTTAATGGACTAGCCAACTACAACTATAGTCACGTTTATGCGTATCTAATCAAGTGAGTGATAGAAAACAAAGCAAGTTTTTTGTCTTTGATCATCATGATTGACTATCACAAAGTACCGGGTACAACAATCGAAGCTTCCTGGTAAAAGTTTATTGACTAACTAAATTTGAAGTTTTTCTGATTCTCTACAACTTTTCAAACTCAATTTTATGAACGCGACCACACTTTTCACCGTATACGCAAAAAAAAATTAATGCTCGAATGAATTGATTAAATGATTATTTAAAAATCCCTATTGACTGATGTACAACTGCTCAAAGAGACGGATAGGATCTCCTCCAAAAAATGTGTTCATAAGAAACGTAGCCATGCGTTTCGCACATATCTTCTCATAAATGTGTCCAAGGTGAATCGAAGAAAGAACGAAACCTCGTTGAACAACATTATCGTTGTTTGTACCCTACCCGACCGGGTGTGCGCCCGTCTATATGCATGTACGAAGACAACAAAATATCTATCTTAATGTCAAACGAAAACAATGAGGTTAGTAAGTCAAGGCGTGCTTTTGAGTTTTGAAGAGTTGGAAATAATGAAATCGAGGCATGTGTTATTAGTGTGTACGTACGACGCGGTTAAAAATACTCGACGAAGAACAAAAATAGAATCGAAAGTGAAATGCGTTCGGTTCTTCGATTGTATAAATCGTGGGCGGCTTGTTACGGAACTGGCATTCGAAATCTAAAAACGTGTTTACACTGACTCTCTCTCCCTCTCTTTTGTCAAAAAATTGCTCCAAAATATCGTCAATGTCAAGACATTTAACTTTGAATTATACTGTAGGTGGCTCAACCTACGGGGGATGTCCTTTTTGTTTTGCATAAAAACAATTATTATTATTAAGATTAATGCATTTTTGCTATATCTTGGTACAGTCAAAATTGCGTTTTTGAAGGAATCGAATACGATTGTACATTTGACTATGTTGTAAGTAGTCTATTCTTCATTTTCACAATGATATAATAATAATGATAATAATAACAATCACCCCGTGTGGTGGCCGGGTTAGAATAGCACCACGGTATCCACCGCCTGTCGTATGAGGCGACTAAAGGGGCGGCTGTCCGCTGACCTACTACCTAGCCTTCCTCCCTTCCCCAAAACTCGCACGAGATGATCTGGTCAAATCATTTCACCTGGGAAGTGACAACCCTACGGTTCCGAGTTACCCGGGTCACCAGGGTCAATTAGTGACACCACCCATGAAAATGGACCTACGGAGTAGATGCCTCGGAAAAGAGCCGCTGCCTGGGGATCGCTAGGGCATGTCTGGAGCCGGCGCTGGACATGACAGTATGCGGGACGTCGGTGGCAGGGTGCTAAGGAGGCAGGCCCCTGCCTTCCAAAGAGCTACAGCCCGAGAAGAAAAAGAAGGAGAAGAACCAGAAGAACCACAACAACACTCACCAATACAGGCACAGCAACAACGTGACCATCACCAACGGAGTTAAACGAGGACTCCACCCGCAGAAAGTGTTGTGCAGGATCAACAGCCAGCGCTCACTCAAGCGGGACTGATAAGACAGCGCATGAAATGGACTAGCGCCATGAATAAATTTATAATGCGCACGTTTTACAGAGTGACTAACCTTCGCAGGACAAGACTGGATATCGCCAAATAATGCATCAAGAGTTTTGTCGTACCCAGAGCTTCAAGTTACCGAACAGAGAGTCGCAGATAAATATCGTGTCATCTTGAGAAATGGCCTTATTTCGCCTGATCAACTGGACGAAATAAAGAGCGAAGTTGAGCGCGAATTATTTGGTCGAAATACAACAGATCCAGAGCCTGAAACATCTTTGGAGCAAAGAGCGGACGAGATTCAAGAACTTCAACAAGAATAGCCAGCCAACGCTGACCTGCTTGAGAAAATCCAAGCAGAAATGGAACGAGCCCTTGTAGAGTATAGTGGACGAGATCCATTGATTAGACCAACTCTTCCCAAATTTATAATGAAAGTCCACAACAATTCTACTGTTCTAGGTTAGGAATTATGTTCATTTCACTTGGCCAAGATGAACTAAAAAAGAATGATTTCAATAACTTTTTTAAATTTCAATGCTATATACAGTAAAATTTTTCCGCTTAACAGAAACGAAAAAATCGTGGCATATTCTTAGGTTTAATCACAGGATCACGTCCTTATCTAAACCCCTTTGACCACATGCCACACTTATGTCTATTGTTTTTTATGCTTGGTTGCATAATAGAATTTAGGGACAGCGCTGACGGGACAATTGTTTTGCAACTTCGATTGCAAATCATTTGCACTTGGAATTAGGTTTGTTCGTAAACGGTCGTTATCAATAATCCCTACGGTTTAAAAAAATATCAGTGAATCAGCAATGTGGACAGTTATCTGTGTTGACCCTAGCTTCGTGGACAATTTTTCAAACCGTAGATATTATTAGCTAAGAGCGTCCACGAAAACAAAAGTAGTTCCAAGCGCAACTGGTTTGCAACTTACATGCAACTGGTTTGCAACTGGCTTGCAACTGGTTTGCAACTGAATTTGTAAAACTGTTGCCCCGTCTGCGCTGGACTTTTGTCTCACAAATGTCGGCTCATTGTTTTCAACTCCCTTCAATGCAAAAGCCAGAAGAAGACTGTCTCCAGCTGACGGTCTACAATTTATCTCCTGATTGGCAACGTAAACAAATAAAAAACGGAACATCAAAAAGTGAAAAACGTGCGACTTACCTGCGGTTGCGGCCTCATGTGCGACAATTGCTGATGCTGTTGAAGCTGCTGAGCTGCGGCGAGCGATTGCGCGAGATAATGATGCTGGGGCGGCAAAGCGGCCGCCATGTTCGGCATGTAGACCAAATGCTCGGCACCCGCATGGTGCATGGACTTGGTCTGCTGGCCCAGGTCGTACTGCGGTGCCGCGCCCGGCGGCATGCCTGCAGCCGCGGCAGCTGCAGCTGCGGCGTTGTTCACGACGTCTATGTACGAGATGCTGCCCGTCGCCGAGCTGTTGGTCGGCATGGGGGCGTGGTTCGTGTGTATTTTGTTCGCGTTATTGGTTACTGCGGTCGCGGCGGACGGACCCATGGGGTACTTCCATTTATCGTGGTTCTGGAAAGAAGGTGGAAAGTCAAAAACGATTTATTCTTATAACAGTGTCAAAAAGTTATTCGCTTATTCGCCCTAAGAAACCAGATGAACTCTGACCAACATATCTACTTCCCATTTTGGAAGTGCTGGTGCATGAGCAATTAATTATAAAGTATTTATTTAGAACAAAACAAAGTATTCCAAGGGGTTGTGGGAAATTATATGAATGGCGCAAATTTATTTTTTGACGCCATTGGACTACTTTTTGTAGGGATATGTCAAAAATACTGTATACAAAACTTAACCCCCCAACTTAGATTACCTAAAAGGACGTATCACGCTTTCGATTAGATCAGTCACGCCTGAGATGTTGAGTAACGTTGAAATTAATGTTTTTTGTTGTTTTTCTTATTATTTAAGAAATAATCAGTATTACTTATTCCACACTGTATATTGGACACTTTACTTACATATGTACACATAATACTACCGTATTATCCTTCAACAATATTTATCCTCAAATAATATTGTCCTGTATACTTCAAAAAAAATTGTTTGATATTTGGTAACTGTACTGATAAACTGGATAATATCTCATATAAAAACTCATATCTTCCAATTTTTAAAAACATATCAGTTCTTAGAATTATAATTGGCAGTAAGTTGAATTAGAGGCCACAGGTTGAAAATATCCCTAATCATATAGTGAAGTACTATTTTGCATTAGGAACTATTACTAAATATGTGAATAAAAAAAATTATGAAATTTCTAAAACCATCTCTTACAAAAATGGAAATGTAACTATAAATTATTCTGTCGAATTTTTTCCCCATCACATTATTTATCTTTATCACGATAAAGATAAATAATGTGCCATGTAGGTAAATCAAAAAATCATTTGTCCACTGGAACTGATGATATATCTGTAGTATTTTTGGAAGAGTACTCATCTCATATTTTTGGTATACTATGTTCTAATTTAAACTACCTAGTATATATCAGGATATTTGGGATATCTAACATGTATATACAACACTATAGTAAAGGCAGAGATTACTAATTATAGAGCAAAAAGCAAAATCTTAATAACAAAGGTTTTTGAATGGTTGGAGAATCAAAAATCAAACCTAAACTTGAATCTATTTTAAATGAGCAGTTCCTGAGGGGTGTTATTGAGGATGGATAACAACTAGACCCTATTTACACAGATTTCTGTAAATCTTTTGACCACCTTAATCATTTTCTAATTCTGAGAGTAGAACTTTTTATACAAGTAAATATATAAACTGACAAGGGAAAACAATACTTATTTTTTTAGTGATTCATTAAATCTGTTTAAATCAATGAAAATAAACTATTTGTGATACTTTCCTAATTTTAATCTCTACTTTTATACTTTGTAATACCTTTAATTATATATGTTATTTTTAATTTTATTGTAAAACAATATTTCTAAATGTTAACTTTTTTGAAAAAGGCTTGTCTGTAGATAAATATTTCTTTATTTAGTTATTTATAATAAGGATATGCATTATCAGTATATTATGTATTTGTTCATGTTCTGGGAATTTTTTATAGTGACTGAAAGGACGACAATAATTGAAAAACATTATGTTAGATGTATTTTTATCATGCATTTTAGTGATACTTGCAGGGAACTATTTTTAAGACTAAAAATAACAGTAGGTAGCAGTAAGTTTATGTGTAATAATGTTTCATGCTCTTTGGGCTTTTGTCTAAAGTGGAGCTTTTGGTAATTATAATACATACTCATTACACTATTCATGTACAAATCCTTGAATCGAAAGCTGCTAAAAGACCAATTATTAAATTTTTAAACAAGGCTTCTTATTCTTTAATAACAGTTTTATAACCATCATGATCTGGCTGATTTAGGACAAAATTTTGATATATTTTGGTAAATGTTATGTTAGTTATTTTTGTTTTTAAGGATTGTTTTAAGTTTATGTGCAACAACATTTCATGCCCTTTGGGCTTTTGTTTAAAGTGGAGTTTTCAGTAATTACAATACATACTCATTATACTATTCATATACAAATCCTTGAATTGAAAGCTGCTAAGGGAATAATTAATACATTTTTAAACAAGGCTTCTTATGCAATAATAAGAGTTTTATAGCCATCATGATCTGGCTGATTTAGGACAATTTTGATATAGTTTGGTACATGTTATGTTAATTCTTGTGGTTTTTAAAGACCGTTTTAAGTTTGTGTAACAATGTTTCATGCTCTTTAGGATTTTGTTTAAAGTGAAGTTTTCGGTAATTACAATACATAATCATTTTACTATTCATATACAAATCCTTGAATTGCAAGCTGCTAAGAGACTAATTCATAAATTTTTAAACAAGGCTTCTTATTCTTTAATAAGAGTTTTACAACAATCATGAACTGGCTGATTTAGGATACAATTTGATATATTTTGGTACATGTTAACTATTTTTGTTTTTAAGGATTGTTTTAAGTTTATGTTCAACAATGTTTCATGCCCTTTGGGCTTTTGTTTAAAGTGGAGTTTTCGGTAATGACAATACATAATCATTTTACTATTCATATACAAATCCTTGAATCGAAAGCTGCTAAGAGACTAATTCATAAATTTTTAAACAAGGCTTCTTATTCTTTAATAAGAGTTTTACAACAATCATGAACTGGCTGATTTGGGATACAATTTGATATATATTGGTACATGTTAAGTTAACTATTTTTGTTTTTAAGGATTGTTTTAAGTTTATGTGCAAAAATGTTTCATACCCTTTGGGCTTTTGTTTAAAGTGGAGTTTTCGGTAATGACAATACATAATCATTTTACTATTCATATACAAATCCTTGAATCGAAAGTTGCAAAGAGACTAATTCATAAATTTTTAAACAAGCCTTCTTATTCTTTAATAAGAGTTTTACAACAATCATGAACTGGCTGATTTTGGATACAATTTGATATATTTTAGTACATGTTAAGTTAACTATTTTTTTTTTTAAGGATTGTTTTAACTTTATGTTCAACAATGTTTCATGCCCTTTGGGCTTTTGTTTAAAGTGGAGTTTTCAGTAATGACAATACATAATCATTTTACTATTCATATACAAATCCTTGAATCGAATCATAAATTTTCAAACAAGGCTTCTTATTCTTTAATAAGAGTTTTACAACAATCATGAACTGGCTGATTTAGGATACAATTTGATATATTTTGGTACATGTTAAGTTAACTATTTTTGTTTTTAAGGATTGTTTTAAGTTTATGTTCAACAATGTTTCATGGGCTTTGGGCTTTTGTTTAAAGTGTGGTTTTCAGTCATTACAATACATAATCATTTTACTATTCATATACAAATCCTTGAAAACAAGGCTTCTTATTCTTTAATAAGAGTTTTATAACAATCATTAACTGGCGAATTAGGACATAATTTGATATATTTTGGTACATGTTATGTTAAGTATTTTCGTTTTTGGGACTGTTTTAAGTTTATGTGTAACAATCTTTCATGCCCTTTGGGCAATTAAACATATATCTATCAACGCAACAATCTGTGGCATAAGTGTTATTGTTTGTCTGCCTTGGACTTTTTTCTGGTCACTGGTGGCTTTTATAAAAAGTTGTTTATGCCATCAGTTTTCCAAATTTGTAAACTATTCACTAAAAACAAGTGTTAAAAGTACTTACCTCAATAATACTGTCGTCTCCGTGTGCCCACCTCAACTGTTTGGGGCCGAAGGATGGGAATTCCGGATCGGGAGGTCTTTGAAAAACATAACCTACAGCAGCATCGTCCTGCGTTCGATGAGGTCCTCTATCCATATCCACTTTAATTATACCATCTCCTTCACCGCCACCAAGCCACTTCATTGGTGTCACTAACAGTTAATAAAAAATTCAATTAGAGACTCATTTAAGAAAACACCGCAATTTTCCAATCGATACACCGAAAACGATATCAAAAATTTTTATCAAGTACTCGGTGCATCGTACACATTGACGTTTGTGGAGTAAAAAGCAACTTGCGAGAAGCGTCAACTGTCAAAAGTGTCGTTAAAACATGACAAGGTGAAAAACAACAATTTGTAAATAAATTTTGAATGATTTTTTTAAACGTTACGATTTCCAATCGGGATTTTCGTGGGACAATCGCTGGAATGGGAGTGGATTTCTGACAGTTGTTTACGAGATGACATTTCAGAATTCCCGGTACCAAACAAACTAAATGGCGTTTTTGACAGCACCGACTAATAACACAAAATTATCGAGACGTTTTTATAACTAAAATGCTTGGTAATTAAACTCACGAATCTTACCTTTTATCAATCGACTGCCAGTTTTAACTCAACAACGAATCCAGTAATTAAAAAAGTCCTTCCGTTTTGTACGTCGGCGTCGGCGGTAACGTTAAAGATTTTTCCACTCTGTACACACAAACACAAGATTATTTCTCTTCGATTCTATCTCTTATCCGCCGCAAATCACAATTTTTTTACACTAGCTTCGTATTCACAACACAAAAAATATTACCACTAACTATACAATGAACTATTTACAATATACAGGAATTACAAAATTCGCGATTTACGCCATTTATACAGGATGAAATTTCAAGATTTAAAAATGACAGCAAATTATAAGCAAATCGCTCGCCATTTTGAATATAAGGTGCGTGCGCAGCGTGCACCGGCTGTTTTCAATTCGACACCTGAGATTGAGATGTTCAAGACGATCACTGAAAGACCGCAACCAACGATACATATTTTAAAACTACATATATCAGAAAATACTTTTAGAGTAGAATTTTTGCATTAAAGATATCAATAATTCAGACCTTTAAAGTAAACGGATGTAAAAAGCAGCCTGATATTATGATATTAACTGAGACTTTAAAATAAAAATATGCACTGATGGGTTTAAATTACACTATAAAAAAGGCTACATTAAATTCATGAACCTTAAAGTCAAACCCTTCTTAGGTGGTATAGTTATATTAAAATTTTATAACTGATATCACATGGAATAAGGGGGTTTCTTCAGCATTTTTAATAGGAAAAAATAGAATAATGTGTGGAGAAAGAAAATAGAGCTGACATAATGATTACTGTAAAATATAAGATGATTTATTCAAAAAAACTTAGAAATTAGGTTGTTCTAAAGGATTACAGTAAAATGAAGGCTATGATATATTATGTTTCTATGAAAATTGGGCTACTCTAACCTTATTAATGCCAAGGCGGAGCTAACGGAATAGACTACTTTTGGAATCTCAATTCGTTCATAATAAAAGCCTTTTACAATTTTTTTAAACTAATGTACAAAATTTCGGTATCCAAAAAGGCACCGGACTTGCAATACATTATTAAATCTAAAAAAAAACTAAAACTGTGTAAAACTCAAGTTTGCCAAATGTGGATATACTCTAGAGAAGTTAGTATTTTCAATTGCAAAAAAATTCCACAGATATTTGATTGGCTTTTCTTGAAGAATGTATATAGCATAACACATAAAAACTGTTGTTAACAAATTTTTATTCCTTAATTAATTATACGGAGTGTTTAAAGTTGCAAAAATCGCAATTTTAGCAGTTTTTGTAACTTTTCAGCAACTGATTGAAAGGTCTAGGGTTGAAACTAAGTTTGTTTTATACGTAATTTCAATAGCGATTAAATGATAGGTTCATATAGCCGATTGGATAATTAGTTATTGAGTTATTTTGAAAAAACTTTAAAACATACGCGATTTTCAATCGTCCATAGTTATTGTATAAGTTGCGAAATTTTGAAACTCAGCAGAATCTTTCATTTCTGCGAGGTAAATAACTGGTAAGAACCTCAAATTTACAGCTCAGACGGCTTTCTTGCAAATCTGAATTTTTTTACATTAATATTTTAAACAACTGAAAGGAACATATTAATTATTAGTTCTTTGAGTACCATACCTCATAAAATAATTTTCTTTTAGTTTTATTTTATTGTATGTAAATCTAGTTTGAAAGCCTGCATTTTGGTATTCGGAATTAAATAAAATGTACTGGTGGGAGAAGTACCTTCCCCTCATTTTAATACTGCGTTCGAACTGACATTCATTTCAAATCGCTTTTATTCTTTCCCTAATACAAATGCCATGCCAACTGTCAAACTGTTTGGTAATAGCCCAGGGACGAGAAACAGTGGCATATCATAATTTGTTCATTGAAATGTTACATTTCTATTTGTTGATATAAGTTTTTTTCTAATCATTTTACATTAAAATGACATCATACCATTTTTATAGATGGTGTTTTAAGGAATAATTTTCAATATAAACTTTTTAAATTTATTTATTGGTTAACTAACTATATTGTTGACTTTGATTTTCTATTTTCTGACTCAATATTTCCTTTCTAAAGTTTTTTCCTTTTAAAATTGTCGAATAAATAATTGTGATACCTACTGCGATCGACTTTGAATCAAAATGAGAATTAAAGTCAGCAAAACAATTACGAGGTTAAATCATACATTTATTGAATAACATTACATACAGACTTAGCATTTTTCAATATACCCTCCTGCGTGATCTACACACTTTTTCCATAGAAAGTTGGGAGGTTCAGTATTCCCTGAGGGCGAATTACCAGCCAACTACGCATGTGCTCCTCAACTTATTATTATTATTACAATCTAAATACGGGCAGAGATCCAAAGATCCATTAAGCCCATTATAACTAAAAATATATAACTATGTGAAAATTATACAACACAATAAAGTAAAAACGTTTGAAAAGTTAAGTAAACATGAAATTGTCTAATCTATTTTTGAAAACGTTGACTGATTGAGCGTTAATGATTTCTCTTGGTAAACTATTCCAGGTTGTAAAAACACGTTTGCAGGAAAAGTTTTGTCGCTATATTGTACTGAAAGGTTCCTTCTTCAACTTCATATTGTGACCACGCAGTCGGCTATCGCTGTCCAAAGTAAAAAATGCCTCAAATTTCCAAAGTTGTACCGTAAGGCTAGCCGCACACTAGCAACTTTTGTCAAGCAACTTTTTAATCACAAAATCACCCGCACACAGGCGATTATTTAGTTGCGGCAACTAAAAAATTCCAACACGTTCGATATTCCTGGCGACTCAATTGTTGCCGGCAAAATAGAACGCACATATTCAGATCTGTTTCCGCACACTGGGGATTAAAAAGTTGCTCTTGATTTTACTGTTGCAATTTCGTTGTGCTTTTATCAACATATCTGTAGACATTGAAGCGTTTATAGAGGCAGTTAAATTATAAAGCGCCTTAATATGACAAAAATAAAAGAATATTATGACAAAAATCTTTAAAAAAGTGTGATTAGTGTCGAGAGTTTATTGAAAAACAGCATTAACTCGGCAAAGGTAGAAAACAGAAAACAATTAGTAATTTTTGTTTAGCACATTATATATAGATATAGTGCTAGTTTATAAATACTGTATTTGAAATGAAATAATGCATCAATATTAATTCACAAACAAAAATTTAATATATGATATTAAATTTAATTTTAAAATTAAAATCAGCTTTGTGCTAAACAATGGATGAACCCAATATTTTCTGTATTTTTCTCTTTCTTAGAACAGAAGCAAAAAAGCAAAAACACATGCAGTCTATACAAAACTCACTTTAAAACCGATGTTAACCTGGCTGAATTTTTTAATCACCGAAACTAAAAAGTTGCCAGTGTGCGGCTAGCCTAATATTCGAAAAGTCATAATCAAATCCCGTAGTCGACGGGCGTCGAAAGATGGCAACCCAGCTGATGACAGTCTGATTGAGTAATCCGGTCGTACTCGTCCGAACGATAGTCTGGTAGCTTGACGTTCTATATTTTCTAGAAGATTTACATCACGTACTAATTCTGGACGCCATACGGGCCCACAGTATTCCATTAAAGGGCGAATGTATGATTTATATAGAGTAGTGGAAGTTTGAATAGACATTTTTCCAAATGTCTTTTTAAGCAAGTAGAGTTTACCGTTTGATTTTTTGGCAGCACTTTACACATGTTCCGACCAACTCAAATTCTTCGTGATTATTATGCCACAATCATTATATGATTCTACTTTGTTTAATACATGTCCATCAATGAAATAGTCCAAGCGCGGATTATTTTTACCCATATGCATAACAACACATTTGTCTTTATTGAGAGGTAGGAGCCATTCACAACACCACTTGTAAATATTGTTCAAGTCATTCTGAAGGTTTTGCGCATCTAATAGTGGGTTTGAAAATATCTTCGAGTCGTCTGCATAAAAAGCGTTGCTACAATTAATATTGTACTGTAAATCACTCGAATATAACACAAAAAGTAAAGGACCCAAAACGGAACCTTGTGGCACCCCACTTAGCAATAGCTTTTCTGACGAATGGGAAATCCCAACTCTAACATTGAATTTTCTGTTGGTGAGGAAGTCACTGATCCACCGAAGAAGGTTGCCACGGATACCGAAATGTTCTAGTTTATGTAAGAGTCGTTTTGTTGGCACGCAATCAAATGCCTTTGCGAAGTCCAGGTATATGGTATCTATAGGTTCCTTTCTATCTAGAGCTGCTGACCACTCATTAACACACCACAGTAAATTAGTCAACGTCGATCTTCCCCTTACGAACCCGTGCTGTTGCCTTGGAATACTATGCTCACTAAGAAGAAATTCGGATACGGAATCCGTGATAATAGATTCCATAACTTTACAAATTACTGACGTTAGGCTAACTGGTCGGTAGTTGTTAGGGTCTAATTTATCACCTTTTTTGAATGAACTTCTTCATATATTCCAAATCGTTTTCCTCCCGGTGATTCTTTCAGAGGCAAGTCAGGGCTATAAGGAGGGTGTGTGGCTTCTCAGCCCATTTCTTGCAGTATTCCTTGTTTTATGTTTCAAATACGCGGCTTTTGCCAACCATAACAACTGGCAGTAGTAATCCACATCCACTGTACGTTGGCCACATAGAAAATAAATCAGTATATTTCCTTAGAGTCAAAACAAATCATGGCAAGGACTTTTCCAGATGAGAGGCGAGTTTTGAATTTTATTCTTTTTTCGCTACTTTAGACGATGCGCTTCAATAAGGCCTTCCTTCTCGCTGAAATCTATTTAGAAGTCTTTCAATGATCTTCAGTTTACAGTCAAAAACCTCGGAACCCATCGAGCACAAATTTTTCTGAAACTAAGTTGATCGATGATAATTGATTGAACACTTCCATAGCTGACACCCAATTCTGAGGAAATTCCTCCACGGTTAATCGGCGCTCACGTTCAATAAGCTGTCGAACACTACTGGCATTGTCAGCTGTAAGGCTTGTCCTTGTGCGTCGATCATGGTTAGCATTCTCGTACACCCTTAAATTTTCTCACCCACATGTACATACGATTCTGAGACAGTGTACTAAACCCAAACTGTGCCTTCAAATGAGTTAGAATTTCAGAGGCTTTAACGCTTTTACTGGTTTAAAACTTTATGATAATCTGTTGCATAACAAACGAATGTAACTCTTGCTTAGTAATGACTGTATTCTGTACTGACCACACATCATGCTATTTATTCTACCGTGAGGGGAAATTGGGATCCCCCTCTACTAATATGTATGCGTTGGTGACATAGAACTATTATATACGTAGAGTGAATTAGGTATGAGCGTTATTGTAAGTGGCAGTGTAATAACAGTAGAAAGAGAAAGGCAATATCAGGGAGAGCTTGCTAATAACAGTAGAAAGAGAAAGACAATATCAGGGAGCGCTTGCTATGTCTCTACCCTACCAATAGTAGGCGTCACCACCGACACTGACCAATCAGGAACGACACGCGTATTCTCTCTCTCTTTTTTTCTATTGATATTACATGAATTCCGCTACTTCACGTGATCTACAGTATTAACCTCTTTGGTTGGTGAATACCAAAATGCAGAATTTCAAATTAAATTTATAGACAATAGAACAAACCCAAAAGAATATTAATATATGATGAGTTGTATCGAAAGATTTGATAATTAACATGTTCCATTCAGATTTATCAAAAAGTAATTTGATGCAGAATGGGAGCGTTGTAAACATCACCAAAAATAAAGAGCTCTCGATAAAAAATTACATTTGTGAGAAAACATTCAAAGCCATGAAGTTAAAATTTTGAACAGTTATTTTAGATGGACAAATGAAACTTTTTGCCAAGTTTTATCATTCTAATTTTTTTAAAAAAAGAGTTACGAGTGATTGAAAATTGCGCCTTTTTTCACATTTTTGGCGAATAACTCATTTATTAACTAACCAATCCTATCGATCAACGTCTCATTTAGTAGATTCTAAAAATGCGCATACAACACACTTACCTTTGATTCTTTAAATTTTTGCTCTGTTGCTGAAAAGTCACAAAAACCGCCAAAATTAGGGTTTTTGCTATTTTAAACACCTAGTATAATTAACTAAGAAGTAAAAATTTGTTAACAAAACTTTTTTTATGTTACGCGACGTACCTTCTTCAAGAAAAACCATTCAAATACCTGTGGAATTTTTTTTGCAAAAATGGTATTAAAATAATGCTAATACACTAATACTTTAAAGATAGGAAAATGTTGGCAATCACATAACGACACCTGTTGCGGTTAAAAAGGCCGGTGTTTCAACCAAACCAACTTTTATAGATTAACCGTTTTTTACATAGCAAAAGATAAAAATATACCGTGTGTCCCAAGTTATGGCCCAGTCATAAGGTTATCACCGTTTATAGTATCTCCTCTGTTTTGTTGAAATTTGCATCATAATTTCATTCATTATTATGGTACACTCTGTATAACTACATCTTGGTTACCACTACGGTGCATACTTAAACCCAGTATGAGTATACATATATATTATCATTCTTTAAAGGCACAACCTGCGTAATAACAATCTGGATGCTTACATCCTGTGTGCTTGTGCTTACATCATGTACTCTGCTGTATATACATCACCCTGTATATGGATACCCAGTTGACTTACACTCTAGTGTCGAAAAATAACAACTAGAGAGAATTCTCCATGACCAGGATACCAAAAATTTGACAAATGAACATCTATTATTGAGACCGAAAACCGGACATTTAAAAATAAGCATTAGATAGTTTCCCATATAAAAATACTAACACTGCATACCTAATTACACCCTGTATACTGTTAGAAATGCTTTACCTTGTGAATTCTTGGCATTTTATATTTAGAAACAATTCCCAAAAAATTCAAAGCAATCGAAAACTACGAATAAACTAAAAATCTGTAGAATTGCTCTCTTTGTAGTTTTTAATTAACACAAATATAAAACTTTTAATAAAGACGAAAAAATCTAAACTATCCCGTTTAAGAAATAAATATTCACATCAAAGATGCTGAATTTTTTTGTTCTCCATTATTTTTTGAAGGAGCTAGATAACATTGACGAGTAAGGAGTAATTAAAATTGTATTGATAGAACATAGAATCAAAACTTCCTCGTATTTTTTTTCGTACCTATACGTATAATTTCAGTACATGTTTCTTCTAAAGACCTTGAACAACAAAGAAGTGAATAATAAAATCAACGATGTGAAAAAATATTTACACTTCCGGACTTGGTACATTGTAAGATTTGTTCAGCATTTTTAATCACAAGTTATAACTCAAAAATTTAAATAACAGGGCTGCCAACTATTGAAGCAGAAAACTCAAGGCATACCTACATACATTTTATGAAACAAAAATAAATAAATTCGTATACTGAGTGTTCCAAATGCGACGCTCACCTGGGATCTAGGATACTATGAGAAACACGAAGTTGATGAAATTGGAGCCTTTTGACCAAAACTATATGAAATTGAGAAAGTGAAAATTTCTAGCGTGTCCGGAGGTATCCGGTAAAAACTGAAATTCTGGAAACTTCTTTATTAGCTATTATTTTATTAAAAATTTCAAAATGAGTGGCACTTTATATTGCTACTTTTTCCTTTTTACATAATGATGTTGTTGTACTTGCTATCCGTCTTTTTGTCACCAATTTAAACTTTGGTCTTTCATATTAGCGCCATATTGAATTGTTTTGTTTTGAATCATGGCCGGATCCAGAGGGAGGCGATTGGGGGCGATCGCCCTCTACAAAAGCATCAATTCATTGAGTCCTTCTTCTTCTGCAGTCGTTCATGGTTTCTTGATGTCTTGCTTACGCAGCATGTCTACTGCATTCCTTGCTGCCTTGTAGTTATTCCACTATTCATCTTTTCAACTTTGAATACACTGTATATAATTGTTTGTTTATTGCTAATTGAATTTTGGACTTCTTCATTAAAGATCCTTAGCCCTCGTTTATATTTGTTCTGTTTCATCTTCCCTAATAATTCTGAAACTGTTTGATTTATAGATGTTCTGATATTTTCCATTCTTCATCAATGTCGTTACTAGTGCTGATGTTGGAGAGGTGTTGTGTGAGTTGTCGATGCTATAGTTCTCTAATACTCTTTTAAACGATGTATTTGAAACAGCCCTTCGGTTTGCCTTTTTTGTTTTGCTATTAGATTTTATAAGGGAAATATTTCGTCAAATAGGCTAGAAAAAATTGTCCAAACCAGAGAAAAGTTCCAGACCCCCTTCACAGAATTTAGGATAAAATCGGCCCCAATAAAGCATGAGATTTCTCTTCCCCCGGAAGTTCTGGTCTAGATCTGCCCCTGTTTTGAATAGAACCAGTTGATACATTCTTAAGACATTCTTCGAGGGTTTACCATAGAAGGAACAGTAACAATCACAAAGATTAATTTGTAACTGGAGAAATAATAATTTGGTCAAGTGCGAGTTGGAGTTGGACATGATGCGTAAGCAAGACATCAAGAAACCATGAAAGACCCCAGAAGAAGAAGGACTCAATGAATTGATGCTTTTGTAGAGGGCAATCGCCCCCAATGGCCTCCCCCTGAATCCGGCCATGATTCAAAACAAAACAATTCAGTATGGCGCTAATAAGAAAGACCAAAGTTTAAGTTGGTGACAAAAAGACTGATAGTAAGTCAAACAACATCATTAGCTAATAACGGAAAATAATTTGGTCAAGTGCGAGTTGGACTCGCATACTAAGGGTTCCGTACCACCTTCAATATTCTAATATTCCAGTTTCAGACAAGCAGGGAATGAGTGCATGTTCGTATATTTACCCTTATATTTTTTAAAGGAAGCGTTTTAAATTTATAAAAAATATACACTTTCATTTTCCACTCATAGACTTTTTATTTTATCTGCTTCAGGATTCTCTTGATTTTTATCAGAATACATATGTATTTGATTTTCTAATTTGGCCCCCAAATTAACATTAAAGTTTTATTTTACTAATAAACTTTCAGAGAAATCTTTTGTAATCTACTGTCTGAGTTTTGAGGCTCTGTAGATTGGAAGATAAAGGGCAAAATAGGTCAAGTTTTAACTTATAAATTATTAAATCTGTTATTCAGATTATTTAAAAATATAAATAAAATATATTTTTTTAAATTTAAATAGTGTAGTTTCTAAGTGGGATTAAGTGGATGTTTAATATTTTTGTTATTACCTTTTCAACAAATGATTTAAAAATATGATATATTTTGTAATTCACATAATGAGCCTTTTATCTGATATATTTTCGGAAATAAAGGGAGAAATAAGAAATTTTTATATCTTTATGTTAACATCTTGTAAACAATTAATTTTAAAAATATGAAAATATGTATATTTTTATTCCTCATAATAAGCCCAGTCATTTGATGTATTGCATGATGCGTTAAAAATATTTTTTTATTTTCCGTTTAATTCTATAATTTGGCCCCCAATATTAATATTAGGGATTTCTTCGTATTTTTCCTGTAAACAAAAAAAATAGGTCTTATAGTTTGGGAAATAAAGGAGGGAATGAGTAAGTTTCTTAAATATTTTTTTATATATTTTAAAATATTTATTAAAAAAACAAAAAAGTATATCTGGGATTTGATATATTTCTTGATCTGTTAGAAACAATTTTAATTTTATATTTTCCAATTAATTCTATAATTTGCTCCCCAAAATGAATATTAGGGGTTTCTCCTTATTTTTCCAGTAAAGTTCAGGTGAAGGGCTATACCTCTATTTTTTTTTCAAAATTTTCCAGCTTATGGTTTCGGAGATAGGGGGGGAATGGGTCATTTTTTTATTTTTTTGTTAATATCTTTTAATTAATTTATTTTAAAAATATGAAAAAAAAATTTTTTTCGTCATAATGAGCCCTCTCATTTGATATATAACATGATGCGTTAGAAACAATTTTAATTTTATATTTTCCATTTTATTCTGTAATTTGCCCCCCAAAATTAAAAGTAGAGTTTTCTCCTTATTTTTCCAGTAAACTTCAGGTTGGACCCTATACCTCTAATTTTTTTCAAAACTTTACGTTTTATAGTTTCGGTGATAAGGGGGGGGATGGGTAAATTTTGGTATATTTTCGTTAATATCTTTTTAATTATTTTTTTAATATGAAAAAAATATATTTGTGTTCCTCAGAATGGGACCTTTCATTTGATGTATTACATGATGCGTTTGAAAAAATTGTTATTTTTAAATTTTCATTTAATTCTATAATTTGTCCCCCAAAATTAATAATAATGGTTTCTCCTTATTTTTTCCGTAAAGTTCGGGTAACGTTCTATATTTCGGAGTTCAGGGAGGGACGGTCGATTTTTTTTAGTTTTTCCCCCCAGAAGTACCCCTAAAATCAAAATTTCTTCTTTTACGATATGTACTCCTGATCGGGTCACCAAACTATACTTTCAACATTTCAACCTCTTTCGTCCAGTAGTTTAGGAGAAAATTGCTGTGATGTGACAGAGGCAGAAATCCGGAGTGATATTATAAGTGTATCCGTATATTGTATTTACGGATCCCTAAAAAAAAGTTTACATAAAAAAACCTTCAACAAACCTTACCAAATTTACTCTTACTATAGCATCTATGTTTAACTCAAACAATATTAAATTTAAACATCTTCAGGGTTTTGAATTGTTTTGTCAGTGAGTAAATTACTTGTAATTTTTTTGTATACCATGTTCAAGTTTTGACTCTGTTACTGATTTACTAGAAACTGCAGGAACATTTTTAAAAAAACTCTCGCTGCTTGCGCATCACTGCGAAATATCCGTGCGAATCTGTTTCACATTACCCGCGGCCGGATTTACGGACATCATCTCCATAGCCTATACCATCCTCTGGTTTGTTCTTTTACCCAATTATCAGATGTTGGTTTGCAACAAACTCTTTTTAGATTTTAACCGATACCCCCACGGGGCAGTTTCGTGCGGTACGTGGGCACGTGAAGACACCACCGCACTGCCGGACCATCCGATTACCGCTACATAGGAAGCGCCCGCGAACGCAGTGAGGACCTGGTGCATCGCACATCCACGGTGAAGATGTCATCGCGAGCACGAGATGCTTTTCGCTCGAAAAACGTACCGGTTCTTTTCGAGTTTCAATTTTTAAATTTCGTTGTGATATTTTGTTGTGTCGTTGTTTGTTTTGTGGACGGTTATCATCCGGGTGCTGATGGTGTGCCTTCTTGGAACGAGTACCATTTTCACAGCTACCCCAATCCTCGTCAGCAGAGGAAAATTAATGAACCGAAAGATGTGATGGTGGATGTTGTTAATAATATGGGATTAAAATTATTATCGGTAAGTAGATTTTTTAAAACATTTAGTAAACAACATTGTGAATTTTAGTTTTCTTGGTACTTCCAGTATTGAGGTTCTTAAGTAGAGAATCGTATATGGAGTGCTAATAGAATTTTCAGCTGAATTTGTAACCAATCTGGTCTTATTTGAGTTTTGTTAGTGTTCCAAGTTTTTAACCGACTTCCAAAAAGGAGGAGGTTATCAATTAGTCGCGTTTTTTTTGTATGTATGTATGTATTTTGACTGATATCTTCTCCTGTGGTGCACCGTTTTGAATGAATATGGTCTTGTTTAATAGAGTATATATCATGATTGGTGAAACTTCAAATTTTGGAAAAGAATTCTATTGATAAAGTGATGAAATTTGTGAATGAACACATGCGTGCCTGGAAATCGACCAATATCCCTAACATATTGGTCGAGTTTTCGAAAATTCCTTATGGATGTGTATAGTTTTTTAACGTTTAATCTATTATGGAAGATCCCTAGGTGATCTAATATACTTTTCTGCGACGTGCAACTTGCAGTTTTGCAGAAAATCGCCGAAAATTCCAAAATTCTTATCAAAAATTTCATCGAAATGACATAACGGACATGTCCTCATAAATATTTTAATTCCAACGTAATAGTGCGGGAATTTTAGGCACTGGAAGTTTTAATTGCGAATTTGAAAGTTTTCTATGTACATCTCAAGCATATAGGTAGTAAAGCATAGTATTTTCGACTCCTTAACTCAATGAGTACCAAGCTCGTTTTGTTTGTATAGCCGGAAAATATCTATTTAAATGAATTTTTTTCCATTTTGCGAAGACGGTGCTTTTGGTTGTCACATTCTCCCGGCCTAATAGAAAATTCAGTGACAACACATGTCAAACTCTAAACTGCTATTTGGTGCGTTTTTACACAGGGTGTTTAGTGATAGTAAACAAAATCACAAAGTAAAGTAATAGAAGGAGTTGCATTGATATGATGATTGAAATATAGGACGGAGTAGAATGATAGTGGGCCATAGGCAGCCGTATATACAGAATGCTTGGAATATAGGGTGGAGTGGACGTTTGGTGGTATAAAAATGTGGAATTAAAATTATATAGGGTGATTAAAAAACTGTTGATGTGGATAAACAAATCATATACAGGATGTTTGAAATATATGCTGGAGGTAAATTATATTTATACAGTGTGATTAAAAAATTATTTATTTTATAGCCCATAAGAAGTTGCATAAAGTGTGGAGATGAATTAATGTTACACAGGGCGATAATATAAAATGTTAAAAATGAAATATTTTATGGGGTAGCCCACAAGGAGTTATATACTATAGTTGAAATATAGGACGGATTTTACTCCGTAAATATGGGATGGATTATACTTCCACCTATAGTTTACAGAAGTCAGCTAACAAATTTATGCTTGTCCGTGGGCAGTCGTATGTACAGGATGTTTGGTACATAGAGCGGAGTGGAATTATCTATAGTTATACAGAGTTGTCAAAAAAAAGTTGAGAAAAGGTTACATGGCGTGGTCCATAAGGCATAAATATATTTTGGGCTTATTAAGTCAACGCGTACTAGTACATTTTGTTCGTAAAGATTTACCTGTCAATTTAAATGATAAAGTATCATTGTGTAATGTTGAGGCTTTCGATGTTACCTGGTTCTGTCTATTAAGGTTATACATACAAAATAAAAAATAAAGAATGAAAACTACCTGAGTTAAAAAAAAAACTAAAAAGTTGAAAATAAAACATTTTAAAAAATATATATAACCGACTTCTACCTATAACTAAAAAGCTAAAAATAATTATAACAAAATACAACTCTAGCAAATAAATAACACATTCAATGTTGTAAGGTACCAACCCAAGAAGTAAAAAATGTAAACATTAAAAGGTGCTCATTCTGTACAAATTAATTACCTATCAATCTAATATATTTTTGAAATCGGTGCCAAGCAACAATCAGGTTTGATGAAGTAGTAGATAAGTACGCAATGAAGGATTTTAGATTTGCTTGGCACCGGCTTCAAAATATACTAGATTCGTAGGTAATTAATTTCTACAGAATGAGCACCTTTTAATGATTACATTTTTTACTTCCTGGGTAGGTACCTAACAACATTGAATGTGTTATTTATTTGCTAGAGTTGTATTTTGTTACAATTATGTTTAGCTTTTTAGTTATAAGTGGAAGTCGGTTATATTTTTTCAAAAAATGTTTTATTTCGGTCAAATTCCGTATCTAGAGGCCCCTATCGATCTTTTAATGTATTCAGTTATAAAAAATAGTAATCTAGAAACCAAATAGGCACTTACAATCTCATTTTCGATGACAAAAACAAACGGCGAACCAGATTTCAGATATTATCAGCGAAGATTCAAAGAACTGGTAATTTAAAATAGCTGCATTTCCTTTATGTTTTCATTTTTACTGTGTTTTTTTTTCTATAGATTCATAACTTTAATACGAGAAAAAATTAATTTTGTATTTCTTTACGGAGAATTCTGCATTTGTAACCGACTTCAAAAAAGGGAAGTTCTGAATTCGTGTGTATACAGTGTTGAACAGCCAAATGGAATAAATTTGATAAAGAATATAGGAGGGCGTGTTGAGAAAAATGCTTGGGCAAGTCGATTTGTATTTTTAAATCAGCCTTTTTTCAACAAAAAAAAATTGTAGAGGGTATGTCATGTGACAGTGGCCAATACCAACTTTCTCATTTTAAATACAAGTCCCTGTGTATTATTTATTTTTTGGATTCTGCATAAAATTCTAGAAATAATTCATATTCAATGTCCTACCCCTATCTTCAAGTGTTTAGGAAATATTAAGTGTTTCAGATGTATTACAAAAATTAACACTAAAAAAAGAAAATTATTTTATTTCACAAATTCCCTACATTACACTCAATACCTACCTAATTCCCATTAGCTCTTGATATTGAGATAGTACGCAAAAATAATTCCTGTGTTTCTTTTTACTAATTTGAAAAAAAAAAGTTTTGTTTATTTTCGTCAAAACTCATAGCCTTAGCATCTTGTTGTCTGCCTGAATGACAGTAGTGAACAGTGATAAAAGTAGTTGCTGCCAATGCTCTAAGTGATAATACGAAAATGGCTATTATGCCTGAGTTTCAAGAAAACCCACATAATTCTGGTCGAAAATCAGCCCCACTGTTCACTATTAGCCACACATCAATTTCTCGAGTATTAAAGGAAAGTTAAATGCATCCCTATAAAATGATGCCGACTCAGGAACTCATGGAAGACGGTTTCGATAGGAGAACGTATGTCTGTATATCCTGATCCAGTACCTGCAAGTTCCTTTCCATACAATATGGTTTCAGCAAGATGGAGCACCGCCCCATTACGAAATCAATGTCTGGCAGTACCTGAACCAAATTTTTCCAAATCGGTGGATTGTGAGACGCGGAACGATAGAATGGCCAGCACGATCTCCTGATTTGACGCCATTGGACTACTTTTTGTGGGAATATGTCAAAAGTACTGTATACAAAACTAAACCCCTCAACTTAGATGACCTAAAAAGACGAATCACGTTTGCGATTAAATCAGTCACGGCCAAGCCCGTAGCCAGCGGTGCGGGGGGAGGGGGGTCTGTGGCTTCAGACTCTCCCCGAAATTTTGGAATTGTTGGTTACAAGATTCAATTTTAACCAATTAATCATGTTTTTCATAAAAATCAATGTTAAATTTTTGTCTCTGGAACACATTTGTATTGGTTTTATTCTATAAATGTTTACGCCACACGGTAAGTTTTTCCTTTCTATCCAGTGGTGACTATAAATTTAACACAGAGACTGACATTTTCCTGCACATTTTTTACCACGGAAAATTCAACGTTCATATCTGTTCTTGAGCATTCCACATTCGAAGATCAGGTCCAAGGTCCCTTACACTCTTGTCCAGCTAGGTGAGGCAAGGTAATCGCTTTCCCAACAAGCTGCAATTGTCCACCACTGTCACATGACACGTCCTATATATATATATATATATATATATATATATATATATATATATATGAACTAAGCTAGGTTCCGGGTGAGAACCGCGTCTGAATTTATTAAATACTCGACGTTTCGACTCCTGCTTTGGAGCCATTATCAAGAGACAAAAAATAAAATAGAATTTCAGAGTCTAAATCGAACTCGGGCACTCAACCTCCCTACTCCCCAAGAGTCACTAGGTAACCGAACTGAAGGTGAATCTCCGCTGCTTCTTTTATTTATAGTTATCGGTCGATTAGGAGAGGATGTCGCGTGATGAAGGGGCTGTGCGGTGATTGGTTGGGTGTTGGTGGGCGTGTCTGGTTTGTCTGGCAATTACTGAGGTCCAAGCTGTGGGAAGGCGAGTGCTGTCATCGCGTTTATTTAGACAGAGAGGTCTTTTCTCTATTTCGATGGCTTTGCGAATAGTGGATGCCCTAAGAGAATTGAGAGATATGATAGTCCTACTGTCCTCGAAGTTGATAGAGTGCCCTGTTTGGATATGGTGATGCGCGAGAGCTGAAGTCGGATCTTTTTTACGAACTGACAGAGAGTGTTCATATACTCGATGGTTAACGCGCCTGTTGGTACGACCGATGTAGCTTTGTGAGCAATCTCGACATGAAATTTCGTAAACTCCTCGATCCTCGTTAGGTACTTTATCTTTGCCTATAGTTTGAGTGGTGTTGAAGACAGTCTTTATTTGATGTCGTTGTAAAATCCGTGCTATTTTGTCAGTGACTCCTCGAATGTATGGAAGGACGGCTTTTCGATGTTGTTGTTCTGTTTCTGACGGGGTTGGTGTGATTGGGGGTTGTTGAGATTGATGAATTATACGCGCAATGTGGTCCGGATGATAACCGTTTTGTCAAAGGATTTGTTGAAGATTACGAAGTTCGTTTTGTCTAGTGTCAATATCTATTAAACGAATAGATCTAAGAGTGGCGACTTATTTCATTTGGCTGTTCCACGCATATGGATGTATTCTCGAAAACCATTCTAAACATTTTATTCAAAATAACGAATTACTAAGTTTCGATATCTAGAAAACGATTGATCTGGAGTTTGTGTATTATAATAAAAATTAAAAAACGCAATAACTATGAAACTACCTAACACTTACGTGTGAGTTCAGAATACCTACAGATTCAAATTTAGCAAAGACAAATTGAATTTCCTCAATATTCATTACACCCTGTAGAGGAATTACAATAACATACGCGGTCTAATTTGATAATTTCAACACGTCAATAATAGAAAATAACCAGAACAAACTACATGATGATGGTCGCATGGTGTGTTCCTTTACAATTTTTTTTGCCGTAACGGTTTAAACAAACAGAATAAGACTCGAAACGAATTGGAATTATTATGGCCATTTTCTAATTCGCTTTCGGTTTCATTGAAAATACAGTTAGTGGAATGTTTATTGGAAAAAAAACACACATATATTGTCACTGGCGGTGCCCCCGAATCATGCGATGTCTAGTTCCTGATTGGGTTTTTATGAGATGCCTCAATTTCGAAATATTTCAACAAGAACTGTTACAATTATAAAACTAATAAGGTATACAGTCCATTGATTTTATTTTTTAGATATCAAGGGGGGTTAGAGTAAACTTATATCCAAGTTTGTGGGGTTGCAACCCTTGTCCCATGGCTGCCCTCTTGGTTAAAGGGGTCCAAATAGTTTTTATGGTTTATCTCACAAACTATAGGTCTCACAAAAATATATATTAAACATTTTTTGTTGCAAATAACATTATCTATAACTTTTGTCAAGTAACTTTTAATGGTAGAACCATAAATATGTATCGGATGCAATTCTAAACAAACAACAGCTGGATGTCATATACACAGATTGTGCAAATGCATATGATAAGGTGGATTTCAGTGTCTTGATAAAAAAACTGTCGGTTCTTGGTTTCTCAAGTGAAGTATTGTTATTCATAACTTCATACTTACTCGCACGAACCCAAAGGGTAAAGATAGGTACTGTCGTCTCCCATCATTATATTGCCACCTCAGGAGTACCCCAGGGAAGCATCTTGGGTCATCTCTTGTTTTTTACTTTTTCATCAATGACTTACCCGATAGCCTAAAGACCTGCGTTGGGTTGTTGTTTGGTGATGATTTCAAATTGTTTAAATCCATTAATGGCATAAATGATGACCTGCGATGGTTTGTTGTTTGCTGATGATTTCAAATTATATTAATCCATTAATGGCATAAATGATGTCGTTGCACTTCAACACGACTTGAAACAAAATGTTTGTTAATACCCAAAAATGTTGTGTTGTTTCCTTCTCCCGAAAAGTCAATGTATCTATGGAAGACTATTACATTGAAAATTATAAGGTTAAGAGGTGTAAGGAGGTTAAAGATCTGGGGGTAGTCTTTCAAGATAACTTCAAATTCAATACCCATTTCAGCTACCTGATAAACAAAGCATACAACGTTCTTGGATTTGTCATACGTAATAGCCAAAATTTGAGTGTAAAAACAACCATAAGACTTTATACATCTATGGTGAGGCCTCACCTTGAGTATACCTCCAACATTTGGTCACGAAATAATTGTTACCCCCACAGTAACGAAATTGCAAACGTTCAAAAACGTTTTCTGCGCTATCTCTACATCAAAAAGAATGGCATGTATCCCTCTATCCAACGCCTTTGAAAAATCAGCATAAACAGAGTCAATATGAACGCGTGGCTCAAGCGACTGAATGATAAAACTCTATAAACATTTAAATTTGTACTGGACGATAAATCATGAAGTCTTAGCTGTTAAACTCCAAAGATAAAGGTTTAGTCACATGATAAGAAATTTGGTCAGTAGTTAACTGTGAGATCGAGTGCAATGTGTTAAATACGGCGGTGCTATTTTGAAACCGATTACTGTACTAATTGGGGTACCACAGGGGTATTGTCTTTGTCCATTATTATCTAACTTATTTATTAACAACATGACTAGTATAGTTAGACATAGTAATTTTCTTTTATTTTTTCTTTGTTCTTTGGTAATAACGCTTGAAGACTTTCAAGTTTATGTGGTGTGGTAGATGTAAAGAAAGAGTATTTAATGGCCACCGAGATCACCAAATTTAACACCTATAGTGTTTAGGGGCTATTACAACATCTTTTAGGTCACGAATCCTTAGTGGCTTATTCCCTTAGACTTGAGAATTGATCCAAGATAAAAAAAAGTGTAAGGGTGACAAATCAGTAGATCTTGACGTCCAATTCAAGAAATGATCTGCCAAGGAAAATTTGTTTGCAACAATTCTCGTGAGATGAGTGACAAGTCGTTGGTGAAAGAAAATCTTGTTCAAGACAATACTTAACAATTATAACAATTAATAGTGTATATTATCACAGTTTTTAACCGACTTCCAAAAAGGAGGAGGTTATCAATTCGTCGCGTATTTTTTTATGAATATTACCTGATTTCTTCTCCTGTGGTGAACCGTTTTGAATGAGTGTGGTCTTGTTTAATAGAGTATATATCCGGATTGGTGAAACTTCAAATTTTGGAAAAGAATTCTATTGATAAAGTGATGAAATTTGTGAATGAACACATGTGTGCATGAAAATCGACCAATATCCCTAACATATTGGTCGAGTTTTCGAAAATTCCTAATGGATGTGTATAGTTTTTTAACGTTTAATCTCTTAAGGAAGATCCCTAGGTGATCTCATATACTTTTCTGCGACGTGCAACTTGCAGTTTTGCAGAAAATCGCCGAAAATTCTAAAATTGTTATCAAAAATTTCTTCGAAATGACATAAGGGACATTTCCTCATAAATATTTTAATTCCAACGTAATAGTGTGGAAATTTTAGGCACTGGAAGTTTTAATTGCGAAATTGAAACTTTTCTATGTACATCTCAAGCATATAGGTAGTAAAACATAGTATTTTCGGCTCCTTAAATCAATGAGTACCAAGCTCGTTTTGTTTGTATACCAGGCAAATACCTAATTAAATGAAAAATTTTCCATTTTGCGAAGACGGTGCTTTTGGTTGTCACATTCTCCCGGCATAAAAGAAAATTCAGTGACAACACATGTCAAACTCTAAACTGCTATTTGGTGCGTTTATACACAGGGTGTTTAGTTATAGCAAACAGAATCTCAATGTAAAGTGATAGAAGGAGTTGCATTTATATGATGATTTAAATATAAGACGGAGTAGAAAGATAGCCATATATACAAGATGGTGGTGTTATAAAATTGTTGGAAAAAATGTGGAATTCAAATTATATAGGGTGATTAAAAAACTGTTATATGATGTGGACGTAAACAAATTATATACAGGATGGTTGAAATATATGCTGGAGTTGAATTATATTTATACAGTGTGATTAAAAAATTATTTATTTTATAGCCCATAAGAAATTGCAGACAGTGTGGAGAGGAATTAATGTTACACAGGGCGATACTATAAAATGTTAAAAATGAAATAATTTATGGGGTAGCCCACAAGGAGTTATATACTATGGTTGAAATATAGAACGGATTTGACTCCGTAAATATGGGATGGATTCTACTCCGTCCTAGTTTACAGAAGGCAGCTAACAAATTTGTGCTTGTCTGTGAGCAGTCGTATGTACAGGATGGTTGGTACATAGGGTGGAATGGAATTATCTATAGTTATACAGGGTGTCAAAAAAAGTTGAAAAAAGGTTACATGGCGTGGTCCATAAGGCATAAATATATTTTGGGCTTATTAACTCAACGCGTACTAGTACATTTTGTTCGTAAACATTTACCTGTCAATTTAAATGAAAATGTATCATTTGCTAGAGTTGTATTTTGTTATAATTATTTATAGCTTTTTTAGTTATAGGTGGAAGTCGGTTATATATATATTTTTAATGTTTTATTATGACTTGGTAAGACATTTAAATGACCTATAGCATCTATAAACGGATTTTCCAAACAATATTCCTTAAATACATTCGGTACAGGTCATTTGAGCTGATTTTGATCACAACAGCTTCTGTCATCGAATAATTAATCTGAAAATATGAAATGGTCTAGTACAATCATCAATCTGGAATTATAAAATGATCTAGTAGACGCAACCCGATTTTTTTTTACATAAAAATAATGATAGGATATCAATTTGTTCATCGTGTTAACAAATTTATTGATGCATGTCAATTATCATACAGACGTTCTTTTATTGAGAATCTATAATGCATATCAGATCGTCATTATTACAGAGAGGTTTATTAACAAAATTATTAACGAACACAAACATATCATTGTTGGAATACCAACTCCGGACAAAATCAAATCGCAAAAAAAGTGTTCACAACAGAATATGTTGTTTGAAATGTTACTGTCAAACAGTAGGTACGACTTGCTACCTTCATTTTGGTTTTATGAATTTGTTTTTTACAATTACTGAAAAAAAATTAGTATTATACATATGAAAAACCCAATAAACAGACAAAATAATTATACATATGAATTGACTTTCCACTATACAAATATCTATGGAAAACTATACCAACATGTGAATAATTTATAGATATTTTTTAATTTAACACAAAGCGGGTCAAAATTTCCTTTTCTACCAAAAAAAATCCCACGAATTCTAAACAGTTATTATTTTTTCAATAAAAAAGAAATATAGGGTGTTACCTAAAATGTAAATAAAACAATTTTATAATATATTTTTATTTATTTTTAATTTTTGCAAATACTAGTGAAGTAAAAAAGTAAACTAATAAATATACACATATATAAAAATGTAAAAAAAATAAATAGGTGAGCATTTTATATATAATTTAATCATTAGTTTGTTTTGTTTTTAAAACAGTCTTTAAAATGAAGTTTTAAATGAGCTTGAGAAATTCTGAAGTTTGTGCAGTCTAATTTTTTTGATTGGATGGAACTCCTAAAAGCTGTCACCACATTTAATGAATGATTTTTTTTATGTATGACGAGCGATTATTCAAAAATGGATTGGGCAATATTGATGAATTAAAAGTCATTAAGAAACATTACAGAAAGGTATATATATGTATATATATATATATATATATATATATATATATATATATATATATATATATGTTTTTAAGTTTTCGCGGGCACTAAATGTTTTAGGTGGTTTCCGGGAATTCATCTGCGTAGTTGATAACTGATCCCTGCCGGGATCGATGGTAAAATGACGACGTTTCGGCAGAGTCGCATCTGCCCTCTTCAGGTCGGTTCGCATAATTCTCGTAGCCTTCTGCTTTCGCTTCAGTATTCGAGTAACTAGAAGCGAAAGCAGAAGGCTACGAGAATTATGCGAACCGACCTGAAGAGGGCAGATGTGACTCTGCCGAAACGTCGTCATTTTACCATCGATCCCGGCAGGGATCAGTTATCAACTACGCGGATGAATTCCCGGAAACCACCTAAAACATTTATATATATATATATATATATATATATATATATATATATATATTTATGGTTGATGATTTATTCCGGTGTGCATCCGTTCGTCTGTATTCGTTTGAAAGATCACTTGACGTTTCGCCAAAATCATATTTGGCTTTTTCAAAAGATACTAAGTTACTTAGTATCTTTTGAGAATTGAGAATTATTGTCCACCGCCTCACATAAAAACAGTCAGACAAGGTTTTGTAATCCGTTTTACCACCTTGTATAAATCCAATCATCCAACATGGCGACTGACGAAGGTTTGATAGACACTGAAACAATCAACTGAGTATTGTTAGCTTTTTATAGGACAATAAACGATAAGAATGAAACCATACACCTCTTAACCTTATTATATGACAAATATATCAGGCATTAAGGATTTTATAGAAAGCCATAAACTTTAATGAAATACTAATGTTAAATTCATACATTTTTTCCATTACAATCATTAACGGCATTAATTAAAAGATAATAGTTTTACGTTATTATTTTAAAGTATTTCTTTTAGATTGAATCTAGTTTTTCATATGTCTCATCTGTACTGATTAAATTAATTAGTTAGATTTTTATGACAGAATTATGTTCTCTTATATTGGAATTTGTTTTTTTCTTACTTGTTTGTTAGAATACCATTTTGGTTACCGTTATAATTAGTAGGACATAAAGCGGTAGCCAATGTTCTCTAGCGGATAAAGAGGATGCAAAAGAAATGATACATTAAGATCTATTCTCCCTCATATAGGTATTACGTGTAAAAAAATGAATTTTGAACACTGATTTAGGGGATTGGATGTCAAGAAAGCGATTGGGTTGGATCTCATTTTTGGAAAAATTCGCAGATCTGAGAAAGGACCAGACACCTCCTTCAAACTGTTTGAAATTTTGGTATTTTGTAGGGGTTAATGTTCTGACAAAAAAGAGTCCATGGGCTCAAATCGATTCTATAACTAGTTTTCGAGATACAGAGTGTTAAATATCGAAAATGCCACATTTTTGGTATCAGATTTCCACGTGCTTTATTTCCGGTTATTGGAGAAATTGTGATTTGTACATTATTGGACATAAATATTTCACAAAACAATTGCCATACGTTTTGGTGGATTACAGAGTATTTAAGAAATACGTAACATGTGTTTTTGGAAAAAAGCTTTTTTTATTACAACGTCGAAAACATAAGAAGATATTATTGCACAATTAATATCTCATTAAAGTAATAATTTCTTTGGTGTGCTTCATATAATATACAGTGTGAGCCATAATTATAGCTAAAGAAGGCATATATTATTTTTTCCTATTAATGACTCACTCTGTACGAACCATTCGTGCTGCAATTTTAATAAGAGGTTAAACAGATATATTATCTGTCTCTTAACACTCAACGGAATGTTAAACTGATTGCAAGAACTATACATATTGAAAAAATATATTTTTTTATATTACCCCGTAGTTTTACATTCTCTCCGTCAACTTTGTATTTTATTATATTTTTACGTTAACAAATGTGCAATGTTTTACTGAGCAGAATATTATTAAAATTTTATTACTTGTTTTCGAGATATAGGGTGTTAAACATCAGAGATGTCTCCTTTTTCTTATCAGATTTCTTATAACGGACCTGTATTATTTCCGTATATTACAGGAAAGGTAATTTTCGCATTATTTGACAAAAATATGGGATAAAACAGTTATCATTAATTATATTTTATTACAGTCTGTTTCCAATATATGTAACGTGTTTTTTTTTTTCAGAAAACTTATTTTTTTCATTACAACGATGAATATATAAGATGTAATCGCACAATTAATAAGAAATGAGTTCTTGGACGTATTCATATATTATACAGTGTAAGTTGTAAATATAGCTATAGTAGACATATACCATTTTTTTACCATTAATGAGTAACCCTGTATAAACTACAATACGTTAATTTGTACAATTTTTGCAAACTTGTAGAATTTATTGTGATGAGTCGTAGATTTATATAATTTAATATAAAAATTCTAGGGCGCATGGTTTATACAGCACTTATTAATGGAAAAAACAATAGATGCTCACTTTAGCAATTTTACCACTCACACTGTATAATGTATGAACACGTCCAAACATTAATTTATTTAACGTTATATTAACTGAGCAATTAGATCTTCTTATGTATTCAACGTTATAATAGAAATGAGTTTTCTAAAAAAACATGTTACGTATATAGGAAACACCATGTAATATAAAATAATTAATAGTAATTTTTGTGCAATATTTCTGTCAAACAATGCGCAACCCACGTTTTCTGCAATAAACGGAAATAAAACATATCTATTATGAGAAATCTGATCAGATAAAGGTGACATTTCTGAAGTTTAACACTATATATCTCGAAAACTAATTATACAATTTTAATAATATTCTGCTCAGTAAAACACTGAACATTTGTTAACGTAAAAATGTAATAACATACAAAGTTGACGGAGAGAATTTAAAACTACTGGGTAGTATAAAAAAAATACATTTTTTCAATATGTATAGTTCTTGCAATCAATTTAACATCCCGTTGAGTATAAAGAGACAGATAATATATCTGTTTAATGTCTTATTAAAATTGCACCACGAATGGTTCGTACAGGGTGACTCATTAATAGGAAAAAATAATATATGCCTTCTTTAGCTATATTTATAGCTCACACTGTATATTATATGAAGCACACCAAAGAAATTATTATTTTAACGAGATATAAATAGTGCAATAACATGTTCTTATGATTTCGACGTTGTAATAAAAACAAAGATTTTTTTCCAATTTCACATGTTACGTATTTCTTAAATACCCTGTAATCCAAAAAAACTTATGGCAATTATTTTGTGCAATATTTATGTCCAATAATGTACAAATCACAATTTCTCCAAAAACCGGAAATAAAGCACGTCTATAATTGGAAATCTGATATCAAAAATGCGGCATTTTCGATATTTAACACTCTGTATCTCGAAAACCAGTCATAGAATCTATTTGAACCCATGGACTCTTTTTGTCAGCACATTAACCCCTACAACATACCAAAATTTCAAACAATTTGACGGATGTCCATTTTTCCATAAGAAAGGTGCCTGGTCCTTTAATTATTAAAGAACTTTTTTTTATTTATTTATCTCTGACCCCAAAACAGTTACGAAAACTGGTACATATACTGGTTATTTAATTAAGATTAAACAAATAGGATTTGAAGACTATTGCAATACAAAGTATAAAGACGCGAGATGTAAGACCGACATCTAGGATTTTCGCGAGAATTAGCACACAGTGGTTCCGAATCTGGAGCCGTTCCGAGTAATTGCTGTTCTCCCTTAACTCTTAGGGAGAACGATCCTGGTTGCCGATGATTAAGGAAGAAATTGCTGATGGTCATATCCTTGTGAACAACCTAATATCGGGATAGTTCATAAGGTTTTTCCTAGGTTTTCCCTTATGATTTTAATGGGATCACTGAATCAACAAAGTTCTTTGGTCGCATTTTTGGCGAATGCACTATCTTATAACAAAGTCGCACCTAGGAGCGCCACATAAAATTTTGAAGATCTCCCTTTCAAATTCTTCCAATTTGAAAGGAACTTTATGATTATATGATCTTTAGAAATTTCTGTGCTACCCTGTATATTACAAATAAAATTCTCTTAGTTACGTCAGAAATCAAATAATACACATTGTCAGATATTTTATTTTACATCTTAGAATTGTGCCTTTTTTATACATAGTTTCTTAACCATTGACAACGGGGTCTGACCTAGACCCCGAAACGTTTGGAATATACATCAATTTTCTTTAAGCTGTGATGTTATTTCCCAAGAAGTACTTAGACATTGAAAAATATGCCACAAATATCGTTCAGAAAAGGTTCAGATAGTTAGTTTCTTTTTTGAAGTCGGTTATTGTTTTTTTTAATGATTTTATTTTTATTTAATTCAGGTTCTGAACAGACATTTCCTGTTTTAAATCCGTCACCTTCACCAAAGGTTACACTATAAAAGAAAGTAGGGTAAAAAGTTTTTTTCGATTTTCTTAAAAACGGTATGATCTATGTCTTTGAAAAAAATAAGGGACCATCTTGGGATGCCCCGTAACAGAATCCAGTTCAAACGATCCAAATTTCTGGAGCCAGTTTCTAGTAATCACTGAACACACATAAAAACATTGACGTATTAGCGATAACTATTAACAGAGAAATATTATTTTTCCCTGTCAAAGAAATTAGTATTTATTTCAAGAAAAATCAGTAGCGTACCATATTTTTCTTAAAACATTAATTGCAAATCCCGCAAGGACGCCATCGGATTACAAAAATTAACAAATTTAGGTCTTATGTTCACATGAAGTTTTGTTCATAAAAACATCCAAGGATTATCACCTTTCTTTAAGTATCGACAAAAAAATTAGTAAACACCCTCTATATGCTGGCGAATTTTCTATGTTTGCTATAATTCACCTCGCCAACACCATACATCGTGCTGATTATTTTGCCAATCACACAGAAGCATGCCATTTATATGTCTAGGTCACTTCACGCTCCTGAGCTTTCGTATAATTATAATTTCAAAATATGTATTTATAAATCTAAGCGTATAAATTACACACAAGTACTATTTGTATAAGCAAAACGTTCAATTATTCAGTAATGTACGTTTTTACCGAAATCACAAGAATTATTTTCAATGAAAAAAAAATTAATAGTTGATATTGTCACCTTGTGTGCTAATATTTTTGACCAATCAAATTTAGGATGCTACATAATGTAGCCATGAAAATGACAGTCTAACGAGTTAATAGCTTTGGATGATTGTATTAATGATAAAAATGTAGGTACATTAGCTTTTGTTATTAGCACCTCAAGAAGAAAATAATCAATATTAGACCAATCAATAGAGATTTTTTCGTGCAATAATCAGGATACTGCAAGTGATATTTTGCTACCTTTTCCACTCACAACTATGGTTTTTTACTTTATTATAAACAATTGAAACAAGAAAATTGCGTTTTTTTTGTTGCATGTTTATAAAATGAAAAATAATAAACTAATCTCAATAATCTCAACAGGTCAATTGTTAAGCAAAAAAATACCAATGAAATGAGCCCAGGATCGATCCGATAAGATCTTTAGTAATAGGGAAAAACAAAAAATACTGGAAAATTTAGCGGTTTTCTTTATATTATCATAACTCCGTCACTATCGAAGTTGTAGAACTGGGCTTGTGGGAAATGATAGTAATTGATATCTACCTTATGCGTGACTAAACCAGGCGCTATCGGTTTATTAGTTTTTGAATAATTGCGATCTGAAGTTTTTAGTCCACTATTCTTGCAATGTGTCTCCATGCGACATGGATCGTCAAATATCAATTCAGAATAGAGATGTTGAAAGTAGAGGTATCATTCTACCACGCCTCTATTTTCATTTTTCATTAAATGTCTTTGAAATATACGAAAAATTTTAGGAAACATCACCAAAATTTGGTGAGCGTATGAATGTGTTCGCGTAGTGGGGGGAACACAGTTGTTGAGGGGAACTGCTGACAATAATTATTATCGATAGTAACTGTCACTCTGACAGATGGTGAAAGAATCTAATCGCTAAAAAAACTTCTATACAGAGTGATTTGTTCGATTTTATTATATAAAATGAGAACTGTTTGTTTATTAATATATTTATATGTAAATGGTTTCTCGTTTTTGTTTTAATTTGTGGATTTTGGGTTTACGGAACATCGAAAGAGAGCGGTCATTAGAAAAATTCTTACTGGTGAAGATTTTAAATATTAAAATGATCTATGTATGTGCCTCTACTATATATTACTATACGCTTCCCCTCAACAACCGGGTTTCCCCCACTCCTTGGATACATTCATACGCTCGCCCCTTTTTTGTCATGGTTGCTAACATTTTTCAGATATTTCACAGACATTTAGTAAAATTGAGAATAGAGGCTTTGTAGAATGACACCTCTATTTTCAACAACTTTTTTCAAAATTGAAATTTGATTATCTATAACGCATAGGGACACAATGCAAAAATAGTGTACAGAAAACTTTATATCACAATTGTTCAAAAACTAATAAACCGGTAGCGTCTGATTTTGGCATACATAAAATAGATGTAAATTACTATCAGTTCCTACAAGCCCAGTTCTACAGCTTTTAAAGTGACAAAGATACGATTTTTTTTTAAAAAAGTGCTACATTTTTCAGTATTTTTTGTTTTTCCTGTTCCTAATGATCCAATCGCATCGAGCCTGAGCTCATTTCATTGGTATTTTCATGCTTTACAATTGACCTGTTGACACCATTGAGATTGGTTTATTATTTTTGATATTATAAACATGCTAAGAAAAAAAACGTAAACGTAATTTTCTTGCTTCACTTGTTTATAGCACAGTAAAAACCATACTTGCGAGTGGAAAACATAGCAAAATATCGCTAGGAATCTTTGTTAATGTGATGGCAGAGTTAGTATCCTGATAGTATTTTTTACACATTATCAGTTAAGTTTTGCTCTATTGATTGGCCTATATTCCATTTCTGTTTTCGTACCTGTCTTATTTACTCTTTTTAACCGACTTCAAGAAGAAGGAGGTTCTCTATTCGTCTGTACCTATGGTATTTTTTATGTTTGTTCAGCAGTTATACGCAAACGGCTCAAGGAAATTCTGTTTATACTGGATCCTGTTCTGGTGTATCCCGTAGTGGTTCCCATTTTTTTTTTTCAATAACATAGCTTGTACTGTTTGTTAGAAAACGGGGACAAACTTTTTTACCGAGTTTCTTATACAGTAATCTTTGGTAGAGTCGCCGGTATAAAAATATGGAAATATTTTCTATTTGGAACATAGGATAAATTGAAAAGAAATTGTATTAGTTCCGGGATTTCCCTAACTGGTCCCATATTTTTTCCAATAACAAAGCTTGTACCTTTTCTTAGAAAATCGAGAAAAACTTTTTTATCGATTTTCTTACACAGTGAGCGTTGGTGATACCGCTGGTATTAAAAGTATGGAAATTTTTCTGTTCGAAACTTGGGGTAAATTGAATAGAAATTGAAATGTCAGTTAATCAACTTCAAGGTGAAGATTATCAATTAATCTGTGTAAACACTGTACACACAATTTTTGGAAATTCGAGTTGCGTTAAATCATTTGGGATGTGTGAGGATAGAGCGCAATGTATTATTTGTTTTAAAGACAGTTTTAACATTGTATTTATATCCTAATGGCCTAATTTTTCCAATACATCCAGGAAATATGGAACTATGTGCATAATTTTATTTTCTGTTTGTGTTTGCTTGGTATTAGTGGTGTGTTGGTTTGTTGTTGCGATTTTCTTTCTAGCTGATTTATAGTTTTTAGTTATAAAACCTTGGAATTAAATGTTCTTTGATAATGTTAACTTCGTCGTTAAATATTTGGGTTGATGAAAGTATGTTTTTGCTCAATAATATAAGCACTACACAACTCCTTTCTTTACATTTAAGGAATGGTTAAAGTTAAAATTCAAATATCTATAAGTATCCGTAGGTTTTCGATAAAAGCTTGTACTTATTGTGTTGTTTGTTCTATCTATAAGTAGATCAAGTTAAGCAAGTAAACTTTGATGTTTGATTTACATCATTATCACCAGCTACTTCTCTTGTAGGTTTCTATGGGTATTCCACAATTTTAACAACATATCCCACGTTTGGGAAGATCTTTATCAGTGCCAAATCGATGGAATTTTTGTTTTATTCCACTCACCGTAAACTGGGAACTGCCAGGATACTTATTTAATTCCTCGATGTTTCCTTATCTTGAAATGGTTGATCTCACAACGTTCCAATAGGTTTGTACCTGCTATAGTCATCAGGTGAATGATAGGAAATTCAGATTGTCCATCATATTTATACCCTGAACTGGTCATGCGTCGCCGATCATGGTCTTATACGGTCCAATCAGCGTCCGGTCCTGGCGGTTGGTTGTCGGTGATACGTAGCGGCAATGGCCAAAAAAGAGCTCTCCAAATGTTTTTAATTTGGACGCTGAGCACACTAATTTTATTCTTGTTCGAGATTATATATGCTGTTTTCTTTTATATCAAGGCCTGGTCCCAGTTGATGTTAAGGTGTTCCCCCATGCGTGATTAGCTAGCCCAGACTTCGCTAGCTGTGTTCCTTAATCCTGATGGCAGGCGCTTGATTTGTATCCCCAATGTAAAGATTGCCACATTCACAAGGTATGCTGTATATACAGTTATTTGGTATTGGATAATCTGAATTTCACTCACCTGATGACGATAGCAGACATAAAGCCATTGAAGCGTTATGAGATAATGGTTGATCTCATAACGACAAGTCCAAGAAAACTTCAGACTAACACTTATTAAATATTCTGCATACCCCAGAATGCGTTCTTATTCTATCATACACTCCATTTAACATTAATATCTCCATTTTTTGACTCTCAGAATTGCTCATTGTTGTAATACTGACTTTAATAATATAGCACTGTATGTTATTAAACTTACGAATACAGTTATGTGTTGCATGATGTTTTATCTTTGCTTAATTTATCCTATTCGGACAATGTGAATAAATATTATCCATCTACGTATAATAATTCCTAGCCTGAACTTGAACTCAACATGGTCTCCTTCAAGGTCCGGTACTTGGACCTCTACCCTTTATTATGTATATATCAATGATTTCCATAATTATGTTCATTCATATATATCGGTAATGTTTGCAGATAATGACTGCTTTTACACCAAAAAAACTGCTCTCAATAAACTTTCGAAAAATATATGAGCACAAAAACTGAACACTAGCTCAGTACTAATAAACTTGAACTGATTATAGGTAAACCTTTTAACATGTTCAGTACTTCTGATAATGATACAGGTAATGTAAAATTACCTGTCACCTGTTTAGACAATTCTTTATCTTGGAGTGTTCATGCAGACGATTTAAAAAAGTAACTTATTTAGTTAGATTTTTTCTAATTCGTTAGCTACAAAAGTATTACAAACTATAACCACCTTATTTGCGCCTGGTATTTACAGTTTTTTATTTTTTCAGATCCACAATGAAAACAACGAGAACAATATCGCTCTCTCACCTTACGGAGCACTTAGTGTTCTTATAGCCCTTGGAGAAGGCCTACAGGGGGATGCCGTACGTGAAATCCAACAATCTGCCAGTATTCCAAATGACATTTCCACCATTAGAGTGGGATTAAGAGATATCCACCGACATCTTAAGGTACGCCAAACTGAGTTCAGAATGAAACTGTTAATGCAACAAAATTAGCATTGGTATAGTTGGGAGAAATTAGTCCCACTTCCTAATCTTACTCATTACAATTATTCAGGAATAGACAACAGACACTATTCATTATTTGAAATCATCAGTTCCTGTTTATCCTCTCAAACTCATGTTCAGAACTGAGCCTTAGTAACATATTTGAACCGGTTTGAAACAGTTTCACCTTCATCTTCAGTACTTCCAACTGTTAAAGGACTATCTTGTGATTCAATCAATTCACGAATTAGTCATACTGTAAGTAGTCAAACTATACCAATATTTTTGTTCTCAGAGTTACTTCATTCCCAAAGAAGGCTTCCTAGCAGGTCTCACGCTCAACCACGAGAATGTCACTCTTCGGCCAGAATACCAAGACATTTTAAAATTCTACGGATACGATATAATGGCCTTCAACAACGCCTTGTTCCCAGACCCAGAAACAACTGAAGACCCCATACCGAAAGGTCAACCGGTAGAACCTCCAGTTACAGAATTTGAACCTCCTGAAGTGCCAACAGTTGTTTTTGTAACAGTGAGTCCTGGAGAGTCAGAACCCCCTACGACAGAAAGTAGTTACCCAACAATTGAACCTGATGACACAACTGGATATCCAGACGACATACCTGACATACCGTTTCAGTTCACCACTGAAGGGTTTATGACTGATACGGATTTTACTACAGTGACCAGTTTTTCTACCACTACTCAAAGCAGTTTCCCTACCACAACACCAGGTGTTTTTATGACACCTTCAGTTGTTACATCAACTCCTCATGATACAACTACCACAAGCTTTTCTGCCGAAACAACTGAAATAACTACCACATCTCTAATGACGACTAGTAAGTACTCATAGAGTAAGGTACCTACTAGTTGTAGCCACTGTTCCAATAATAAGCACATTTTCTATGTATGTCAGTTGCAAACGATTCTAATAACTTCCAATATTGTTTAGAAAAATGACCCCTTAATGCCACTATACTAATGTCTCAAATTTTGCAGCACCTGAACCATCTACCATACCTGACACTACATCATCAGACCATACAGAAACTACTACCACCACCAGTTTGACATCAGAAGTAACAATACCATCAACAATGTCAACAGGTTCAACAACTATGTTACCGTCTTCAGAATCAACAGCAACAAGCACCCAAACCACAGCTGAACGATCAACACTAACTACTGAGCAAACTACAAGTACAGGTACCTCAACAACAACACCTGGTCTATCTACTACGACAGGTGCAGCAGCAATGACAACTAGCTTATCTAATAGCACAGGTACATCAACAATGACAACTGGTTTATTTACTAGTACAGTTACATCAACAATGACTACTGGAGGGTCTACTAGTACTGGGACATCAACAATGACAACTGGAGTGTCTACTAGTACTGGGACATCAACAATGACAACTGGAGTGTCTACTAGTACAGGTGCATCAACAATGACAACTGGAGTGTCTACTAGTACAGGTTCATCAACAATGACAACTGGTCAATCTACCATGACTTCGGAAACAGGAGCAGCTTCTACTACACCAGAAGCTTCAACTGGGGGGAAAGACCTTCCGGCAGATGCTGAGAACGAGATCATGTCAACGGGTAACAGTGAAGGTTTTGCTGGCGCTTTGGTTAGAAATTCGCATTTCAGAAAGAGTGAAAATCTTGTAGAGCTCAACATAATCCACAACGAGCACGCGAAAAGAAAATCTAGATCGATTGTCGACTATATCATAGCAAGGTATTACGACGATCGGTTCGACTCTATCCGACCGAATCGAAGGCCATTCATACCGGTTGATCAACCGAGTTTTCTAGTGTATGGGAAGTACCGGGAGTATAATATCGATTTTATGAGGTATGATACGGTGTTGCCTTTTTACTACATACCTCATTTAGATACTCTGGCGTTGAGGTTTCCTTTGGACAATGCGAATTATTATCTGTTATTGTTGTTACCAGTTGATGAGCACGGTATAGATCAGCTGATTTGTAATTTGAGGTTCAATGGTAGTCTGAGGTACATTATTGGGAATTTGAGGCATCAGCATGTTATAGCGACGATACCGAGTTTTCGAATGAAAGGGTACGTGACTCTGACGCCTACTTTGCAAAAGGTGAGTACAATTTTGAGTAAAATTTGTAGTAAATGTTTGTTAACCATTTATTGAAGGTTTATTTAACAACTTTTGTATTAAGAGCCAGGAGATCTTCGGGTTATTGTCATTTGGAATTAGAAAACGAAGCAAACACTCACCAAGTGATCATTCTTGTACTGAGCTTCTTTCTTGTCGTCTATTTTTTTTATCAAGGGTGAACCTTGAACGATATAGAGGTCGGAAAAATAAAAAGAGGGAGATGGAGCCAGTTTCCCAAGTCCCAAGAACCTTAAAAACTAAAGAGCGCGAAATTTAAACCAATAAGGTTGTAGAGCGTATCACAAGTAGTAAAATTTGAATAGAACGTAAAAATTGAACAAACATGTCTTAGTGATCAACCTATAGCAGCGTGGGATGTAGAAAGAATGCAGTGGGTATTCAGATCGACTAAAATATCTATTTAAGTAACATTGCAAAATTGCATTGAGAAATTGCAGCTCCAAATAAAAGTATTAATGATTTATCTAGCTCATTTTGAAAATTGGATAAGTTTGGTTTTCTAGTTCTGGTAATCATCTTCCTCATCTATTTATGGTGCTGGTCTTAGTCACTTCTGCCTTCTGGAGCTGGCATGCAATACACAAATGTCGTACCAAGGATGGAAAGAAAAGGTAATAGAGACAGCAATAGGCTATTTTACTGCATAGGTAGGTGCAGGAAATACGCTCATTACATGCAGTTTCCAATCGAATGAAATAGCCTCTTACCCTCTCTTTCTAGCTTTGGCACAATCCTTATACACTGCAGGCTATCTCTAGGAAGTAGATGCTCTATGACTTCTGCTCTTGTACGAAAATCCAATTTTAAATTTGATATTTTGAATCCTTTTAGAATTTCTGTAGAAATTACGTCCATTATGCATATGCTTCTGGAACTCATAATATGGACTATGGCACTGTTTTACTATTTAGAACCAAATATGTTATTGTATAAGAGAATGCGACTAAATCATTAGTGGCTGCTAACCAGAGATCAATCACACAAAATATTAAAATTAGAGATATCAAAGTCAAAATGACTTTCCTCTAGAGGCACTTGAAGCCACTGGGAAATCCGAAGGACTCTCGTGATTGGACACAATCTAACAACCCTCGTCTCCCCTCTTTAGTGACCTTAGTGAATAGCTTGTACACTAACTTCCTTATGTTTTCTTTACTTTTGCTTGGTATTCGTTTTAACAGTGTGTATATATTTTGGCTAGGTGTTAGGCACTATCCTTGCCGTTTTTAATGATTTTGACTCCATTTTTTCCGTAAGTACTTCTGGTAGTTCTATCGTCGGCCGTATTTCAAGAGCTTCTAGAAGTCGTTGTAAAATTTGGTGACATAGCCATTATTTTGTAATTCCTTTTATCAGATGTTTCATTCTGTTAAAACCGTACCTTGTACCATACTTTTCCGGATTAGTGTTCTGTTCTATCTATTCTTTCGCAGAGATCAGCATAAATTGTTTATTATCCTGTTTGTGTAGCTTCTTTGCTAGTAGTGTTCTGTATTTTCTTTCAAATTGTAATTATCTATGTTGTCCGTTTTTTGTGAAACTGAATCCATCAATCAATTTCAGTCTTAAGCTTCCAAGGTCCAATTCCTATTGGAATTTCGTTTTTTATGTGAACATTTTCGAACACTGTGCGAACTGTACCAACCTCTTTCCTCTTTCATTGCATTAACCAAATCAAAGTGAACCATTGAAAGCTTCTGATGTTGTGTTTTTGGCATTGACAAATGCTGGTCAATAATACAGAATTTAAATAATTTAGAAAGTTTAAATTAATGTTTGGTGTATTTTGCAGTTAGGGGTAAGGAAAATCTTTGAACCAAGACAGGCAGACTTTACACCAATGACAAGTGAAGACGGGATATACGTCACTAACATAGAACAAGCAATAACAGTGAATATACGCAATTATTTGGATCCGAATTCTCCAACATTACGAAGTAAGTTGTATGTTTGTTATTTGTTTATTTATTAATCAGTAGGTACTAGGCTAATTATAATTAACTATTTCCTCAATAGAGTCAATTCTGAGATAGCATTTAAAGTGAAACACTACAGAAAACATATACAGTGATGCTCAAATGTGTGGAACCAAGTAAATATCTCTGGAATTATTAGATATATCAAAATGAAATTTGGAAGGTGGATACTGCAGTAGATTGCCTATTTGTTTCCATTTTTTTACAATTTTGAACTTCCTGTTTTACCGGAAGTAATGTCGATTTTAAAATTTGCAATGAAACACCCTGTATATATAGTATTTTAGTTTCTGATGAAACATTTTATTGCAAATACAAAAATATCGGGGTTGATATTATTTACTTCAATACCTACCGAGATATTAACAGAAAAGTAACTAAGGAAAGGAAAAATTCGATGGTAGCTAAACTCGGTTCAGATTTCATTTACGCCCGATATAAACAAACCGCTCGTAAGGATTTGTATTTCCATTGGCCAATCGGTGGCATTACACCGGCACAGCCAACAGCACTGCTTGTTCCATAGTCGAATACACGTGCGTTTGTTTAAATCAGGCGCAAATTAAATCTGAATCAATGAGATTAAGTGAAAGAGAAAGAATAGAAATATTAATGATGATTGGGTATGGGGAGAGGAAAAGGACGCATCAAGAAGTTTGTGACCTTTTTAACCATGCATAATTATAATTTCAGATCATCCAATATAGTAACCACGTTGTAAATAATGAAATTATAATTATGCATGGTGGTTCAAAAAATATTACAATGAGTGGCCATAAGTAAATGCATATACAGGGTAGTTAAAAACATATGGTGGTGTAATATTATAGTTATACAGTGTGATATAAAATATGTTAGCACAAAAATGTTATATTTGGTAGCTTATAAAATGTTTCACATATAGGGTGAATCGGAATTATAATTATACGAAGTGGTTAAGAAAATGTTTGAACATGAATGTATTATAGGGTAACTTGCTTGTAGAGTGGCCTAAAAACGGTCCCATATACAGGATGGTTGTAATATGGAATCAAGTCGAATTTTAATTATACAGGGTGATTAAAAATATGTTTGAATTTGTTATCCATAAGCAGTTGCATATATAGGGTGGTTGAAATACAGGAGAGAGCAGAATTGTAGGATTACAAAATGAAATTTAAAAAATTTAAGGAAAACATATTATATTAGGTAGTTCAAAATAAGTTTACATAGCAAATGTCCGATTATTTTGATATATGTATATTTATGATCGAACTTTGAATTTACGAGTGAAGCTCGGTCACCCAGGTACTAGTAATAATAATCATAAGAAATAGGGCCCTCTAGTGAATTCTGGCATGGGCTCTATCGATAATAGTAATTTCACTGATGGGAACATAGATGGCAGAGTGTGACACTTTTTACATTATTTAAGTTTTGATTTAAAGTTAAATCTATAATATATTTTGAGATATTTATGGTTTTACATCCCATTAAAATAAGAAAAATATTTTAGACCTCAAATTTTGGTAATCATGTGGTAGAATAATGATATTCAACAAAAAAAGTTGAAAAAATAAAAAAAAACTATTTTGCCAAAATTCAAAAAGTCATATATTTGAAACAAAAAAGAACACCCCTCTGAAAGTTTGGCACCGACTTGGAAAATATACTAGATTGGTAGGTAATTAATTTGTACAGAATGAGCATCTTTTAATGCTTACATTTTTACTTCCTGGGTAGGTACCTAACAACATTGAATGTGTTATTTATTTGCTAAAGTTGTATTTTGTTATAATTATTTTTAGCTTTTTAGTTATAGGTGGAAGTCATTTATATATTTTTTAAAAAATGTTTTATTGTATAACCATTTTATTTCACTTCTAACAACTACGCGTAATATATTGACAATTATTTTAGCATCCTGGCACAACCAAATCAGTTCCTATTCAAGCTAAGTCCATAAAAGCTGGTGAACCATTCCTGTTGACATGCTTAAGTAGCTGTCAACCTTGAGAACGTCATTTAATTCGAATATATAGACAATTTCTTCATTTATTTGCACTTGTGCCTTGTTTATATATATCACCATTAAATCACTGAATCAATCTAAGGTTAATAACTTCCTACGAATAGCATTCATGCCTCGACCATCGTTTTATTCATCACAGACGATTTGTGGCTTCGTCTTCAGGACAATACTCTCGAAAAATACGATTTAATTCTCGAAATATGACTAACCCGCTGTTGGATTCATTAACATGCGTGCCCTGTAACAAAAGAGTTGAATAATTTATTTGAAACAGTCATTGTATGGTTGTTATCTCTGGCATCGCTTTTTTTGTCAAAACAAACATTTGAACTTCTTACTTCATTGTTATTCTTAGGATGGCTTTGATTAGTTACAGAACGAGAATAAATTAGTTTTTTTGTTTGCCGGATGAAACCACACCAGAAATTACGTACAGGGTTGTCTAAGAAAGCAGAGCACTCTTAACATACTGTTATCACGGAGACCAAATTGGTCTAAGAAATAAAGATGGTTGATGGCTATGTGCTTGATGGTTTGGTTTTGTCGACATATTTAAAGTGGAGATAGAGCACGACAGAGTTATGCTGATCATTCTTGAATCCAAGCATTAATCTGAAACCACAAATTATTACTTTTATGTTTTTTTGGGCAATAACACCACAATCAAAATAAAACGACATATACTGAAGGAAAACCAAACGTTTCAAAGTCTATTCTGACTTCGTTGTCAATGGCTTTATATTTATTGATGTAAATTGCAAAATGAAAATTTAATTTATGACATTGTCAGTTTTATAAATTCTCCGTGTAGTGAACTTTCAAAATTTCTTTTAAACATTATTCGTCCTAAGATTACTTAAAAACAACAAACATTCGTTTAAATTTTCACTTTTTATTTCTTTAAATTTGACATATGTTTCGCCAAGTCTGGCTTCATCAGAAATTGGAGATACAAGGAATGCTAAATTTATATTTCATACAAAGGGACTACAGGTAAGGTAATAAAATGATTAAAAGGTTTTAATTCTAGGGAATATCGGAAGAAGTGGGCTGGATAGAGGTCAGTTAAATTATACATTTATGAAATTGTTCACAATAGATGTTAATAATATAATATAATATTATTTAGAGATGGATTTTAAGATTAAGTAATGGAGATGAATTGGTATCAGTTTGGTCGTTTAATAGATTAGGAGAATTTTTGTTTTTATTAATTTCTAGTGATTCAAGCAGATATAATTTTTTACTTTTGTTTTGTAAATGTAACATTTCAAGTGCATTCTGAGGTACATGGTTTTCTTTCAATAATGGTCCGCTCATTACAGCTCGCGTCAACATGCTCTTGTAGTATTTAGTTAATTATTTTAAACAATGTATGTAGTTCAATTTTGAAAAAATTGTGTATTTTAAGAAAACTCATCAACATAATTAAACTGTAGACGTTGTCCTTCGCCTAGAGGTTTACACCCCGTATATTAGAAGCAAATTTGCTTAGCTCACGCAAACCCATTTTATTTTGGACAAACATCCTCCACGTGTAGTAATTTCAATGCGAATTAAAGAACATCCTTTGAAGAAAAACACGACACCTCGTTGTTGTTCTCGATTTCGAGTTGGCGACAATAAAAAAGGCAAAGCGATAATGTCGCCTTACAAAACACAACTCTAATTGGTCGTTTTGTCTTTCGACATGCCCACTTAGCGTCTCCTTATTCTGTTTTTCTGTTGTTGTTTCCACCTTCCGCGAACTGAAGAACTTCTTCGAATATTATTCACCGAGTAGATGAGCAGAGCAACAATTAACTGCCAATTACGGTGTGAAGGAAGCGAGAAAATTTTTCGACCGTTTAAGTGTTTTATAATCAACGAACAGCGTTATTTTGTGAAGGCGTTTCAGCCTCGATTTAACTGAAGAAAGTGAGAGTTACACCAGCAAATATCAGATGCCAGTAAAACTTAAGGGAATTTGTTTTTCGATTGATCTCAGTTGTAGATATTGTCTACGTAGTGAATTTTTAAAAATTCTTTTGAATATTAATTCTTCATTTGCCTGAAATTCTATTTCTCATCTAAAACACTGGGAACATTTCTTAGAAAATCCATACTAGCAAGTTTTGACATCTTCATGTAACAAAACAACTATAAGAACATGCAAGGGCGTCCCCTGAAATGGCAGGTTTTAGCCTGTCAGTGACTATATTTACATTTAACTACGAACATGCAGTGGGGACGGGTTGGAACAAATTCATTTAAAATTGTGGTGTTGGTTTTTTTGGAAAAACACTAGGACACATCGATTTTTTTGGACTGCGATTTTTGTGATGATAAACTCATTTATACAGGGTGGGCCAGAAATAAATTGCGACCATCTACCTCATTTTTTCAAATGGAAACACTTGTTTTGTATTTTATTTTTGAATACTGCATTGAATTCTAAGTATTTTTCATGTACAATGTACTATACCGAAAATTAACAGTTATTAAAAAAATAGATTTATTTCAAAACTTAAGAAAAAAAAACATCATCTTATCAAATTAAATGTTAAAATTTCCTGACTATACCTAAGACGGTTTTCAAATTCTCGTAACACTTCATTTAGCGTTTGTGGCCGGATTCGTTGTATTTCGGCCCTAATTCTATTCTTTAATTCCTCGATATTTTCCGGCTTATTGAAGTAGACTTTCGATTTCACGTAACCCCAAAGATAAAAAGCTAACGGGCTTAGATCTGGAGACCTAGCTAATGATTCGGTATTACCTCGCCTTCCGATTTATCTATTTGGGAAATATTGTAAAGATAATCTCGCACTGATCGCGAATAGTGCGGGGACGCTCCACCATACCGAATCTGCCAGTATATTGGGGTTTTCACCATTCGTCATTTTGTAATAGGTATAAATACTTTTCCGAGTTAAGTCTTCCCTCAATAAAATAATTTGTTCAAGTGCGAGTTGGACTCGCATACTAAGAGTTCCGAACCACCTTCAAGATTCTAATATTCCAGTTTTAGACAAGCAGGGAATGAGTGCATTTTCTTATTATTGCCCTAATATTTTTTAAAGGAACCGTTTTAAATTTATAAAAAATATACACTTTCATTTTCCACCCATAGACTTTTTATTTTATCTGCTTCAGGATTCGCTTGATTTTTATAAGCATACATATGTATTTAATTTTCTAATTTGGGCCCCAAAAATTAACATTAGAGTTTTATTACTAACAAACTTTCAGAGAAACCTTTTATTATCTACTGTCTCAATTTTGAGGCTCTGTAGATTGGAAGATATAGTGCAAAATAGGTCAAGTTTTATATTATAAATTATTAAATATATTATTCAAATTATTTAAAATACCAATAAAATATATATTTCAAAATTTAAATAGTGTAGTTTCTAAAGTGGGAATTAAGGCGGTGTTTAATATTTTTATTAATATCTTTTAAATAAATGATTTAAAAATATGATATATTTGTAATTCACATAATGAGCCTTTTGAAAATTGAATTTTTATTTTCCATTTAATTGTATAATTTGTTCCTAAAATTACTAATTTTCTAATAATTTTTCTTATAAATTTCAAGTGAGCACCAGTACCCCTAATTATTTTCAAAATTTTAGGTAGTATGGTTTCGGAAATAAAGTGAGACATGAGAATTTTTTATATCTTTATGTTAAAATCTTGTAAACAATTAATTTAAAAAATATGAAAAATATGTATTTGTATTCCTCATAATAAACCCTTTCATTTGATGTATTGTATGATGCGTTAAAAAATATTTTTTTTTATTTTCCGTTTAATTCTATAATTTGGCCCCCAACATTAACATTACGGATTTCTTCGTATTTTTCCTGTAAACAAAAAAATTAGGTCTTATAGTTTGGGGAATAAAGGGGGGAATCGATAATTTTTTAAATATATTTTTTTAAATATATTTTAAAATATTTATTTAAAAAAAATAAAAAACATATCAGTATTCGTCATAATGAGCCCTTTGATTTGATATATTACTTGACCTGTTAGAAACAATTATAATTTTTTATTTTCCATTTAATTTTACAATTTGCCCCCGAAAATGAATATTAGGGGTTTCACTAAAGTTCAGGTGAGGCGCTATACCTGTTTTTTTTTTCAAAATTTTACAGCTTATGGTTTCGGAGATAAGGGGTGGGGGAATGGATATTTTTTTAATATTTCTATTAATATCTTTTAATTTATTTATTTTAAAAATATGGAAACAATATATTTGTTTTCGTCATAATGAGCCCTTTCATATATCATATATCATTATATTGATGGGTTAGAAACAATTTTAATTTTATAATTTTTATTTAATTCTGTAATTTGTCCACCTAAATTAAAAGTACAGATCAGACCCTATACCTCTAATTGTTTCCAAAACTTTACGTTTTATAGTTTCGGAGATAGGGAGGGGGGAATGGGTAAATTTTAGTATATTTTCGTTAATATCTTTTTGATTAATTTTTTTTAAATATGAAAAAAATATTTGTGTTCCTCAGAGTGGAACTTTTCATTTGACATATTACATGATGCGTATGAAACATTTTTTATTTTTAAATTTTTATTTAATTCTATAATTTGCCCCCCAAAATTAATATTAATGGTTTCTCCTTATTTTTCCTGTAAAGTTCGCGCAACGATTATACTTCCTATTTTTTTTCAAAATTTTAGGCTCAGGTGTTTCGGAGATCAGGAGGGAGGAATGGTCAATTTTTTTAGTTTTCCCCCCCAGAAGTACCCCTAAAATCAAAATTTCTTCATTTACATATGTGCTCCTGATCGGGTCACCAAACTATACATTTATTCCAAATTTCAACCTCTTCCGTCTAGTAGTTCAGGAGAAAATTGCTGTGATGTGACAGAGGCAGAAATCCGGAGTGATATTATAAGGGTATCCGTATATTGTATATAAGGAACCCTAAAAAGGATGCACAATTGCATTACCCACAATTCCGGCCCATACGTTAACTTTCTTGGAAAACTGTGTATGACTTTCCATAATCCAATATGGGTTTTATGATGCCCAATATCGAAAATTTTACCTGTTTACTGAACCATTTAAACAAAATGTTGCCTCTTAGGAAAAAACTATCATACTTGAAAAGTGCGGGTTGGCATTGCATCTATCCATCATTATTTCGCAAAATTCTACTCTCCGGTCCAAATCTTCAGTAAGTTCTTGAACTATGAGCTTTGTATGGGTGCCATTTATTTCTATGCAAGCATATTAGAACAGAAGATTTACTTATTGACTGTTCTGCGACTATTTGTCTAGTGGATTTGTGAGGATTTTCTTGTAAATCGAGCAAAACATTTAATTGTGTATCTTCTAGAAGATGTTTGGTTTTGCCATTGTCTCTTACGTGGCCAAATTCTAGAAACTTTTTTCTATTTTACTAACTACCGATCCTGTAATAGGCCGCTCCGGGTACTTCATATTAAACAATTCGCAAACTTTGTGTTCGAGTTCTGTCGCCATATCCTACCATCGTCAAAATTTCTATTCGCTGCTTTTCAGTTAAATGCGCCATACTTTGAAACTTTGCAACTACACTTGACAACTACTTATTTGAAGTAAAATTATAGTACAGTTTATATGGAAATAAACAAGTGTTAAAAACTCCAGCATTAAAAAAGGGTTTCCATTCATGCGACTAAAATACCACAAACAATCATAAAAACGAGACGTAAATAAATAGGTTCAAACCAACAAACACCTTATTTTTACCGTTCTTAACTTAGAATGAAAGGTATTTTTTTAATAACTGTTGATTTTCGGTATAGGAGATTGTCCATGAAAAATACTTAGAATTCAATGCAAAATTCAAAAATAAAATAAAATAAAAAACAAATGTTTCCATTTGAAAAAATAAAGTTAATGGTCGCAATTTATTTCTGGCCCACCCTGTATAAATGAGTTTATCATCACAAAAACCACAGTCCACAAAAAAATCGACATGTCCGAGCGTTTTTCCAAAAAAAAACAACACCTGAATTTTGAATGATTTTGTTCCAACCCAGGCATCCTCACTGTATAATTGTCATATATACGAACATTTTATTATTTTCTGTATCATAATCGTCATTATTCTGACTTATACTCTGAAACCTTTGGAGCCTTTGAAATATTCAGAATTTTTAACAAAAAAATCTATAACTAGAAGGCACGTAATATATTTCTTAAATCATTTATTTGTTTGTTTCAGGGGATTTACACCAGTACAGTGCCGTGGAATTCAAGGCCGACCACCCGTTCTTGTATTTCGTTTTAGATTCACAAATGCAGGTGACGCTCATGGCTGGAAAAGTCATAAATCCATTAAATTCTAGAATAAGATGAAATTATATTAACTATTTTATATATTTTTAATGTAAATATAGACCTTACTAATACGAAAGAACGTGGTGTTCATATTTTTAATCTAAATCAACCACCTACTAACTAAAAATATTCAAACTACAATCAACAATTACAAAAAAAATTTCGCGGTATTAATCTACTGCGCAAAAAACAGTATCATCAGCAAATATATCAATGACAACTGCTGGTACTATTATGTCATTGATTTACCGTAGATATAAAATGGGCCCAAGAACGCGTCTTGTGGTATACCCGCTTTTACCTCTTTTAAGTCTGAACATTGGTGCTCTTGTTTGATTTTAAATTTTCCTGATATATATATATATATAATGTTAATATGTTAATTAAGTTATTCAATTATTTTATTGGCACCTATGGGTTGCTTTCCTGTCGTTGGTAACATAATCACTTTTGTAACTTGAAGGGCAAGATCTAAAATCTTTCTAAGCAGGTGCTTCAAAATTTCGCCAGTAACCAGTTCAATTGTTGTTTCTGTTAATTCAAATAGTGTTGCAGACTTCTTAATCCATAATTACCTTCCAGAGTAAGTCAACACACTAGAACATTTTACTTATATTTTAAAATTCTAAGTTGTTCTTCGTGGGACTGATAGTTCGTCTATTTTTTGTTTAGATAAGATCCTAGGTAAAAACTTATCTGATAGATCGAACTTAGATTTTTTTGTAGACATAGAATATGTAAGTACAGGCGTATCATGGTTAAACATCAAACAATTTTGCAAAACTTTCATAACGATACAGAAACTAGTTTGGGACCAATTTTTCCCGCAACTCAACAACTGCAAAAAATACTGGTAAGAACATAAAACATTACACGTCCGTGAATCCCCGAATAGTTCAAGAAATTGTAAGAAAATATTTGAAAAGATATGAGTGTGTCATGTTCTAATGATGATTGCCGATCTGTCAAATTCACTAACCTATAAATGCAGAATCAGGTGTTGTAAGTATTTTATTTTCACGTGTAATTAAAAGTTCTAGAAAGTGAAGTCAACATCAGTTTTTACCAGTAATTAAATTTAAGCCCTCGGAGATTACTGCAATTTGGTATCAGAAGTGAAGGATTAAGTGAATTTAACACTGAAAATTGATTTATGGCAACAACCCGAAGTATGGAAAAAGAAAAAATGGACGAAACTACCAAAAAAATATTTAAACAGGTTACGGATGGACTAGATGGAAAAATAACTCAAATCCTAGAAAAATGTGACAAGAAGGAGAAACAACATCAAGAAGAAATCCAGCAAAGGTAGGTCTGTGGTTAAATTAGTTGGCCAATTTAAAGGTGATAGATTAAAATAAGTGGGCTCCACTAGTTAAATAAAAACCTTGTATATTATATCACAAAACACAATTTAATACGAAGTTGTCAATAGACAAAGAATGTCAAAATCATATTTTATTATATTGTCAACCTCCGAAATTGAATTGCCTTCGGAGAACTAAATTCTTGAGAAGTAAAATGTTAAATTATATTTACAAGGCAATCGGAAACATCTTTGGAGAAACCAAAGGTTTTGAAGAGGTAGGTGATCCCCTCGACTTCGAATCAGGTCCATTCTTGGATTGTGCCATCTACTGGGTATATGTAAGCAAACAACTTTTAATGATTATCATTTATTTATTATTCGCTTCTGATTTATTTAAGGAATTCAAGAAACTTATAATTCCGCAAGAATTCAGAACATCGGGTTCAAAGCGTTGTCCAGCCAGATGCGAGATAAAATGTGGTAAAAGCAGTAGAATGAAGAACACTTGTAAAACTTGACAGCGATGTTTTTAACCGAATTTAAATGTGTTACAAATAAAGTAATGTTTGTCCTCATAAAAGAAACGTAATAGATACCTTTTGTACAGCACATTTGAATCAATCGAAAAGTGGCTTTAATATTTTGCTATTAAATATTGTGTACGTCTTCCTATTAAGTTCAAAAGAACAAAGTCAAGTTATATCTTGAGAAAGAAGCGACTTTTGTCGGTTAATTATGTAGTAAGGGCTTATGAGGCGTAGGCTCCTGGTATGTATGCTTGAAGTACAAACCCTGAGTGACAAGCATACAGCTTTTACTTCTGGAGTTAACCTGAAATACACAAATATCGGCTAGGCTAGAAAGAGAAGGCAAGAAGCAATTTCACGCAATTCATAGCTGCATCCAATGAGATATGTGCAGTATTTAGTTCACTGGTTAGACCTCCCAATCGAGTGAAATAACCTCTTGCTCTCTATTTTTACTCTTGCAATGATATTTGTGGATTGCAGGGTACTTCCAGAAGTTTATGCTCTAAGATCTCTAAAAGTAAGTGCTCTAAGGTGACAAGTGACAAAACATTTTATGAAAACTTTTAGTTCCATGTCAGATTGAAAGACGTCAAATTTTTTATTTATCTTATGATTTATCCCATCTTTTAAACTTTACATAACTTTCAAATATTTCAAAAACAGACATGTTAACGGGACAAGTAAGTAAAACCCAAAGCGTAGGCTAGAAATAATTTAATTTGTTTAGATTTTGCGAAGGGGTATACTAACAGCAGCTGCCGTAGCAGTAGAGGCAAAATCCAAGGAAGATTCAGCATGTCGACCTAGTGAATTACCGATATATTCTTCAAAAGAAAATGAGAACAAAACACCCCAAGTACAAGCAGAAAGAACACCTGGTAAACTAGAAGGTACTATAAGAGATGTAAGGCAAACAGTAACTAAATATGTAGATGAAATCAGTGCTTATAAAAGAGTTGGTGTGGAGCATTTTGATAGAGCTATGGACGATCTAGACTGTAAGTAATCCACTTGTGACTTGATTAACTTTTAAATGATTACTTTTTTAGGGCTGATTGATTACTTAAGGAAGGAGGATAACACATTACCCAAAGCAGGTGCGATTGGTATTGGTGGTATGACTGGTTTAATATTTGGTTTAAGAGGTGGGTTTATCAAAAGAACTTTGTATGCTACCACTGGTGTTCTAGCCATGGCAGCAGTGTGTTATCCAAAAGAAGCAGCAGAATACTCCCAAATTGGTCTAGCTGAGTCAAAGAAGTATCTAACCATTGCTTATAACTTTGCTTATGGAGGTAATAACATCTTACCATTTTAGAAAAACTAATGAAATTAACTATGTATAAGATCGTGATTAAGTTTATTTTTTGGGAGTCCAGGCAGGAAGACTAGGACCAGAATTGTTATGATTTTTAATTTTAATACATTACGTTCCAATGCTTGAAAAGGTATAAGGATCAGATGAAGAGAGGAGTTTTCTTAAAAAAAATATTACTGTTGTTGCGAGGGCATTGCCAGATATGGTAGGTTTTGGCTTTTAGAGGCAGAAGTCAGAAATTATAAGGTTTATTTCACATATAACGAAGCACTATTGGTCCACAAGAGAGATCTAGGGCAGCATTTGTCTCCTCCTTCCTAACTAGGGGATGCCTTGTCCTTTTGCATCAATGATCTACTGTATACCAGTGTAAAGCGTTTTTAGTTTTATAAAACATCTGACTAGATTAATGTTATATTTCACATATTTTCCTGCAATTTATAAAACTTGTTGAAAAAATAGTTGTGATACTAAGCTTAACTTAGATGTATGAATGAAATCAGAAAATCTTCAATGTATTATCTATTTTAAAAATACATCATGTCAAATTTCAGTTAAAAAAGATGACCCACCTTTGGAATTGCCATCACTTCCTACAGTTCCAACTAGTATGTCAGAATTGTGGAATACAGTTAAATCATCAGCTTCGTCTTTGGTTTCAGATAAACAAGAAAAAGTGGCTGAAGTTATACAGAAAGTGGAAGAAAAGGTACTTGATAACTCCCCAGACAACCCAAAAAATGATCCCCTACAGATTTCCTAAACCTCCTGATTCCTGCCAATCATAATACGATCAGTCCATATTAATGTTGGAAGTATGAAAGGTAGTATTTTAGAATTTAAAAAAGTTATACTTTATATAGCCAAAAGCAATGTGAAGAAGCTGAAAAATAACATACATTGGATACATATTGCACATTTTTTAATTTTTTGCTTTTCAAATTAATTGTTTTTAGCCTTTATTGTCCTGGTGAATATGTTCTGTTTTGTAGAATATATGATTTTTATGTTCTTTCAGTCAACACTTTTTAGTGCTACCAGTCTGTCCAACATAAACAGCTTCACTCTCTTTGCATGTAATTTTATCCTACCATTTGTTTAACATGAAACTATAGGACACAGCACATAGTTAGTACTAAAATATACTAAGGATAAATGTGGCTTATAGTCAAAAAACTTTTCACGCTAAAAAATTAACAACCTTTTTATTTCAGGTGCCGAAATCCTAAGTACAGAATCAGTATGTTATTTATTATTGTAAATAAAAATCTTACATCAACATTAAAGTATTTTTTTATTCAAAAAATAAACAACAGCTGGATATATCACAGCAATATTTTCTGCACAAAACTTATAGTTTGAATATTGCATTACAAACAATGGACGACTGACCAACAAACTAATCATAGGTTAGACAAACTTATTATTACAAAAAAATTAGCGAATATTAACTAAAGAGTATTTAATCACAACGAATGCTCTGTAAGCAGGATAAACAAAAAATTATTTATAGTTTATAAAAACAACTAAAAATATTTGTTTATATATTTTTTCTTTTCAAGTAGTTAACTGTTAAAATGCCAACCTCCCTAATAGGGATTGGGGTGAAATGGGCAAAACTGAGTTACTTGTTTTTCATGAGAGTTAGACCTCCCACAAATTTTGTTTCTCACAAAGCAGTTTACATAACTTAATATAAAACATGTTTGACTTCTATGACCACAAACACCAGATATACAGAAAATTGAGCAGTTAGACGTTTGGATCCTTTTAAGGTTTATCTCAAGATGAAGCACTAAGTCCTATAAGCCATGTTCGAATTGTAATTAAACAATAGGATCTACCATTTACACACATCTGCATCAACAAAATACTGGAACAACAATTTCAAAGACAGTTATTCTGAAGAAGGCACAGTTTGTGCAGCAAAGTTAAAGGTAAAAAGAACGCTGAATATTGCAAAGATATACGCGATGTAATAAAAAAAATAACCAAGCACCAGAAAATGAAACAGTACTTGTAGTACTTCTAATACAAGCGTGTTAGCATTGATATTTATTGTGGACTTTAGAAATGTGCTAGTCACTGATGACAGTATACATTTAGTAAAGTCCGTGGAAGACACCCATGTAGTTATTACAGCTGAGAATTATTAAGAAGTCACAAAGAAAATCAAGAATACAGTTGAGGCAAATAAGCTAGTAGTAAATAGAAACAAAACACAACACATATTGTTCTTTAAAACCTATGCAAACTGTAAGGTTATTGAAGAAATCAATATTAACAATGTAATTTACACCTACCAATAAAATTTCTGGGAATACACACAGAAAATGTATTACCATGGAAAACACACGCTCAAAAACTAAGTGGGTTTGTTATGCCTTGAGCAGACTATACAAATGTTTTGAGGCACTGCTGTAGTATGTGATAATTTCTTGGGGAGCAGTGGTGATATTGGAAAGATCATTGTGATGCAGAACATAACAATTACACAAAGCGCCTGAGAAATGTGCAAGTGTTTATTTAAAAGCAGTGATATACTCACTTTACTGGCACTGTGTACAGGTTATTTTATAGAAGGGCTCCTAAACACAATATATTTATTTTTCACTATAACTTTACCAAATAAACTTAAATCAAATCTAATCTATAATTTTTCAATACAGTCACAGCAACAACGGAGTCAAACGAGAACGAGAAATGGACTAGCGCCATGAATGAATTTATAATGCGCACGTTTTGCAGAGTGAAGAGTTCTGTCCTGAGTACCCAGACCTTCAAGTTACCGAACATAGAGTCGCAGATCAATATCGTGTCATCTTGAGAAATGGCCTTATTTCGCCTGAACACCTGGACATAATGAAGAACGAAGTTAAGCACGAAGTATTTGGTCGAAATGTAACAGACCCAGAGCCTGAAACACCTTTGGCACAAAGAACGAACGAGACTCAAGAACTTCAACAAGAACAGTCAACCAACGCTGACCTGCTTGAGAAGACCCAAGCAAAAATGGAAGAGTATAGTGGAACAGATCCACTGATTAGACCAATTCTTCCCAAACAAAGATCGACCAAGAAACTGGGTATCGTCTTGCAGGCTATGAACAAATTTATCTTGCCAAACTATGTTTTAGGTGCTAATACGTTAAGAGTCGCTACACACAATCATTTACTGTGCTACAATTTCTATCTACAGAATAATTGGGGTCGCAATAACACCAAAGTAAGACCCTCCTCATTTTAGACAAACACCTCGAATACCACCTTGGCAAAGAAGGCTAGAAGGGAAAATTAATTTTCTTCTGAAAGGCATTGGAAGACTGACCGAGTACCAATGAGGGGTCAGGAACAAGAGAATGGAAAGACTTGTCAAGAATATCATGGACAATAACTGAATACACTCTCACTGAAATGGAGAAAAGATCACATTTCAGCAGTGTCTGAACAGTCTACAACAAAAGCTCTCCGTCTAAACAAGCAGATTGAGAACGTACCAAAAAAAAAACAGAAACTAGACAACAACGCTGTGCTTATTATTATTGTAAAGTGATAGTGTTTATCTTAATGATTTTTTATGGAACCTCGCCATTTGTGGATTTTAAGTTAATTTGGTGAAGTTACAGTGAAAATAAAATGAAAAAATATCTAAACCGTAAACAAACCGGATGTTATACGGGCTGCATAGTATAGCACACCACCACCTATCCACCCTCTATGTTTGGCGAACCTTCTACCTTCACCCTGTATATGACATATTTTTCTTTGAATATAAAAATGACAGTATATGTGAATTTTTAATATCAAGAGAATACAAAGAAAAAATATATATAGCTCCACTAAAAGGAGTTGTATGATGAGAATCCATACTACAGTACTCCAATAATAACAAACCCAGAAAGAATCTTAATAATTGTAAAGCAAGATTGAAGAGTTTTCTTCTTGACAAGAACATTATATGGTTCTTGTTAAGGGGCTTTTAAAATCATAGACCCAGGCTCTGAGATATATTTTGATTTTCTGTATTGTTTCCTTTATGTATTGTTGACGGTAATATTAACACAAAAATCATAACAGACAAGATTCTAAGGTATGTATATACACCTACCATCAATCAAAATCCTTAATCATCTTTTGATATAAATTTGATATACACTTAGCTCTATATGCTTCTCAAAATGTTTTGAAACAATATTTTAAAACACAACATTGCTGTATTTTACATTTCTGTTGAGATGGATCAACTTGCTATAAACTCCGTTAAAACTTTGAGAAACCATAAAGTTTCAATATCTCTGTAAATGTGGAAAAAAATTATGATCTACTGCTGAAATTATAGGATTTCTTCTCAATCTGACAAATATACAATATAGGAAAAATTACCTATCAAAAAAATGTGTTACCCAGGAAACAATTATATCAAATTGAAACTTATCTCATAAAGTTACATCACTGTAAACTGTACTCACATGTGCAACTTTTATAAATACAGAACATGAGAAGAACACAGGACAAAGAATAACTAAAATACAGTTCAAAAATACAGCAAGCAATAATGAAAGCAGAACCAACTAGAAGAAAATTAACCACTTATGAAAAAAGACCACAATATTTTTTTTCACAATTTACGATTTTGCCCAGTCACCCCAAACCACACTAAAATCAAATTTGAAACAGGCATACATGCCCGTTTTTGTAGTGACTTCAACCCGCTATCGGAACTACTTTTTTAATTGAATCTGTACATAGTTATTAACTTATTTAACTCTGTAGGGTCCAGTTAAAATCTCGTCAAGAGTGGTCTGTCTTCGAATGCTACTTCTTCCAACTTTTCGACTGCTCCTCGTATAGTGCGTGTAGTTATCAAACTCGTCTTGCAACTTTTTCGCCAATTCTAAATCAGCTTGTTCCTGTAACAATCTCCGTTTGAAAGTCTCGTCTTCGGTCCACAGATTGCCGTTTGTTCGAACGTTGTTTTGTTTTTTAATTTTCGGGGTATTCTCTATGATCATTTTGATTTGACTTTCAGTGGAATTGTCGAACCCATAAAACGGTGGACTCTCTCTGCTTTCCTTCACGGTGAAGATGCTGCATCTTTTTTCTGGAAATCGTTGAGAACCTTTACTTGGGGAAGCTTTTGATGCATGTTTTTTATTTGGCAGATCTGTATCTTGACCAACAAATTTTCTTTTGGAATTACTGCATACTTCTTGCGAGTTTCTGGTGTCTTCTTTGAGAGAATTTGCGTCTTTTGTGGAAATAAATGAATTTGGCAGTGCATTAGTGATTCGGGCAAAGGCTGATTCTAGGCAGTTTGAACTAAAATTAATCAAACCACTGGGAGACCTTAAATAAAATACAACACTTTAGAATCAACAGAGGTGATAATTTAATATAACATAGTATTTACAGTGTATCTCTACAAATTTATTAACCAATTGCAACTTTTTTTTAATTTTAAGCAATAAAATGGCTGTTTTGGGACAAAATTTAAAATAATTATTCCAACTAGCACACAGAGCTAAAAAAAGCATACCACTCAGATGATTTGGGGGGGCTTCAGCCTGGATCCGCCAGTGACCCTGTATAACTATACTTGCGCTCCAAACAATATTATAAACAGTCTGTAGATGCAACTGGGCCACTCAATAAAACATTTGGTTTTTAACATATATGGAATCACCCTGTATAATTGTACTTTATTGTATGCCCCAAATTAATATGAAAACATAACTTTTTACCAAAAATGGCGTAACCAGCACTTTTTACTTTAAAATCTTGAAGGGTTCAGTTATAAAAATGTAATGCTAGAAAAATAATGATACAATTTTTATAAGATTCTACACATCAATCTACCTTGAAAGAATTTTTCAAGGGCAGTTTTATTCTCAAGTAGGTCACCAAATCACCCTATATTGAACAAAACAGCTGTCATAATTGTAACAGTCTCGTTCTTTCTCGGTTAATACGATTATTCCCGAGCAATGGTTTGTAGACGCTAAAACCCAAAAATGGATTTTCGACAAAATCATAATATAAATAAACATTATATGTATTATATTATTAGATAAATAAGTAAAAATATATTTGCAGCATATACATCACATCTCGTTAAAAGAAAATTAAACAATTTTTGACTAACTGCAAAATAATTCTTTTTATTTTATTAATTACTAATAGTACTTATTCAAGTTCCATTTGCACATGACATAAATATAAATAATTAAAAATATCTAACATCTTGTGAGTGTTTTAAGTATCTTTTGACGCACATGGTTTTGACGCACATGGTTTACCAAAATATTAGTAAATTGTTATTAGATTTGAGATAACTTCATAACTGAAGAAATGAATATATTCAACTTGCGAGAATCGGAAATAAAATGTATCAATTAGCTTTACTTATTGTACTTATATAAAACTTTTAATGTGGATTTTTCTGAAAATGCGCAAACTACTTATAGGTAAACACATTCAATTTGGTCACTTTATTAGTTGTTGTCGTCATCGTTTTTATAAAAAATGTAAGTAAGGATCGATTATTTAAATAATATTTAACACGATTTACTTTCGACTGCTGTCAAAGACCTTAATGTCAAAGTCTGAACTCCGAACATTAGAATAAGGCTAAGCTACTTGTTCATAAATGGCGCCTTCTCAAATAAATTATCTTTAATTTACTTATTTAAAAATAAATAAACATTACCTTTTGAATGGTATACGTTTCATTACCCTTCTTTCAAAATAAAGGCCAAAAAAGGGGTGGCCCTATTAATAATAGTATATGATTTTCAACTCATAGACTTCCTTAAATTTGCTTCTTTCAACAAGATTTTTTTTTATCCCATTCTAACCATTGACTTATCCTTACTAATATTATAAATGTAAATGTAAGTTTGTTTGTTACACTTTCATGCCAAACCTACTCAATTGATTATCATGAAACTTTGTATACATATTGTTAGAGATATTAGAAAGGACATAGGATACTGTTTATTAAAAAAATATATTTTTTATGAAGGGTAAAAAAATATTTAATATTTTGAAACTTGTTTTTGTTAATATTCTGAATATTAACGTTTCATTCAAAACAAACAATGGTCTTGGAAATTAATCAAAAATAACAAATCGTAAAAAAATAAATCGGGAGTCTATAAATTATCATGTGGGTCATGCCCTAAAGCATATATTGGTCAAAGTGACAGAGTGTGTAAAAAACGTATCTATGAGCACCGTAATTCTTTCATTAATCAAAAAAACAGATTCCAATTATGCTGAACATTTAGTAACAGAAAATCATCTTTTCGACGAAAATTTTAAATTATTACATTCAGAAAATAAAGTCAATAAATTAAACCTTTTAGAATCATTGGACATAAATAAACTTAAAAATACCCGTAATTTGTTAAACGACCAGACAGAAATAAATAATTCTCCTTTAATAAATTTCTTTAGTTAAATAATCATTTTCAAAATTAAGTACCTGGTAATTATATCATTCGTCAAATATAAATACAACTTGTTCAAGAAATACCCAGTTAGTCTAGTTACTTGAGAAAGACATTAATCGAAACGAGTCGGACAGTTTTTAAAAAACGTAAATTGTGGAAATTGCAATTGTAGTATCAGTTAATTATTATAATGAATTTCCAACATGTATCGGCCGAATCAATTCAGTACAAGGAGAATAGTTAAACAATAGACTTTTTTACTAAATGTTTTGATTACTAATGAAGCACTTCAATGGCAAATGGAGTAGTATTGTTACAAAAAAGCTATTGAACAGTCAATAATTTCCATTGAATAATTGGTCTGAATCATGGGTCCTTTCTTTGTTGTTGAAACTATTAACATGAAACTTTCTGATTAATGAAATTTTGAGTATCCAGTTAGGTCAATATTTTAAGACAATGTCTGAATGAATATTTTTCAAGCTAATGTACAGGCTGTGGAATCTGTTGATAGCTTTACCACCCATTACAACCAATAAATTGAACTAAATTGTGGAATAAACTAGAATTAAAATTAAATTTTGCAATAAATTAAAATTTATATTCCATAATTATTTTTAATACTTAAGTATGTTAAATTATTTTGTTTTAGTATTAGTTAAATTAACTGGAATTCCAATATTTTCAATAAATTTTTATGCTACCTTAAAAATCTTTTTTATCCTCTGGTGGTTTATTGTTACAACAGTTATTAAAAAATAATAATTATCACATTTTTCTGCTTATACAGGGTTTTCTTTTGTGACTTAGCTTTCAAGTTTTGATTTAAATAAAGAAAATGTTTTGCAGATGCCTGGAAAATTGGAATAAATATTTTAAATTAAAAAAGTTTGCAAGTGTTCATTAAACTATTGAGTTCAAACAAATATAATTTCATTTATATATACATAATACACTTCATTTTGACAGAATGACATGTGTTTCAGCATACAATGCCTTTATGAATCATTCTGTCAAAATAAAGTGTAAATCTTGAAGTGTATTTTGTTTTTTGTGTTTCTTTTCATGGATTTACATTAGGGGTGTCCATCGAGAAAAAACATCGATGTTTTCATTCGATGTAAAACATCGGAACCCTGCATCGATGTTTTTCGATACATCACTAAAAAACATCGATGTTTTTTCAACATCGAATACTTTGTGTAATAGTTTGATGTTCGCCATTTCCAATTACTTAAATGCGTTAAGTTCCGCTTTTGTGAGGTGAACATAGAGTCAGGGTATCAGAAGTCTAGTGCTAATAGCTGGAATAATGTATTTAGTTTTTTAAGTATTGGTTAGAAGTTCAATTACATGAGCGCCATATAGTATATAGCTTCAAAAGTGAACTAAAAAATACAAATAGAATTATTTTACTAAAACAACAATTACAAAAAACATTACCTACTATTAAAGTTTAATTTACTGGTTAATTTTCATTAAATTATGTCAATTTTCATACGACTTTCGTCATCTTTGGAATAGTAGAGACGTCGAATGGTAACAAGAATCGGGGCTCAATAGGGTACTAAAAACATAGGTATTCTTCTTAGCCATTTTTGGTTCGTCTATCACTTTTCCCTTGTACCTATTTACAATGAATGCATTTTGGCTCTCCTTTAAGTATGAATTAATAATTTGAAACCTGAAAAATATTAAGTAAGCTTCTAAAGAGGGTTGGATTTGAGTTGTTGAGAACACAGGAAGGCGTGTGTTAGGCCACTGATTATTAACACATTTGACACGAGCAGAACTGTTTCTCGGCCCTAAAATGTTATTTTACAAAGTTTTCTCTTTAAAACTAAATTTAAAACCTAAAAATTTAAGGTTTTTTCTTTAAAGTATTATTTTCCTAATTTAATTCCCAGGTATAGAATTTTGGAATATTACTTACAGAAAATAATGAACAATTTAATAAGCAATTAATAAGCAAAACAAACGAGACGAACATATAGTTGTTGAATTTTTGGGAGAGGATAACAAAGTATTTCTCACAAACGGGATTAGGTAGGCACTTTGATAGCCAATTTCCTTCCCGTTCCATAAGTTGAACACATTTCATACTTTTAAGGTTATCAGTGGGATACAAATATATTTTTCAATCCGTTTGATTTTTTACACATAATAATAGTGTTTTTTTTTTCAATTCCTCTGTAGAAAAACATACCGTGATTTTGAACATGTAAAATTCATTATCAAACAACTAATTTATTCAAAAATGTGTAGTTTTAATACAATTTTTTATGAGAACCTTAACATACGTTTTCTGCTTCATTCCCTGCCTATTTTCATTGATTTGAAACTGAGGCCCAATAAATGGTGAACATAGAGAAGCAGTGGTAGCTGGACCCAAAATGGCTGAAGAGAATAATCATACTTTTAGTACCATAAGTCCAATAGCTGCTCACAGATGTCACTCAGTGTTAATTAAAATTATTTAAAAATTATTAATTTGATGTTGATTAAATGAAATAATATTATAATATATTTTTAATGTTCTATTTCATTATTAGTCAGACAGTTAGTTTTTTTCATTGATTCGATGTTTTTCATAAAAAAACATCGATGCATCGAATCGAAAAGATCTTTGTCAAAACATCGAACCAATCTGATGTATCGTATGGTAAACATCGAATGGATTCGATGCATCGATGTTTTGTGAATATCCCTAATTTACATCAAGTATCAACCACAACAATTCAATATTAACATAGTTTGTGGAAATGTTAATGTTGATCCACTGGATCAAATAAGACAATTCAAAATTTTTACTTACAGAATTTTGACAGCTCCATTTTTAAAAGCTCTTTTGCAATTAACCCTTAGAGGAGGTTTTCCATTGTGTGAACACATTTTGGTATCAATTGGCTTGAAATATCTCAAATCGGCTTCGAAACACTCAAAACTGTCATTCAACTGATCTGTTTCTAAATTTTTTTGAATCTGTTGAATCTTTTTCTTGATTATAGGAGAAAATGTCTGAGGAACATAATCTGTATTTTTGTTCCTTCCTAAATATAATACTCTAGAAGTGTATTCCTTCTCGGCAAACTTTTTAGTTAATTTACAGTCTTCTTTCAATGTTTGAGGTTTGACAGCTTTATGATCTTTAATGACAAACCTGTCCATAGGTCCGACGTCTTTTGTCACATTACTGAAAGGCTTCTCAAAACTCAAATTAGTTTTTGAGGTTGATGGAGTATTGTATGACAATTCAGCTGCTATTCGTCTTGCAATTTCTTCATCAAGTCTCAATTTTTCTTCCATCACAGCCGTTTTGTAATCATCCTCTAGTTTTAACTGTTTAATTAACTCTTCGCTAGCTTTGTCTTCTGCTTCTCTAATCTTTTTTAAATCCTCTTCATCTTTCTGCTTTTGAATTTCATATTCCTTCCTAATTTCCCCTGGAAGAGCCACGATAACACGAGATTCTACAAATAATTAACATTATTTACAAATGCAAGTAAACTAAAATTTTAAGTTTTACCTTCCTCAAAGTTTTCTTCTACACCTTCTAATTTATTTTTAACATGTTGTGCATAATTAAGGTTGATTGCCTCCCATAATTCATTATTAATTAAATTTGATTCCTTTTTTGATTTCCTCAACCAAGAACCTATTCTTATCCTGCACAGTGGACAAACTAAATTATTGTTTTCAACGGTACCGTTAAAGCACGATAAACAAAACCCATGATTGCAAGGTAAGGTCACTGGTTGTATCAGGATGCTCCTGCAGATAGGGCACAACACGTCATTTAATTTTAAAACTGAATAATCTTGTTTAATATTTAGTTTTAAATTCCTATACGTTCGTCGAGAAGCCATGTTGGGTTTTTGACATGTTTATATTTTGTCAGTTGTCACTTTTATTTGAATCTGATCCAGTAATTAAATACATTAGTCAATGATCGGATCACTATTAATGACCCTCTCACATTCATATAAAATTAACAAGTAACCGCCTTAAAGCATATAAGCTCAAAATTAACCGCTGAACACAAATTAACAGGTAACAAAAATCCAGATCATTGTAGGTTGAATATTCCTTTTGATGATTGATTTAAATTAAAAGGTCACTGGGGGCTGGGGTAATTACTAATTACTTTGAACTTTTAAAGTAATAAAGCAAATAATTTAAAATCCTTGATTTATTTGAAAATAGTACATTAGTTTCTGTATACAGGAATTATTAGACAGTTTTGATTGTTAGAATTTATTGAAACAGATATGACTGATTTTTCCATTGAAATGTTTAACATCAATTTAAATAAACACAAACTTAAAAAAATCATAAATTTGTATAATATTATGCATAGGTACATCAATTGTAAAAGAAATAAAATTTAATAAAAAATTTATAAATAAACAGAGTTCTTATTCATTAGCAAGTATTGACTAGATGAGGTCAAAGTATCCAATAAATTATTTAGAAAAAACATCAACAAGTAGATCATAACAATTTGATTCAGGAAGACTATCTTAATAAATACCTAGAGCTGCAAGGTCCAAACACATTCAGAGTTGAATAATTCAGATCTTTGTACTTTTGTAGCTGCGAAACAAATCCTGGATTTGGGCAGACATACCTTTTGGCTCTGACTTTATCCAAAGCCTCCCTGTAACCCATCCTGTATTTCTTCATCAAGTAGGCTATGACCACAGAAGCACTTCTGGACAATCCCATCTGACAATGGACCAAGACAGCTCCCCTTAACATACCTTCTCGTATGAATTCATATGTTTCATCGAAGTATGATAGCAAATCTGAGGAAGTTAAATCAGGCAGCCTTATGTACTTGATATTGAGATAACTTAATGTCTCTCGAATTCTGGGGCTCAATGGGAAGTCATTAATGGTTAAAATGTGGGTGATTTTGTGTTTTTTAAGAACATTAATATCACTAGCTTCATATTCTCCAGATAGGTACAAATTAGATTCTATCATATCCAGGGATGCCCCATTCTTGTAATTTAAACAATTTAAGGAAGCCATGTCTGAAAAAACTGTTTATAAATACACGGTAATATCAATCAAAAAACGTGTATTCACCTTATTGATTTCTTGACAACTGTATTTTTAATTCTCACATAATCTTAAATTACCTACACCTGGTAGCAATTTTATGCTAAAAATAAACGGATTCGCTGCCAACTTCCGAGGTTTTTCTGCATAATTAACAACATAAGGTTACATAACCTGCAACGTGTGGGTGTTTAGGCGGAAATTTCAAGTAATTGGATTTAATTATTCCCTTTTTTTATTTATGCGTAGTTTGAAATCATTTAATTGGTTTTAACTCGGGGCAATTATTTTAATTTTCTTAAATGATATCATATTATTATGGGAGTGGTAACGCATCACATCACCCTGTAAGGACATTAAGAATATAATAGTTATACAGGATAGTGTTTCAAACTAATAATAGTTGTGTGTTATTTAATTTTTTGTTTATGGAGAGGTTTGAAATTAATTAGTGGCCTAGTGAGTTTTTATAATAACATTATTAATTAGTTTATAAATTAGCCAAATTCGTAAACAGATAACTTATTTATCTCTGTTATAGTTTTCTACAAATTAAGCTTATGTGAACCAGTTATGTAAAATTTGTGGGTAAATAAATAAATGGGGCAAAATGCTTTTGTTGGTTGATTTATAAAATATTTGTTTTAACATTATAAGCACCAAATCAACTTAATATATTGAATAGAAGGAAAAAAATAATAGAATTACAATTAGATATGCTTCAGGGGGATCCATTACTGTATTTACCTAAATATACCTAATTTTAAACCCATATTTCTTCTATAACATTAAAAATAGTCGTTATGAGGTTTAAACCCATAGAAGTGACGTTCTTATAGAGTCTTGGAGTTAAGATTCCCCCCTGGATCAGCCCATGATATTAGGACAGGCCACAAATAAATTCAATGTTGAAGACGTTTAATCATTTGTGCTAGTAATGAATAGAAACAAAATACAATATAGGCATATTGTTTACAACAAAATATAAACGACAGTGATATTTAATTCCCATCAGTATAACTACTGAGAATATAAATATACAATGACATAGGCTGAGAACTTGCGTGGGCATCTAAGGGGGATTTTTACTCTTTGAGCATACCAACAGATTCTTTAAGGTCGATCTATTATTCCTATTTCGAAGTACTGCAATGGTGTGGAATATTTGTTTTAGGCACAGAACACGAGCTCACAAAAAAAGATTAAAGGATATGTACAAGAGGTTAAACCTTGAAATAAAGGTCTACCATTGGATTGGATTTCTATTATTTATAGATTCCCGTAAAAATAGTGGCACGAAGTGGTACAATATATTTTAACCGTTTTCCAAAATGTAGGAGGTTATTTATTCGACCGCATAATTTTTTATGTATGCTCAGTGAATCAATTTGAATATTTTAAATTGTTTTCTACAATGATATGTTCCAGCTTGATTCCGTATACTTGTCTAACATGTAAAACATATTGTTTTTCTGAAAAATAGAGAAATAGGTGCATAAAACGGTAAACATCAATGTAAATGTCTAATTTTCATCATAAAAATCTAGCTTAAATATCAAAATATGTCATAAAAGTATTATATCGTACAGAGTGTTTGTAACGGTTTTCATTTTGATTCATTCGCAGTCACTTTCTTTTGGAAAAAAAGTTCTTTTACGGGTCTTACGGTCGAGTGAAATGACAGAAAATATTTCATTGTTGTATCGAAAAAAAAATAAAATTGTGGTACATAAGGAGTTCCATATATTATGAAGGTTCAAATATATGGTAAAATAGAATTAAAGCTTTACAAGGTGGTTCAAAAAATGTGTACACATAAGTAACTGCGTCTACAAAGTGCTAAAAATAAGAGTGGAATAGAATTACAGTTATCACAATGGAGCAAAAAACAATAAAAAAATTATTAAATATATACTGTAAGGATATTTCAGTTATAGGGCGCAGTATAATTACAGTTATAGAGAAAGGTTCAAAAGATATTAACAGTTGCATATAAAGGTTGATTGAAATATCAGGTGACGTAGAATTATAGTTATAAAGGGTGGTTGAATAAATATTACATAGTGTGGAACATACGTAGTTGCTTATACTAAGTGGTTGAAATAAGGTTGGAGTAAAATTATGGTTATTCAAGGTGTCTCACATTGTTTTCTAAGCATAAGCAGTTGCATAATCAGGTGGTTGGGTAAAATAAAATTCTATTTAAATATGATTCATAAATGTGAAATATATATGACTCATAAATGTGACAAATTTTGTTATATAGGGTAAACTATGAACAGGTATGTAGAATACTTGACACATGGGCGAAGTAAAACTATAGGTATACAGGGTGATTCAAACAATATAAAAATAGAAACAGTCAATAGGGTGGAAAGGACCAGTTGTAACATCTTGTGGAGTTTAATTATAGTTGTGCAGGGTGATTCAAATAATAGAGATATAAGTTATATTGAGTGACCAATACACAGAAACATATATAGGGTGGTTGCAATATAGGGTGAATTAGAATTATGGAAAGTGGTCCAAATAATAAAACAAATAGAAAAAGATTTAAAACATATGGTTAATATATAAACATTATTCAAATTAGAGGGGGAGAGAGATAAGAATATACTAAAATAATCAATAAATTTTACCCAAGCCCATAGCAAAATATACGTTTTGCAGTCCTAATTAGCTCATCACCAATCAAAAAAATATGTCAGTACATAGTGATTGCTTGCACAGAGTTTTTAAACTGTTTATATTTATTTAATTAAATTACTTTATTTACAGCAGGTTTCCAATGCTTCCGATTTTGTTATGAGATATGTTAATATTGTTTTCTAATAAATTTTATTTAGTTTTAATAATGGATTTTTATCAAGTGTCATTGTTTATTTTGAACACAGAAAAATACAGTTATGGCTATATTTTACAAAAATACTTAATTTGTATTTATAATACAAACTCTGGGAAGACAATTAATGTTTTTTATTCTCATTTGCCTGTAGTGAAACACACTAACATTACAATTTTTCTTCATATTTTTAACAAAGCTAACTTTTGTGAGACGCACCACTTATAATAAAATTTTATAGTACCAAAGCTATCTCAACTTGGTATTTGTTATTATCATATACTATAGTTTAGCAAGAGCAACACTATTATAATTAGTTGGAAATATCAAGATTTAACATGTAATATGAAATAAGCTATGAATCCGAATTTTGTTGCTATTTTGTTTTACTAGCAGTAGTCTTTAAAAAAATCTTGACTTCATGGCAGTATGACCACTATATAAATACTTTATTTCAATATGTTAAAGTAAATTGTAATTTTAGTGTGTTTTAATATTGGCCCACATTATAAATTCTTAAAATACACTGTCAACTAAATTCTAATAAGGAACAATATCCTGGAATTTCTAAAATCATACTTAACCAAACTACACATATTTGTCATAATATTGGGCATGACAGCTTCTAAAGATTACTTCAGAAAGTCATTTCAACATTTTTGACCACATTACTGTAATCGACTTTGGATGGTGTCAGGTAAAATGCCGGTGCCACTTTAACACCACAAGGACACTGGCAACCCATGATCCAGCTAAATGAACCCAATTTTCCATTGCATTTTGGACACAAGAGTTTTCCTTCATTGGTTTGGGTACAATTCATCCAAGCTAGAGGCTCAATGAAGTATGTTTGTCTACAATTTTGGCCTTTATTTTGATGTATTATCAAATTTGACTCAGTAGCTATGACACGACGGCATTTCTTGCATCGATACACATTGGGCTCTGGTTGGGTTTGCTCTAGATTAGGATCTGGTTGAATAAGGTCATGGAAACTCTGTGGAAGCATTTTAACTTTACGCACTCTATCTGCAGCTAAATTTAAACGATACACTTTGTAATTCATATTTTTAGGATCTATAGTGTAGCCCATTTCTTTGTACAGTTTTAGTTGGGAGATGAAGCCTTTATTTGGATAAACTATGCTTCGTTTAGATTTTACTTTTTCAAAAGCTTCATGATAATTCATCTGATATTTCTTCATTATATAAGCTATGATAACTGAGGCACTTCTAGAAACACCAAAGTAACAATGAACCAGCACTGCACCTTTGGAAAGGCCTTCTTTTATAAATAAATCTGTTTCATCAAAATAGGACAACAAATCTTCCTTCGGTTGATCACTTAGTTGAATGAATTTGGTAACAAACTGTTTCATATCTGTTATAAGGCGTGGTAAAGGGCAGGTATCGATAGTTAATATGTGAGTTATCTTGTGTTTATTCAAAGTTTCTATATTTTTTGCTGCAGCCAAACCACCTAAATAAAGATTTTGTTCAATTATGTCGATACTTATTGGACCTAATTGAAAGTCCATTCGATGCATTATGTCTGACAGTACATCCATTATACTGCAATATGAAAATTGTTAATATAAACAATTTATTCTAGTTACTCAATTCTTACCTTAAGTTTATTTATATTTCCCAAAAAACTGATGCTGTTATAAAATTATTTAGATTTAACTTTAACCAAAATAGTAACTGAAAACTGAAATATGCAGAGGTTTGCGGGAATGATAGCAATATTCGAATAACGAATACCCGATTATCCGATTTATGTGTATTCAGTAATATATAGTTGTTTTACGAATATTTACAAATCATCCCAATATTTACAAATTACAAATCATCGGAATATTATTCCTTTTCAGCGACATAAGCATAAAGCATTCCACGTATGGAAGTTTGAAGTACCCTAAAATACTACCAAATACCAATACTGTAATTACAGATCATACAAAGAGAAACCGTCATAGACAAGTTTGGGAACTGTATTCGACTGAAATAGCCTCTTGCTCTCTGTACTACCCTCTCTTTCTATCCTTGGCACGATATTTGTGCATTGCGGACTCGCCCTCCAGAACGTATATGCTCTAAAATTGGATAATAATTTTGTGATCCGATCAGGTCACCATATGTAAACGGAAAGCGTACATATACAAGAGTAACATGACATTGACATTTATCAGATTTAACCTCAATAAAGAATAATAGAATTTGTGTAAACATTTATATAGATTTAATAGTTTAATTAGGCCTTTAAGCCATGGATGTTGTAGAATTACTAGATTACAAGGTACGTTTCAACAGTTTTGTATTAATTGTATATTAAGGGTTGACAATTTTCAGCCCCCTCAAGCTATAAAACGGCCCGTAGATGCTGATGATGAAGATGACGACGATGATGATAAAGCTCGGAAAATGCGAAAAATTGCTAGGGCGAAGGCCAATAGAATGGCGAGAGCTCAGTCACCTACACCTTCAGTACAAACACTAGATCAGATTACAGACGAAGAGCGAGCAGAGATTTTGAAATTTGTTGAGACAGAACAAGCACAGGTAACATTTTGATGATTGCCATATTTAGATTTTCTGTAGATTACTTTTTAGGGCGAGGTTGTAGATGAAACAACTTTGAAGAAAATAATATTGAATTTTGAGAAAAGGAGTTTGAAAAATCGTGAAATGCGAATCAAATTTCCAGATTCCCCAGAAAAATTTATGGAAAGTGAAGTCGAGTTACATGAAGTTTTACAAGAGATGAGAATACTTGCGACAGCACCAGATTATTACCCTTTATTGGTCAAACTACAAGTTATACCAAGCTTACTGGAATTATTATCTCATGATAACACAGATATTGCAGTAAGTATTAATTTTTTAACTCATTTTGATGGTTATAACAACTCTCAAGGTAAGAAATTTTTGTGGATATCCACATATAAAATATGTTTTTGTCTTTTGCAAAAGCAAATATATTTGAATTACAAAAAATTAATTAATCTCTGGTATTTAGCTCTATTCTGTCCTGTTTCAAAGATTCCCTCAGAAATCATGCTTAGTAAGCTACTTGCAAAAGCAAAATTCCATGTTTTTCATTTTTTCAACAATATGTTGGTTTTGTTTTTTAATATAGAATTATTTTAATTGATTTTTATGTAAATTTATTGTTACTTGTGTATTCTTAGTTCATTATATTTGTTAGTGAAATAATCCACAATCTATATATATAAATAGGCAAAGACAAAATGATTAGGTGTCATTTTCTCCTCTATCTCTCAACAGATTTTCTTTATTTTTGTTTTGTTAAATAGCTAATGACGACCTTCAGTGTAGAATGCTAATAATAATTTATAATATTGGTTCATTCATTAAATAAATTATAATAAAAATTCATTATTTATGTCCATACTGTCAACGCCAACAACTGACAGTACCGCCGCCGTAAGATGATCAAAACTTAAAGCATTGAGTAATTATATTTGGAGGGAGCGATCGTTAGATGATGTTATATTCTTAGAGCATGTACTTCTGGAAGTGGCATACAAGCGTTGTTAGTGTTTAGTGGTAAAATAGTCAATGTAGTAGATCGGTATTGATTTTTCGGACGCGTTGCAGTAACTTTCATATTAAATATTCTGTTTTTAATGTGAATTTAATTATTTTATTAATATATTATTATAACAACCTTCCCGAAGGTGTTGTGTAAAAAATTGTCAGACAGCGGACAATAGAGAATGTATTAAGTAGTTAAGTTCTTCTAGGGTTGTTGGTCCTCTCTTTTCTTTAATATTCCTGAACTTAATTGAAACCGCAAATGACGAAAACTTTTAGGTTGCAAAGAACAATCTTCCAATTATTATATCGAATATTTAGCCAGGAGCCGTTCCAACCAAAAATTTGGGGGGCATTCATTTGTCAAAAATATTTCAGATACAGATATTTGATTACATTTTTATTTTCTTTTTATTTCAATAGATTTGTCAATATGAGTGAACAATTTTGGTCATTACATTTACTTCTCCGATTTCTCCACAACTATGTTTCTTATAAAATTATACTTTTAAACTTATAGGGTCGAATTTCGACCACTGGGCGACCACTAGTACATTTTAAATGCTATGAGGTTTTACTAATATTATTAGGTATATAAAAATGTTTTAATCTGTATTATTGTATATATAGTTACTTTATAATCACTGCATAAATATGCATGAGGATTATTCTCAGAAACATTCAACATGATTCACGAACAACCAGAAAGGCAGACATCATAAAAAGGGATTAACAAGTAAAACAAAAAATCTACTAATGACACTTGAACAGTGATTACAAGTTATGACTCTTAAAAATGAATATAAAAAATGCATGGAAAGTTTCTAATTTTCACATTCTTGTCCAGTATCCCCCTTTGAAAACTTAATAAACTGCTTTCTATTATGCAATTCAAAATATAAGACATGCATGCTAAATAAAACTAGTTAGCTTTGGTCCAGAAAATGACAACATTGTTGGTGCAACATTGCCAAGAGTTGTTATTTCAAATATCCCACAATATTCCAAAAGTATTTAGACATTTAATAGACTCGTTTTCAAACTTTTTCCAGGTCGCAACCGTCGAGCTTTTGCAAGAACTCACTGACGTCGACATCCTCCACGAATCCGAAGAAGGCGCCGAAGCTCTCATAGATTCGCTATTGGATCACCAAGTCATCGCATTGTTGGTACAAAATATGGACCGACTCGATGAGAACGTCAAAGAAGAGGCAGACGGAGTACACGACACACTTTCCATCATCGAAAATCTAACAGAACTAAGACCAGACATCACCAACGAAGCCAACAAACAAGGTCTGCTATCTTGGCTGCTGAAGAGGTTGAGGCTCAAAGCACCTTTCGATGCTAACAGACTGTACGCCAGCGAAGTGCTGTCGATTCTGCTGCAAGACAACGAAAAGAACAGAATAGCGTTAGGGGAGATGGACGGAATCGATACGCTTCTACAACAGCTCGCGTTTTATAAACGCCACGATCCCAATAGCGCTGAGGAGCATGAACTCATGGAGAACCTCTTCAATTGTTTGTGCAGTGCTCTAATGTCGGTTCCGAACAGAGACAAGTTCCTCAAAGGTGAAGGTTTGCAGCTGATGAACTTGATGCTCAGAGAGAAGAAGCTATCGCGAAACGGATCACTTAAAGTGCTGGATTACGCCATGTCGGGACTTCACGGCAAAGACAACTGCAACAAGTTCGTGGATATTCTAGGTTTGCGGACGATATTCCCGCTGTTTATGAAAACGCCGAAGAAGAACCGGAAAAAAGTCCTCTCCACTGAAGAACACGAAGAGCACGTGTGCTCTATAATAGCTTCCATGTTGAGAAACTGTCGAGGCTCTCAAAGGCAGCGACTGGTGAGCAAGTTCACCGAGAACGATCACGAAAAAGTCGACAGGCTTCTGGAGTTGCATTTCAAGTATCTGGAAAAGGTGGAAAGCATCGAAGACGCCCTGGAGGAAAATGAAGAGAACGAAGACGTCAGTTATTTGAAAAGACTTGAGAGCGGGTTGTTTACCCTTCAGTTGGTTGATTATATAATAGTGGAAGTGTGTGCTGCCGGGCCCGCAAGCATCAAGCAAAGAGTGATACAGATTTTGAATTTGAGAGGAGGTTCTTTGAAAACCATCAGGCACGTTATGAGGGAGTACGCCGGGAATTTGGGCGAGGAAGGTGATAAAGATTGGAGGGATCAAGAAGAACAACATATTTTGAATTTAGTTGATAAGTTTTAGTTGGAAGGTGTATATGTATAATTAGTTTTTTTGTAATAGTGAATGGTTTCAATGTTACAAAACAATAAAGAATAAGAACGACCAGTCATTTATATTTTTAGGGTCCCGTATATGCAATATACAGATACCCTTATAATATCACTCCGGATTTCTGCCTCTGTCACATCACAGCAATTTTCTCCTAAACTACTGGACCGAAGAGGTTGAAATTTGGTATCAATAGATAGTTTGGTGACCCAATCAGGAGTACATATCGTAAATGAAGAAATTTTGATTTTAGGGGTACTTCTGGGGGGAAAAAACTAAAAAAATCGACCGTTCTCCCACCCTGATCTCCGAAACTACTGAGCCTAAAATTTTGAAAAAAATACGAAATATAGAACGTTGCCCGAACTTTACAGGAAAAATAAGGAGAAACCATTAATATTAATTTTGGGGGGCAAATTATAGAATTAAATAAAAATTTAAAAATTAAAAAAAAATCAAATGCATCATGTAACATATCAAATGAAAGGTCTCATTCTGAGGAACACAAATATATTTTTTCATATTTTAAAAAGAATTATTTAAAAAGATATTAACGAAAATATACCAAAATTTACCCATTCCCCCCCCCCTTATCTCCGAAACTATAAAACGTAAACTTTTGAAAAAGATTGGAGGTATAGGTTCTGACCTGAAGTTTACTGGAAAAATAAGGAGAAACCTCTACTTTTAATTTTGGGGGCAATTTACAGAATTAAATGGAAAATATAAAATTAAAATTGTTTGTAACCCATCATGTTATATATCAAATAAAAGGGCTCATTATGACGAAAACAAATATATTTTTTTTTCATATTTTTAAAATAAACTAATTAAAAGATATTAACAAAAATATAAAAAATTTTACCCATCCCCCCATCTCCGAAACCATAAGCTGGAAAATTTTGAGAAAACAATGGAGGTATAGCCCGTCACCTGAAATTTACTGGAAAAATAAAAAAAACCTAATATTCATTTTGGGGGGCAAATTATAGAATTAAATGGAAAATATAAAATTAAAATTGTTTCTAACCCATCATGTTATATATCAAATGAAAGGGCACATAATGAAGAAAACAAATATATTTTTTTCATTTTTTTTAAATAAATGAATTAAAAGATATCAACAAAAATATAAAAAAATTTACCCCCCCCCTTATCTCCGAAACCATAAGCTGAAAATAAAAATAATAAGCTGCTTATCTGAAACTGGAATATTCGAATGTTGAAGGTGGTACGGAACCCTAAGTATGCCAGTCCAACTCGCACTTGACCAAATTATTTGTATGTATGTTACCTGATTTCTTCTCCTGTGGTGAACCGTTTTGTATAAATATAGTCTTGTTTAATATAGTATATATCCGGATTGGTGAAAATTCAAATTTTGGATAAGAATTCTATTGGTAATGTGATGAAATTTGTGAATGAAAATATTTTAGTCGATATAAGGGTAAATATAAGAAAATGTACTCATTCTATGCTTGTCTGAAACTGGAATATTAGAATATTGAAGGTGGTACGGAACCCTGAGTATGCGAGTCCAACTCGCACTTGACCAAATTATTATTTTAGAACTAATGACTTTACAAGAATGTTTTGCACTCAACAGTTTTTATGGTTGAGTTTAAAGGCTTTCTACAAATAGTTGTTATGGTAAATTAATCACGGTGCAAAGTGTCAGAGGCTGATCTAGAATGGTCCCGAGGAAGGGCAGCAAAATGAAAATTGTAATAAGACGCGTTACCAAGGGTTATTACGTGGACTTATACTCCATCAGTTTAACAAGTTATTGCTTTCCTGTCTACTGGTTACGATCATGTAAATTAACTCTTTCAATCTATTAATCTTCAGTCTAGTGTGTACTATTATAAATATTTTTTCCATATTTCCCTCCCGCGCCCCCTGGCTGGATCCGCCACTGCAAAGTTAAGGTTATTGGACCTGGACATATTTGCGAAAAACCCTATTCAACGGCATCATTCAATCATTTTTATGTTCTTCTAACCGACATTTGATACTCATATCACGTTGTCCAACAGACCTTTACTATATTTGCATTAATTTTATATAGACCCGTCTTGTTAAATTGATCCACTAAAAATTTATTATCAACCAGCATGTTGCTAAGGTTTTTAATCATCTTACTGCATAAGTTTGAGATAAAATCGATGAATATAAAGTTATGTTCGTTAGCAGTATTGAAACTTGAACAATAAGTAGTGTCACATAACGGTATATTTGAAAAATACACTTGTCCGCAAAAAGTTGATTAATTTTTGTATAGATAATCAAACAATAAGTATTCATGTAACTAAAATATTGAAATGATAAGAAAATAATGTTTGTTTTAACCTATAGTCCAGTAAATATTTTCATATTAAAGCATGGACAGATCCGTAGGGTCCGTGGTTATCATGATAGGGTGGCACTAATTATTAATAGAAAATATCGTAAAGTTCTGTTAAAAACTGACTTTACAGGCCGCACTCACATTTGTTACCTCCGTTGAATTTTCAATTATTATTAATAAATTATGAGGTATTTATGTAACAAGAAGAAATTATTTCGTATTCCTGTAGGTAAAAGCGTCATTTCAACCTAAAAGAAGGAATTTATCTAAGATTTCAACGTCATACTCATTTATGCCAATAGTAGTGATTATGATCTGTGACAAACATCACAACAACCTGTAATATGTGTTGCCTACAAATTATATTACATTGCACCTGTAGCCAGCTATTTATCAGTAGTTATCAGTTTCTATTTAGATAAATTTGTTTCATTATGATTTATTGTCATAGTTAATTAATTTTAACAAAAATTTATTAAACATTTAAATAAATTTAAAATAGTAACCCACTGTACATGTGTTTGTATAATGTGTTGCATATGATTAAAGTATAAGCTTAGTTCTGTATTTTACATGATTCATTTTAAAAGTTAAGTGAACCTTTATAGCTACTCTGTCTTACAAATAAAAGTTGAAAAACCCAATATACAATATTTATTTGTCCATCCTCCCAAATCTTTCAGTTTTACCTTACAGGAAATTATCCAAGATTTTAACCACTCAAATCTCGGCAAAGATATTATGAAAATATGTATTGCCTACTGAATATATTGTTACACCTATAGTCTGCTAGTTATTTATCAGTTCGTAACTAGATAAATTAGTTTCATTATGATTTATCATTTTAATTAATCATTTCAACAACAATTCAGTAGATATTATTTGAATTAATTTAATTTAGAAGAATAATTTACTCAACAAGATCTTGTATAATATGTTGCCTGTCCTTAAATTTAAAACAATGAGAAATTTTACATTATTCATTTTAACAAATTAAGTGAGTCCTTTTTAGACTTACGAAGTATTACCAAAAATTTAAAAAAGCTCAATATACATTATTTATCGGTTTGACATCTCAACGATTTAAGTTCTACATAAAAAGAAAAATTTATCCAAGATTTTAACCACTCATGTCTCATTTCAGCTAAATAAAACAAGGGAAAACACTGTGTAATATGTGTTGCCTAAAAATTATATTACATTTTACCTGTAGCTGCGAAAAAATATACCCCTCAATTCTTAAATGCCTGTAGCCTGCTAAATATTTGTCAGTTCTTAATAAGATAAATTAGTGTCATTATGGTTTATCATTTTTTTTAGTAAAAATTAATTAGATTCTATGTGAATCATATATTCTAAATAATAATTCATGTTACACATTGTATAATGTGTTGCCTACAGTTGAATTATTACTTGTAATTAAGAATTTGAAATGATTCATGTTAACCAATTAATGAAACCTGTTTTAGTCTTACTAGTTATTGCAAATAAATTTTTAAAAAGCCCAATATACATTATTTATCGATCCGACATCCTAAAGCATTCACTTCAACCTTAGATAAGGAATTTATCCAAGATTTCAACCATTCATATATCGCAAGGTCAACGAAGAATATTCTGTAATAAGTGTTGCCTATATATTAAATTAAAGGCATTTATTTTTTATGATTTATCATGTTTTATGTATACCAAAATTAATTAGAAATTAAATGAACCAACACTTAGTAATTTAAATTATTTAAAAAATCTCCGTAAAACAAGATTAAATATTAATTTATTTAAATTTGTTACAAAGAGGTATTTGAAACGAAATGTTCGACGAATTAGATGAATATTTTTTAGCATTTCTGAACTTTAGATTTAAAAATCACAAAATACATGGGTTAGGTCTTTCAAAGCTTCTTTTCAACATTAAAGGCGGGACAAATCAAATATTTTAAGCACATTTCTCTGATTTGTAAAAATCACGTGACGAGTATGCCGACTACAGATCATCATCATCATGAGAAATGCCGACTACAAAATTGTGTATTATGTGTTGCCTGCTGATTCATATTCTATTTTTTTCCATTCTATAAAATAGTTTTATTATAGTTTGGCGTTCCGAATGTTTTGTTTGAACGATTGACTTAATAGAAATTCTTTAGAATTATGTCCGAACTAAATTTAAATAATTCTTTCGAATTACCTGTTATATATAATTAGTAATAAGAGGTTGAATTATTATATTTTTTAAATCCGTTTCCAAAACGTTTTAATTAAACTTATTTTAAATTTCATAATTGTATTTTGTTTCTTCAGATGTAATCTGTAATGTAATATTTTTGAAATATCACATTAAAGTTCAATATGAAGACCCAAAGTTTGATATCAAATTCCAGGGTCAGCTGTAAAACACCAAGTCTTCGTTCAAAGATCAAGTTTTTTTGCGAATCCATGTCAGGAACTCGGTAGTAACTAATCGTGCAAAATTCTAGATCCGCGTTTAAAGATCAATTGTGGATTTACAATATTCTCGAGAGGCCAACGCAAAAAATACAAAAAGCACTTGACAATTCTAATTATTGAGAAAATACTCCGTGACCGCGATAAGAATCAAAACTAATATACAGTGTGCAAGGAAAAAAAACGCTTGGGCATGTCGATTTGTATTTTTAAATGCGTATTTTTTCCACAAGAAAAAAAATATAATTTTTTGGAATCTCCAGAAAATTCTAGACATAATTTATGTAGAATGTCCTACACATATCTTCAACTGTTTCGGAAATAAGTGTTTTCAGATTTATTTAAAAAATTAACAAATTTATTTCACAAATTCGCTACAGTACACAATACTTAATTTCCATTTAGCTCTTGATATTGAGATAGTAGGCAAAAGCCATTCCTTTTTCCAGGGGTTGTGGAAAAATTATATGAATCGTGCAATTTTTCAACAAAAAATATTTAATTCGCTAAGCACTTTCGACTCTTAAAAGAGTCATCATCAGAGCGTAGGTTGAAGCTATAGTGAGTTCACAATACAAAATATTCAATTTTAATAACATAGTAAAGAGTATATCCTGAATACACACTGATCAAAATTATTCAATTTAAAATTTTTGGGAAAAGAATGTCATTGAAAGTGGGGTTAACTATGCCGGAAATGTGGTCCTTTTTACTGATTCTTCAAAACCATTCTACAAATGATTTGGTTATGGAGATAACACACGGACACAAATAGAAGTTTCTCGCTTATTTCATGAAAATTTTCCAAATTTGCCGCCTATTCCAAGGAACAATTAGCAAAATGGAAAAGCAGTTTCGCGAGCTTGGTCATGTAAGACAGATAAAAAAAGGATCTGCTCTAAGTGAAATTGGATATTATGCTTGAGTTTCAAGAAAAACCACATAATTCTGGTCGAAAAGCAGCCCCATTGTTCAACGTTAGCCACACATAAATTTTTCGAGTATTAAAGGAAAGTAAAATGCATCCCTATAAAATGATGCCGACTCAGGAGCTCATGGAAGACGATTTCGATAGAGGAACGTAACAATGTGATCCAATTAGAAGATGTTTTGTTTTCTGATGAGAGCACATTTACACTTCACGGTCATGTCAATCTTCAAAATTGCCGCTATTGGTCTAATGAGAATCGCAACTGGATGACAGAGAAACATACGCAATATCCTGAAAAAGTTTATGTTTGGACAGGAATTGTTGGAAATCATATCATTGATGGCAGCTTGAATGGAGATAAATATTTAGAACTGCTCCAAAATAATGTCGTGCCAACTTTGACAACCTTATATCCTGATGCAGTAAACCCACAAGTTCCTACCAATACAATATGGTTTTAGCAGGATGGAGCACCGCCCCATTAAGAAATCAGTGTCCGGAAACAAATTTTTTTAAATCGGTGGATTGGGAGACCTGGATCGACAGAATGGCTAGCAAAACTAAACTCCTCAACTTAGTCGACCTAAAATCGAATCATGCTTGCGATAAGATCAGTCACGCCTGAGATGTTGAAGAACAATTAAACAATTCCTACATTGACATATATGGTTTGTTTTTTTTATATTATTAAGAAATAATCAGTATTATTTGTTTGGTTTTTAGTGTAATGTAGGGAATTTGTAAAATAAAATAATTTTTTTTTTGCATTTGTGCCCTTTCGACGTCCGGTGCCTACTCTTCTTTGATTTTGGGCATTAGCATACCACGCTTGACAACCTCCCGTAAACCAATAATTCAACTTAGGTAGCGATTCTTTCGGCGTACACGTACTCTAGGCATTTTAACATTACTAAACATCGATTTGGGTTTCCATCAAACTGTTTGTTTTTTTGGTAGATTTTAAAAATGCACATACCAGTACCAAATTAATTGATTTACGTGAGAAAACCTTTACCAAACTTTACCAAATTTTAATCATTTATTCCCTATTATAGCTTTTGTGTTATACCAAAACCATATTAATATTAAAAATTTTCTACAGGGTGTTAGGATTTCTTTGGCAGTGAGTAAATTTGCCACAGTTCCAAATAAAACGTTCAGAAAAAATCACAATACACCCCATAAAACAAACATGTTAATTTTAGTTCATTTTTTAACCGACTTCAAAAAGAAGAAGGTTCTCAATTCGTGTATCTATGTTTTTTTTATGTTTGTTCATCGATTACTCAGAAACGGCTCGAGGAATTTCGACCATTTTACCGGATCCTGTTTGGGAGGATAGCGAAGGGGTCCCATATTTTTTTCATTAAAATAGCTTTTACCGTTTCTTAGAAAATCGAGAAAAACTATTTTTACCTATTCTCATATACTCTATGCCTTGGTGGAGGAGCCGGTATTATTATAAAATTTGAAAAATTTTATTCGGAACGTGGGACAAATTGAAAAGAGATTGGATTAGTTCCGTGATATCTCAAAGTGGTCAGAAATTTTTTTCAAATAACATAGTTGTATCGTTTCTTATAGAATGGGGAAAAACCTTTTACCTATTTTCTTATATTCTATGTCTTGGTGGAGTCGCCGATATTATAAGCTTTGATTGAGTTACTGGTATTAACTATTCGGAACTTGAGGTAAATTGTAAGTAAGATGAATTAATCAAAATAAGTGTCAGTTAATATGTATATACAGTGTGTATTCATAAATCAAACGATTTCTTTTTATTCATAATTTTAAGAGAGAAAAGTTATTCTTCACAAACAGATTTTTTACATGGTCTAAAACATAAACAGTAATCATTCCGTGTCAATTTTTTATTAACTGTAGACAAGATTTGTCTTCAAAGAGGACTTTTGATTACAAATTAAACTATTTTCATTTCTGTTAAGATGTAAAATTGTTATCAAATAGAAGTAATCTATAATCTAATACTATAATACGAACATGGTTTGTTTATGTACATATAAGTATGTATATATATGCAATTGAGTTCTGGAAAAACGGCTATAACGATTTCCATGAAATTTTCCCATTTAAAAGTTTCAATGGATAGAAATCGATTGGTGTGGCTCTAATATTTGGAAAAAATCGTTTTGCAGAGAAATTAAATAATTAAAAAAATTATTGACAGTTTGCGACAATCAAGATAGCTGCTTTGTAATTTAAAGGCGTTCAATACAAGGTGATTGTGTAACTCACGTAAGAGTGAGATTCGTCTTGTAAAAATTCTTTCAATACAAGGTGATTTGAGAGTGAAACTGCTCTTGTAATCATTTTTTCAATACAAATCGTATTTGTATGTTCCGAACATGTAACTATTTAATGCCTCCCTCATATTTTCCTAGCATTATATTTTTACACCTGGAGATTTCAAGTTTTCAAAGTGGTAAAGTTGTCAAGGCAGGCGATTTTTGGATGAGTAAAATCTTATGAGTTTGCATATTAATTTCACACATTTAAATATAAATTTGTGGTGTAAAAATATAATTATGTAGGTAGTATATAGCATCGAATGTAATTATAGTATACAGGATGGTTAGAAAAAAGCAAGAAAAAATAATTATATAAGGTAGCCCATAGCAGTTGGAAATTAATGATAGCTGACATACAGGGCGGAGTATAAATATTGTTATGGTTAAAGGATGGTTAAAAAAATGTTAATATAATGTTACAGCTGCAGGATAACTGATTAGCATTAAATTTACAAGGCGGTTGAAATATAGGATGTACAGGAATTATAATTATGCATGGTTGTTTAAAAAAAATTGACAATAGGTGGCCATAAGCAAATGTATATACAGGGTAGTTAAAACATATTGTGGTGTGAAATTGTAGTTATACAGTGTCTTAAAATGTGTTAGTACAAAAATATTATATTTGAGAGCCTATAAAAACTTTTATATATACGGTGGACCGGAATTATAGTTATGCAATATAGGGCGAAGTAGAATTATAGTTACAGAGGGTGGTTAAAAGATTTTAGAAACATAAGTGTGTGTAGAACGCATATACAGGATGAATACAATATGGAATTGAGTAGAATAGAAGTTATACAGGGTGATTAAAAAATGTATCACACAAATGTTTTAATGGGTTTCCCACAAGCAGTTGCAAATATAGGGTGGTGGAAATATAGGGGGGAATAGAATTGTAGTAACACTATGTATTTAAAAAAAATTAAGAAAATAAGATTGATGATGAAACCTTGAATTTACGAGTGAAGCTTGGTCACCCAGGTTCTTATAATTTAAAAATGCATCTACCTACGCTATTGCACTAAAAATTGTATAATAAGTATTTCTTTAACTTTTCCCAACTATACTTATACTTGATTTAAAAAATAAATCAATTTTGTTTAACAATTTTTTTATAACATCACAAATTGTAATCAAGCCAAGTTTATTAGAATTGAAAACTGCATCTAATTGTCACGTATTATTAAAAAATTGTAGTAAATTGAAAGTTGACTGAAAATAAATCCAAATAAATGTCAGTTAAACAACTTCAAGGTAGAGGTCCTCAGTTGATTTCTATATACAGTGTGTCTTCATAAGTTGAATTCAAACGGAAAACTTCTTATGAAAAGTATTTAGAGAAAAAATTATTCTTCATAAAAAAACTGCATGGTCAGAAAAATATACTGTAATCATTATATGTCAGTTTTATAACTTTATAGGAAGTTTGTCAGCAAATATCATCATCATTTTTCATAATATATAAAAGTCTTATCAAACAACATCTAATTATGCCATATCACTAAAAACTAAATAATTGATCTTCATGTCACTTTTCCAAATTGTGTAATAGGTTTAATAAAGAATATAAATTTTGTTTAAGTTAAATAACTTTATTTTTAATAACAACTCAAATTATTATCAGCCCAAGTAAATTATAACTAAAAACAACGTCCTACTATTATGTTGTATCAATTAAAACTGTATAACGATTTATTATAAAATTCCCCGGAGGGGAGACTGTTATATGAATGTCAGTATAATTAACAAACATAAAGAATGATGATACTCTAATCGTCCACAATATAGCGGATCCACCTAAGTTAGAGTAGTATAAAAAATTTCTTAATACATATCTACAAAACAAGGTATTCTATTGGTCAAGCTAATACATGACAGTAAAACACCTTATGTTAGGCGATATGGAAGGAGTTAATTAGATTTGAAAACTGCATAAAATTAAGCCATTGCATCACTGAAAATTGTAAAATAAATACATTTAAAAAAAACAAAAACCGACTTCAAAAGAAAATTAACTAAAAAGCATGAAATAATATCTTGCTACAATCAATGTACCTCTCAAAATATTTTCACTTTCGCTTGGCACCGATTCCATAAAAAGTATTTAATTGTAGCAAAATATTATTTCATGTTTTTAGTTAATTTTCTTTTGAAGTTGGTTTTTGTTTTTTTTTTTAATATATTTATTTCATAAACTTTTACTGACTGATTGATTTTTTTACACTCATTGTACTTGTGCTGGAAAAAGATCGACATCTTGAAATTAAGAAGAAGAAAGAACCGTCCCTGTATCTTAAGAGTATCATAACACAAATTCAATGCATATGTTATTTATTATAACTAAGTATTTAGTCTGTTAAAATTCTTGAATCGAGCAACAAATATAGACATTGACGTAAAATATTGTGTTAATTGTATCTAGGATACCCACGAGCCCAATTTGGGTCGTGTGCTTTTCTGTGTGTCGTGTGAATAATATGTTCATCAAAATCATCAATACGCTTTAGACGATAAGGCTAAATCCAATTTTAAATAAGCCAGTGTGCATTGTTTACATTCACGTAACTCCACCGGCAAATATGCATGGATTTGTTTTATTCAGAGAAACAGACGTTTACATGCTTTTCAATTAAATTTTCACAACAGAAAGACGAGTAAAAAAAAACAAACGTCACAAAACACAAGAAACATATACATATTTAGATCAAGAATTGAAGAATTTTGAAATCTAAATATTGCTTAACGGAAACGTTTTCGATAATTATTAGGGTTCCGTATATACAATATACGGTTACCCTTATAATATCACTCAGGGTTTCTGCCTCTGTCACATCACAGCCATTTTCTCCTAAACTACTGGACGGAAGAGGTTGAAATTTGGTATCAATGTATAGTTTGGTGACCCGATCAGGAGTACATATCGTAAATGAAGAATTTTTGATTTTAGGGGTACTTTTGGGGGGAAAAACTAAAAAAATCGACGGTTCCCCCCCTGATCTCCGAAACTACTGAGCCTAAAATTTTGACAAAAATAGGAAATATAGAACGTTGCCCAAACTTTACAGGAAAAAATAAGGACAAACCATTAATATTAATTTCGGGGAGCAAATTATAGAATTAACTAAAAATTTAAAAATAAAAAAATTTTCAAAGGCATCATGTAATATATCAAATGAAAGGTCCCATTCTGAGGAACACAAATATATATTTTTTCATATTTAAAAAAGATAAATAGATATTAACGAAAATATACCCAAATTTACCCATCCCCCCTTTATCTCCGAAACTATAAAACGTAAAGTTTTGAAAAAAATAAGAGGTATAGGCTCTGACCTGAAGTTTACTGGAAAAATAAAGAGAAACCTCTACTTTTAATTTTGGGGGGCAAATTACAGAATTAAATGGAAAATTAAAATTGTTTCTAACCCTATCATGTTATATATCAGATGAAAGAGCTCATTACGACGAAAACAAATATATTTTTTTCATATTTTTAAAATAAATAAAATAAAAGATATTATCAAAAATATAAAAAAATTTACTCATCCCCCTTATCATCGAAACCATAAGCTGTAAAATAAAAAAAATACAGGTATAGCGCCTCTCCTGAACTTTACTGGAAAAATAAGGAGAAACCCCTAATATTCATTTTAGGGGGCAAATTATAGAATTAAATGGAAAATAAAAAATTATGATTGTTTCTAACGGATCAAGTAATATATCAAATCAAAGGGCTCATTATGACGAATACTAATATATATTTTTTATTTTTTTAAAATAAATATTTTAAAATATATTAAAAACAATATTTAAAAAATTACCCATTCCCCCTTTTATTCCTCAAACTATAAGACCTAAATTTTTTTGTTTACATAAAAAATACGAAGAAATCTCTAATATTAATATTGGGGGGCAAATTATAGAATTAAACTGAAAATAAAAAAAAACATTTTTTAACGCATCATGCAATACATCAAATGAAAGGGTTTTTTATGAGGAATACAAATATATATTTTTCATATTTTTAAAATTAATTGTTTACAAGATATTAACATAAAGATATAAAAATTCTCATTTCTCGCTTTATTTCCGAAACCATACTACGTTAAATTTGGAAAATAATTAGGGGTACTGGTGCTCACTTGAAATTGATAAGAAAAATTATTAGAAAACCCCTATAGTAATTTTAGCGACAAATTATACAATTATGTGGAAAATAAAAATTCAATTTTCAAACGCATCATATCAGATAAAAGGCTCATTATGTGAATTAAAAATATATCATATTTTTAAATCATTTGTTTAAAAGATATTAACAAAAATATTAAACATCGACTTAATTCCCACTTTAGAAACTACACTATTTAAATTTTGAAATATATATTTTATTTGTATTTTTAAATAATTTGAATAATAGATTTATAATTTAAAACTTGGCCTATTTTGACCTATATCTTCCAATTTACAGAGCCTCAAAATTCAGACAGTAGATTATAAAAGTCTTCCCTGAAAGTTTATTAGTAAAATAAAACTTTAATGTCAATTTTTGGGGGCCAAATTAGAAAATTAAATACATATGTATTCTTATAAAAATCAAGCGAATCCTAAAATAAATATAAAAAATGCACTCATTCCCTGCTTGTCTGAAACTGGAATATTAGAATCTTGAAGGTGGTACGGAACCCTAAGTATGCGAGTCCAACTCGCACTTGACCAAATTATTTTTTTAATTACAAATAATTAATCTCGATGATTGACAGTTGGGCGTTAATAAGAGAGGCTGTTGACAATTCACCCCTTCTTCGAGTGTCCAAATACCCGTTGTCTTTCAAGATATTTCATCAAGTTGTTTATTAACATGTTTTAAATTCGACAAAGAAAAACAGATAACCAATATAATTATTAAAATATTTATTGTACAAATAATATAAATAGAGCAACTCACGGGCTAATAAATAAAAGAGAAAAAAACAATTTCATGAAAATGCAATAAACCTAAGGATTCCTACATTGAACACACTCTTCCATAACATCTTTAAATTCCTCGATTTGAAGTGTCATTTCAAAAAAGTTGTACTTGTCGTGAATCTCCTTGGTCGACATCATTAGTATTTTTTGAGGATTGACACCTGGGTTTATAGCGATGTGTGCAGACATGGCTATCTTGTCGAGACTCAACGCCCATATTCGAAGATTGTGAACTCTTTTGACACCTTCGATTTTCATCAGTATGTTCATGACGTCTTCGAAGTTTATGCCTTTCGGCAGCGCTTCCATCAGCACCAATAACGCCTCTTTCAATAGCGCAAAAGTTGTCAACAAAACTATAATGGAGAACACGAAAGTAAGAATGGGATCGACAATAACCCAATCTTCTTTGAAATAAATCACCAGAGCTGCAACGAAAACTCCGAAACTCTGGATAAAGTCACCGATCACGTGAATGAAAGCTGCCCTGACGTTAATGTTCTGAGCTCCACTATGTCCGTGACTATGAGCTCCATGAGCATGTTGATGAAGAGTGCAACCCATTATCAGATTGACGATCACGCCGAAACCTGAGGTGATCAACATTATACCACCTTCAATTTCATAGGTTTGGTTTATGATTCTTTGGACAGCCATAAATACCAGAACTCCTGTAACAACCCAGATCATAAGAACTGAGGTGATGGCTCCAATGACTTCTGCCCTGTGCCAGCCATAGAGCATCTTCTTTGTGCTTGGACGGCTGGCCATGTAGAGCGAAATCAGTGATATCATAAAACTGGCGAAATCTGTTAGAAGATGAGCCGCATCTGAGGCTATTGCCAAACTGTTGGATAAATAACCACCCACGATTTCGGCAATCATAAAAACTACGCACAATATACTTGCTATTATCAATTTCCTTCGGGCTTTTTGATCCACAGTCGGTAATTCAGATCTGTGGCAATGTTTGTTGACGAGTTCAGTTGTTCTAACACTTTCTTTAGCAACTGCGTTTATGGTATCTTCATCTGTGGGCATATCGATGACTTCTCCTTCCATAACTTGACAACAACCTTCGTTAGGATTTCCGTGGACACAGTAAATGACTTTTTTCGATGGTGGCGATAATGAAGCAGAGTTGATTTGTTTTTTCACAAAGCTATTATTCAACTCAGATGCTTTTTCATCTGTTATTTCAGCCATGGTGTTTACTGAGGTTTCACCGCACAAACACTTAAATTTCCTGATAATATCACTTTTTATCATGAGAATCTTTGGTCTACCTCAAGAGATGTAGTACTTCGATAACTGATCGCTTGGTTTATCTGTGTTTTCGCTAAAAGGTGTTTCAGAACGTGGTTACTATCGTATTTAAATATAATAATGTGTAGAACGTACATTTATTTAAATTTATAGGTAAATCTGAGTAAACACTTTTCAAAATGTGGTTTGAAGAAGAATTTGAAATAATCTTAGTTTCCTATCTTGATTGTAATATAAAAAAAATATATATATATACGCTGTTCCCCAAATAAACATTTTAGTTTCAGAGCTGGCTTATACGATAAAAACGATATTCAAATTGATGATTTTATGGTCATATTTGAAATTTTTTACGTGTATTTTTATAAATACTCGTAGAATGTGCAGCGAGATTTTTATGAAACATATAAAAATAACTAAACAGGGTATAACGGGCGCATATAAGTACATTTTTATAAATAACGTTAAGTAAGGGTTATATTAGACTGGGCTAAAAACGATAACGGTACTGTAAAATTATTGTTTATGATGACAAAAAAAGTTTTCCTGAAATTTTAAGCCCTTAATAACAATATTAAGTGGTGCATTATCGCAATTGTTTTCACGGTTTTAAGCATTTTTTTTCAAAAAATTCGGACTTAATCAATTTTTTCTAAAATTCAATCTCATAATCTTGAAGAAAATTAAATTCTCCACAAAAAAGCTCTCTTAGTAAATTTTCGTAGGATGAGCTCTTTCTTTGTAATCAAGCCTCAAACACTGGTTTATTTTTTCAATTCTTTACTTTGTAATCGGGATTCTCAAAACGACTTAAATATCAAATAAATTATTTATAATCGATAACTCGAATTGTTTTTACTATAGAGTAAATAAAATGCAAGTAAATGTAGTTTGATAAACAACGTTTTTATCAGAATAATACCTCAATAAATTTTGATTTTTTGAGAAAAACTTTAGTAATTTGTTGATTTTTTTTTTCATATTTTAGTAACAAATTTTTATGATACAAGTGGAAAAAATTATGTCTAACGTGAAATAAACTATAAAATATTTTTGAATTTAACTTTAACGAAAAATGATTAGAGACTTTTTTTGTAGAACATTAAATTTCCTTTAAGAATAATCATTGATCCTATAAAAATAATGATATTTAAGTCGTTTTGAGAATCCCGAATACAAAGTATATAATTTGGCCAAGTGCGAGTTGGACTCGCATACTAAGGGTTCCGTACCACCTTCAAGATTCGAATATTCCAGTTTCAGACAAGCAGGGAATGAGTACATTTCCTTACATTTACCCTAATATCCTTTAAAGGAAGCGTTTTAAATTTATAAAAAATATACACTTTGATTTTCCACACATAGACTTATTATTTTATCTGCTTCAGGATTCGCTTGATTTTTATAAGACTCAATATGTGTTTAATTTTCTAATTTGGCCCCCAAAAATTAACATTAGAGTTTTATTTTACTAATAAACTTTCAGAGAAGCCTTTTATAGGTTACTGTCTGAGTTTTGAGGCTCTGTAGATTGGAAGATAAAGGGCAAAATAGGTCAAGTTTTAAATTATAAATTATTAAATCTGTCATTCAAATTATTTAGATATACAAATAAAATATTTTTCAAATTTAAATAGTGTAGTTTCTAAAGTGGGAATTAAGTTAATATCTTTTAAACAAATGATTTAAAAATTTAATATATTTATAATTCACATAATGAGCCTATTATCTGATATATTACATGATGCATTTGAAAATTGAATTTTTATTTTCCATTTAATTGTATAATTTGTCCCTAAAATTACTATGGAGGTTTATGGAGGTTTTCTAATAATTTTTCTTATACATTTCAAGTGAGCTCCAGTACCCCTAATTATTTTCAAAATTTTAGGTAGTATGGTTTCGGAATTAAAGGGAGAAATTAAATTTTTTTATATCTTCATGTTAATATCTTGTAAACAATTAATTTTAAAAATATGAAAAATATATATTTGTATTCCTCATAATGAGCCCTTTCATTTGATGTACTGCATGATGCATTTAAAAAATATTTTTTTATTTTCCGTTTAATTATATAATTTGGCCCCCATTATTAATATTAGGGATATCTTCATATTTTTCCTGTAAACAAAAAAATTGGGTAATTTAAAAAAAATTCTAATATATTTTAAAATATTCATTTTAAAAAAATTAGAAAAACATACTTGTATTCGCCATAGTGAGCCCTGTTATATGATGATCCGTTTGAAACAATTATAATTTTTTATTTTCCATTTAATTCTATAATTTGCCCCTCAAAATGAATATTAGAGATTTCTAAGTAATTTCGAAAAGATTGTTGAGGAGGTCTTGAATTATTTTGTCTATTCATGGGTTTTCTCTCCTCCAAATTTTTTCCTTTAACAAATAAGTATTTAAAAAATTGTATATGTAGAACAAAGTGTAGTAAGGCAATTTCGTAAAATTGCCCGGATTACTGGTTGTCTGTACAGAGATTCTTCCTCACAGTTTTTCTGAGAGAAAGAGATGTCTATAAAATGATCAACCAGTATTCCTGTATATAAGTAATGTATTGTATATTGTGTAATACTTATCTGTGTATGGAGACGTTTCAACTCCGAGTCTGGAGTCGTTGTCAATCGTTTAGTGTTGTTTTCGAGGCTTTTTTCTAAAAAATTTTCGCTTTGATTTTGAATTTATTGTTTGTCAAATAATTTGACAAACAATAAATTCAAAATTTTTTAGAAAAAAGCCTCGAAAACAACACTAAACGATTGACAACGACTCCAGACTCGGAGTTGAAACGTCTCCATACACAGATAAGTATTACACAATATACAATACATTACTTATATACAGGAATACTGGTTGATCATTTTATAGACATCTCTTTCTCTCAGAAAAACTGTGAGGAAGAATCTCTGTACAGACAACCAGTAATCCGGGCAATTTTACGAAATTGCCTTACTACACTTTGTTCTACATATACAATTTTTTAAATACTTATTTGTTACAGGAAAAAATTTGGAGGAGAGAAAACCCATGAATAGACAAAATAATTAGAGATTTCTCCTTATTTTTCCAGTAAAGTTCAGGTGAGGGGCTATACCTCCATTTTTTTCAAAATTTTCCAGCTTATGGTTTCGGAGATAAGGAGCGGGGAATGGGTAAAATTTTTTATATTTTTATTAATCTTTTAATTAATTTATTTTAAAAATATGATAAAAATATATTTGTTTTCGTCATTATGAGCCCTTTCATTTGAAATATCATATGATGGGTTAGAAACAATTTTAATTTTATATTTTCCATTTAATTCTATAATTTGCCCCCTAAAATGAATATTAGAGATTTCTCCTTATTTTTCCAGTAAAGTTCAGGTGAGGGGCTATACCTCCATTTTTTTTCAAAATTTTCCAGCTTATGGTTTCGGAGATAAGGGGGGATGGGTAAATTTTTTTATATTTTCGTTAATATCTTTTAATTAATTTATTTTAAAATATGGAAAAAATGTATTTGTTTTCGTCATAATGAGCCCTTTCATTTAATATATAACATGATGGGTTAGAAACAATTTTAATTTTACTTTTTTATTTATTTCTGTAATTTGCCAGCCTTATTTTTCCAGTAAACTTCATGTCAGACCCTATAACTCAAATTTTTTTCAAAACTTTACGTTTTATAGAGTCGGAGATAAGGGGGGGGGGGGTGGGTAAATTTTGGTATATTTTCGTTAATATCTTTTTAAATATTTTTTTAAATATGAAAAAATATATATTTGTGTTCCTCAGAATGGGACCTTTTATTTGATGTATTACATGATGCGTTTGAAATTTTTTTTATTTTTAAATGTTCATTTAATTCTATAATTTTTCCCCCAAAATTAATATTAATGGTTTCTCCTTATTTTTCCTGTAAAGTTCGCGCAACGATCTATATTTCCTTTTTTTTTCATAATTTTACTCTCAGTAGTTTCGGAGATCGGGGGGGACGGTCGATTTTTTTAGTTTTTCCCCCCAGAAGTACCCATAAAATCAAAATTTCTTCTTTTACGATAATGTATGTTCGGGTCACCAAACTATACATTAATGCCAAATTTCAACCTCATCCGTCCAGTAGTTTAGGAGAAAATTGCTGTGATGTGACAGAGGCAGAAATCCGGAGTGATATTATAAGGGTATCCGTATATACGGAACCCTAAAAAAGAAGAACATCAAACAATAAGAAGCAAAATTACTATCTAAAAATTAAAAAGAATGGACAAAAGTGGTACGATCAACAGAATCACGTAGACTGTTCAACACTTATAGTTTGGTATAAAGTATAACTTTTAATATAACTATCTGAATAAAATACTCATAGTCATTGTGTTTCCTTCACAGATATTATTTGTAACATATTTTGAATAAACCAAAAAAAAATAAGAACATATGAACGATTTAAAAATATTTATTGTAGAAATTAAAACACTGTACAAAACGACATAAATATTACATCTCATTTGTTAATAAATACAAAATAAAAACCTCAGATAACAAATAAAAAAATCAAAAACACCTAAGGATTCCTACATTGAACGCAATCCTCCATAACATCTTGGAACTCCTCAATTTGAAGAGTCATTTCGAAAAAGTTATACTTTTCGTGAATCTCTTTGGTAGACACCATGAGTATGTTTTGAGGATTGATGCCTGGATTTATAGCTATGTGTGCAGACATGGCTATCTTGTCGAGACTCAGCGCCCATATTCGAAGATTGTGAACTCTTTTGACGCCTTCGATTTTCATCAGTATGTTCATGACGTCTTCGAAGTCTATGCCTTTCGGCAGCGCTTCCATCAACACCAATAACGCCTCTTTCAATAAAGCAAACGTTGTCAACAAAACTATAACGGAGAACACGAAAGTAAGAATGGGATCCACAATAACCCAATCTTCTTTGAAATAAATCACCAAAGCTGCAACGAACACTCCGAAACTCTGGATAAAATCACCGATCACGTGGATAAATGCTGCTCTGACGTTGATGTTTTGATCTCCTCCATGTCCATGACTTTGACCACCATGTGTGTGGCCGTGCTGATGAAGAGTGCAACCCATTATCAGATTTACGATCACACCAAAACCTGAGGTGATCAACATTATAACACCTTCAATTTGGTAGGTTTGGTTTATTATTCTTTGGACAGCCATAAATACTAGAACGCCCGTAACAACCCAGATCATAAGAACTGAGGTGACAGCTCCAATGACTTCTGCTCTGTACCAGCCAAACAGCATTTTTTTCGAGCATGGACGATTGGCCATGTATAGAGAAAACAGTGATATCATAAAACTGGCGAAATCTGTTAGAAGATGAGCCGCGTCTGAGGCTATCGCCAAACTATTCGATAAATAACCACCCAAAATTTCGGCAATCATAAACATAACACACAATATACTTGCTATTATCAGTTTTCTACGTGCTTTTTTGTCCACACATGGGGTTTCAGATCTGTGGCAGTGTTTCTTGACGAGTTCTGTTGTGGTTACATTTTCTTTAGCAACATTGGTAATGGTATCTTCGGTTGGGGGTATGTCAATGATTTCCCCCTCTAAAACTTTGCAACATCCATCGTTGGGTTTTCCATGGACACAGTATATCACTTTTCTTGATGGCGACGATGAAAAAGTTGAAAAATTGTGTTGTTTTTTAACAGATCCGTAATTTAACTTAGCAGCGTTTTTGTCTAGAACGCTGGATTTTTCCGGCACGTCAGTCATCGTGCTTGCTCGAGTTTCACTACACAAACACTTAAAATTTCTGCTCCATATCCCTTTTTATCACCAGAATCTTTGATCTCTCTCAAGATGAGTTGTACTTTGATAACCTATCTCTTTATGTCTGATTTCACTAGATGATGATTCAAAACGTGGTTACTATCGGATTTAAATCTGATAATGCTTTCAATGAGCATTTATTTAAATTTATAGACGATTATGTGTAAACACTTTTCAAAATGTGATCTGAAGAAGAATTTGAAATAATCTCAGTTTCCTATGATGATAGTAATACCAAAACAAGTGATAAATACTGACCCCCCGATAAACATTTTAACACATCAGAGCCGGATTTCAGATGTTTACAATAAATATAAGGATATATTAAATACACGTTTTTATTTTGAAATTTGAAAATTGTTTACAACCGTTTTTTATTACAAAACGTAGTAGGCGGCGTTGGTTAGGTTTGAAAATTTGTGATTGTTTTTGGGAGATTAGTTGTGGCAATACAATGAAGATGACACAAAGTGTTGGCAAAAAACGGTATTGAGGGTTTTAAGTTTTAAATAAAGGTTTGGTGTTGTAGTGCAAATCTGTGTTTTTTACATTGAAGATTTAGTTGGATTGACTACTAAATTTTTGCAAAAGTCTGTAATTTCATTGCTGATCAATCCCATGCGAAGAGTATATACGGTCTGGAAAGAACTAGACGAACAAAACAAAATAAACGGAGAATTCAAAGAGCTATGGACCAAGGGCGTAGGGCGTACCCAGCTTTTGGTTTAGGAAAATTTGGAAAAAAAATTGTTGCATATCGGAAAAAATTGTCCTAGAAAGAGGGACAAATCAGTTTTTTTTTGGTCCAAGGGAGGGGGGGTTGGGGGAGGCAGCATTTTTATAGGAAGCTTTAATGGCTCATCACTACGTGATAAAATAAGAAATTATTTGCCCTTTTCATTCACGTTTTAGTTGCCACGCCTTAGATTTGTCAAAAAAATAAAAATAGTAAATTTTTTTGCCCCAAATTCAGTATTTTACGTACATTATTAAAATAATAAAAACAGTTTGACATTCAATTCCCTAAAAAAGTCTGCATTGAACACTACAATTTTCTATTATTTTGATGGCATTCCTAAAATATTTCAAATAATTTTTCTGGAGCAAATTAGTTTAGTTCATAATAATGACCGCGGAGCCTCTCAGAACATAAACAGACAGGGTGAGTTTTTTTTTGATGATCAGTATGGGGATCTCGGAAACTAGCGGAGATAGAGCAATGGTTAAATTGGGAAAGATTTGCAGTTTTAATGGCCCAATTTAATGACACTTTCGGATTTTTGTAAAAAGTCATGGCTTACTAGATATTTTGAAAAAACGAAATTCTGTCGATTTAGCCAAATCCCTCTAGCTCCTTTGTTTTTGATGTTATAAGAAAAGTGTAAATATCAGAATTGAAGGGAATTCTATCCCGAATATGATTGTCATGTCCTCGTTTGCGTGATAGCTCTCGTTTTCCAGATATGACACAAACTTATCTTTTTTTGAATGGAAACCATAGTTGGCTATGACCTCAAAAAGTGAGACATTTTTAGAGCTTTTCAACGAGATATAATACTCGATATAGTTATTCATAGAAATAACGGAGTTATGGATGCTTTTCTCTCTTATTTTCACTTTTAACGTAGGTAGCCATGAAATAGATTGATTTATTAATAACTACTCCAAAAAACATTGAACGATTTTTTTATTAGGTATATCAGATATAACGAAAAAACTAAATTAGTAGGTACTTACTAAAAACTTAAGAAATTAAAGTACATAATAATGATTAGAATTTATGAAGACGCGAGATGTATCTAATATATATTGTCTTGCGTACAAAGGAATGACACCTCGAAGAGAGGATTACAATTTATGTTCGAAAAATCCACCGTTGTTATTTAGACAAAAATTGCATCTTTTTAAGATTGGCATTACCGCTTTCCTCACAGACCGCCTATCAATTTCTTCAATTGCTTGTAATACCGCCTCCCTTAGGTCACCAACTGTCTCATACTCTCTTTTGTATACTTTGTTTTTTAGCGCACCCTATAAATAAAAGTCTATAACGCCAAAACGGGAGACCGGGGTGGCCATTCGCGTGGGCTATTTCTTCCTATCCAAGAGTTTGGATAGATATTATCTAAGTGTTGTCTTACTAATAACGAGTTATGAGGAGGTGCTCCATCATGTTGGAACCACTCAATTTCTAAACGAGTTTTCAAATTCAAATTATGCAACATGTCTTGAAAAGTGTATTGCAAAAAATACAAGTAGCGCTCCCTAGTAAGTGATTCGTCATAAATAAAAGGCCCCAGAATAGTAGACCCTATGATACCACACCAGATATTAAAACCAAATTTTATCTGGGGTCTTCTTTGTTCTACATGGAAAGGGTTTTCTTTAGCCCAGATATGCTCATTGTGTCTATTGAACATACCGCAGTTAGTAAATCTAGTTTCATCTGACCATAACACCTTTAATGGAAACCATGGATTGTCAAGGCACATGTCTCTAAACCATGTATAAAACAAAATACGTCGATGTTCGTCACCAGCATGCAAAGTTTGAGAAACTGAGGGTCTGTACGGGTGGAACTTGTGCGCTCTCAGTACCTTAACTACAGTTTGTTGAGATGTGCCAGCTTCTGCCGCAATCTCACGAGTTGATGTAGATGGATTTTGATTTACCATTGCCAAAACATTTATTTGTGCTACTTCGTTAATTTGATTACGTTCCTTTGGTGGTTTAGTAAAAAATCCATATCTGCGTAAACTATCGTAAAGCCTCTTAAATGTACATAGAGCAGGTTGACGATGATTAAAATATCTATGGAAGTATTCCTCAGCTGCATGAACTGAATTTTTATGGCATATGATATAACATTCTACCATATTGAGTTTTTCTTCATTAGAATATTCCATGTTATCACGAAACTTTGTCAATATCGACTGTCAGTTCAGCACTACTAATGGAATTACTCTCAAATGAGGAAACGTCAAAGTGAAAATAATCTTTTTCATGGTTACCTACGTTAAAAGTGAAAATAAGAGAGAAAAACATCCATAACTCCGTTATTTTTATGAATACGTATATCGAGTATTATATCGTTGAAAAACTCTAAAAATGTCCGATTTTTTGACGTCATAGCCAACTATGGTTTCCATTCAAAAAACATAAGTCATATCTCTTAAACGAAAGCTGTCACGCAAACGAGGACATGACAATCATATTCGGGATACAATTCCCTTCAATTTTGATATTCACACTTTTTTATAAAATCAAAAACAAGGGGGCTAGAGGGATTTGACTTAATCGACAGAATTTCGTTTTTTCAAAATATGTAGTAAGCCTTTTACAAAAAATCCGTTATTAATTTAACTATTGCTGTTATTATTAATTAATTATTTATTAATTATTAGTGTTATTAATTTAACTATTGCTCTATCTCCGCTAGTTGCCGAGATCCCCATACTGATCATCAGAAAAAACTCACCCTATATATATATATATCGACTAAACTCATCATGGTATATCATTTTATTATAAAAATGGTCGCCGAAGTAAAATCTACAAGAGAGCAATATGCTACTGCAAGTTTAAGATACATTGTGTGATTCAATTAATCTGTTAATTTGAATAATGACTCGATATTTGTAGCTATAACAGTGAGAGCTTCAATGAATATGTCTGTAATTTTTAATGGTGTAGTGTTGAGCAGCCAATTGTGAATATGATTCATTTAAACACATTATTATACTTAAATAGTTCAAAATTATAAAAAAATGTTAATTAAAATCTTTTGTTAATAGTAATAATTTTAGTGTGTTCACTTTGATTTTAATCGAAATCACTGAATAATTATAAAATGAATGTTCAACAAAATTCTCTATTAACCCCCCATCAGTCGTTCTAACTAAAAAATAATAATAAATCATAAACAACATAAATTATTTTATTAAACTCCTATGAAGAAACATATTGTACAAAATAAATTAAAAAGAATGGTACAAAATCTGGTCTACCTAAACAATCTACTATAATTCAGTATGAACAGTGTGCATGTGTTTCGCTGCAATATCCGGAGCATGCAGAAATACACCTTCAGCGGTCTGCCAGTGGACGGCCCCCGTCGATGAATGCATACCCACAACTTCCATTTGACCGTTGATCGGTCTGCCGAAGGTCCTACCCGAGGCTGATAAGTACATTCCTGTATCGACATGTTTCAACATGATACTTTCGTCCCTCCTCCAGCTGTCACCTTAAAAATTAAGACAGGATTAAATTGAAATTCATATTCAATTGCACAATTAATAATAAAATACTAGCTGTCGCCCAGTGGTCGAAATTCGACCAATTGTGTCAATATCTCTGGCAGGTTAAGTAACCTGAAAATCTTATCGTGATTTCTTAAGAAATAATTCATAGGACTTTATTTGTGTTCAAATTCATAGTTCTTAATTTAATATGACAAAATTTCAACCGCTAATGGGCTACCCTACATATTTTTTCTAACCTCCCTGTATAGCTATAATTGCACTCAATTCTCTAACATTTATTAAAATCCTCAATATAATAATTCCAGCTTATTATATATTTCCACCACACTGTATATGCAACTGCTCATGGACCATGCATATTTTTTAACATTTTTGAACCACCCAGTAAACCATTCTGTATATGCCACTGTCGTTGAGCCACCATATTTACTCTTTTTGTTTATGAAATTTTTAACTATCTTCTGCAACTATAATTATACTCCGACCTATGTTTCCATCATCATCTAAATGGAACTCTTCTTGGGCTACTCTATAAATTACTTCTTTTTCTAACATTTTTTATCATCATCCTGTATATCTATAATTCATCTCGTCCTATATTTCATCATACCTATATATACAACTGTTTATGGGTTACGAAATGTTGCATTTTCATTTCCGCCACCCTGTATATGCATGTTTGTATAATATTTTTTGCACCACCCTGTATAACTGTAATTCTACTGCACCTTCTATTCCAAGAACCCTGTAAATTCAACCGCTAATAGGCTTCCCTATATAATTATGTTATTAGTAATAATTGCACTCTACTATATATTTTAAACACCCTATATATGCAACTGCTTATGTGCTACCCACGAAAAAAATGATTTCTAACATATCTGGAATCGCCCTGTATAATTATAATATACTTTACCACTAAACAATAACAACTCCTGCATGCCACTTCCAGAAGTACATGCTCTAAGTATGTAACAGCATTGGTCCCTCTATATATAATTACTCAATGTTTTGAGTCTGGCAAAGGCGGCACATTCATTATTTGGCGTTGACATTATGGACGTAAATAATGAATTTTTATTATATTTTATTTAATGAATGAACCAATATTGTAAATTAATATTAGCATTCTGCACTGAAGGTCGTCAGTAGTTACTAAACAAAACAAAAATGACGAAAATCGGTTGAGAGAGAGAGGAGAAAATGGTACCTAATTGTTTTGTCTTTGCCTATTTATATATAGATTCTGTATTAATTGTAACAAATCCCAAATGTTTTGGGATTTTGATTTAAATACCTCCCCCATCAATTTCATATTTCTTTCACAGGGAAAGGAGAAATTTTATCATGAAAATGCTTTTCTTTTGGAATGGAAATGACTAATTTCTATAGAACTGATTTTTTTTTCAATAAAGAAAATTAGTTCACAGTGTCTGGATTTAACTACAATGTAGAAGACATACTTACAGTGCTCTGTAAATACTTGGGTGGAAAAATTTTGCCAGTCATTTATTCTTTTTATGGTTTTTTGGATATATTTTAAAAAAATCAAAATATTACTAATTCTAAATCTGACTTTGTTGTCAATTGCATTAAAACCTGAATTATTAAAAAATAAATTTGAGATTGATAATTTTACTTGACATAATTAATGAAATCAGGTGATTTTTATATATACAGGGTTGTACAAAAAATTTCTAAGATCATATATGACATTTTCACATAAAATTGTCAATTTGAATGTTAAATGTCTATAATTCAGATTTCAATGCTATTGATAATTAAATCAGATTAAAAGACTTTGAAACATTCAGTTTTTTTTTTTGAATATACAGCTTTTTTTCTCAAGTGTAGCATTGTTTACCTATAAAAACTATAAACAGAAACTAGAAGATGTCACAAATGTGCTCCAGAAACAATTAAGTCACTCATTTCATTGAAAATACTACATATCATTATGTATGAAATCAATGAAGACAATTTCATCAAAATCTGACTGTATACATTGATCAAGCCCATAGCTAGCAGAGGTCTGGGGGCGGTTCAATCACCCCCCCCAAAATTTCGGGTTTCAAGGTTCAATTTTAACCAAAAAATCATCTTTCTCATAAGAATAAATTTTATATTTATACAATTTTATATATTCTGGAAATATATGAACAAAAATGTAAATATTCCAATCCTAATCAGTCTACCACCTATCCAAGCCACCCCAAAATAATTTGGCCTTGACAGTGATTTTGTAACATCAAGATGATTAAAATAAAATAGATGAATATTGTAACTATTTCATTAAATTTACTCACTGACAAAGAATTTGCAATACCCAGAACAAGATGATTAAAATTTCAATAGTTTTACATTATCATTAAAGTTATGATTATTGATAATGTAAAAATTTTCCATTTAGAAACTAATCCCAGTAAAATTAATTTATTAGATACCTAGAAATTAACAAATATAAATATTCAAAGTTCAGTTAGATTTTAATCCATCCCCACTCTTAAATGTTTTTAATAGCTCTTTGTAATTATTTAGGTAAATTACAATGTAGTTAGAATAAGTATTTTGTAAAACTTGATAAAAGCATTGTATGCTGAAACATGTGTCATTGTGTGTAAATTAAGTATAAATCTTGAAGGTATTTTCAGTTTTGAGTATGAGCCACAACAATCCAATATTACTTGAAAACATTTTTGTCCCCTAGTCAAACTTCTTCAAGTAAGACTGAAGAATAAGGGTAACTATGTAAAGGTGTAAGATATATGTAAATAAATAAAAACAATATAAAGGCACACAAACCTTAACACATTAACAAGAGCTAGTAAGAAATCATTCAAAAAGCAAATCAACAATAGATGATCCAGAACATCTAGGAAGCAGATCTTGAAGACACCCATCACTGCAAAGGCTGATGACCACAACACATATAAGAGGAGCACAAAACTGGGGATCAATGATGAAGTTTGATGTCCAAAGCTGATAAAATGAATGAAGAGATTAATATTTACCAGAGCAAACAAGAGTCCAATTGTCTCCAGAGTCTCCTTCTCCCTTGTCCCCATAGCAACTAACTTCTTGGTTACCACTTAATGGGCTCTGGAAGTTATGGGAATGTAAATTCTTTTTGGTGTCCACATGTTCCAGTCGAATAACTGATCCACATTGTATGGGTTCCCCTCTCACACATATCTTTCCAGTGGCTGCTTTAACCAACCAGTGACTGTTAATGTCTTCCTGCACTTCAGTGGCTGTAACAGACTGTTGGCCACTTCCTGTACCATACTTTACATCATGAGAATGTAGTCTGACTTGATAGTCAGTGTTTAACAATTTTATGACTGAACCACAAGTTACATATTGTTGTTTGAACCCTAAAAAATTCAAAGAAGTCTTACGAAATGGTTCAGAAAGTTTAAAACGAGTGTTATAATTTTCCGGCCAATAAAAATTCGACACATGCTTTGTTCATTGAAAAACAAATTTAAAGGATAAAAACGTATTAAAGTATGTTTCCTTACCTAATGCTAAGTTAGTATTATGTGTGAAATAAATTAAAAGGGAGATTAATACTTTGTTAACGTTTGATTTCATGGCGAAATCAAATTTTCCACCCACTTGCTTGGCTGTTTGGATTTCCGCTGAATTGTCAAAACACTGCTGAAAGGTAAACGTCAAAATTAGTTTAGACAACTCAAAGCACACGTCATCCAATGTTATCACAAAACATTTTAATTTTGTGGTGATTTGTTGTATTTTTTGCATAAAACTTCATGTGCTATGGCATGGAAATGCCGAAATTCGTGGAACCACTCATCAGCTGGTACGTCATGGGTTTTGTCCCGTCGTTGTCAAAGTTTGTAATCAGATAATGAATAAACCTTTTTATTTGTCATAAATACTTTTTAAGTTAATGTAATTATTCCGCAAATTTAATTTACCAAATATTCTAGTCAATTACCAATTAGTTTTCCAAAAATAGATGATAGCTGAACCCGATATTAGGTTAGATAAACTGTCCATATCATACATGTTGAAATCTCGATCTTGTTTTTCGGGTGATGAGTGCGAATGAGACCGTTCCTATTCTAACGAATACTAGTGGATCCGAAAACGAAGCACACGGTGCCTTGTCGATAACCTGCAGTGACGGAGAGGACGTGCCGCTTGTGCCTGAAGTGGTCTTCGATTCAGCCTTGGATTCCCCAGGTATCAACAGAGAATCACAGCCTCTTCTCGGGGGGCTTGATGTCTCTTACAACCAGTTCCCAGGTAAGAACTTGTCAAGCTGCTAAATCACACCACCTGTTTCTAATGCATTCTGTTCCAGATGACCCTGCATTCAGTGAACTTGTTTGGCAAGCAGAAGTTGCCATCGATAATGGAATTTTCCCAGAAAGAATTTCACAGGGCTCCAGTGGGTCGTATTTTGTTAAAAATCAAGGAGGCGTAAGTAAATATTTGTTACTTTATAAATTTGTTGCTAATATCGTGAAGTATAACCACATGTATTGGTTATACTTAGAAAAATTAGCAAACACTAATTCGAATCTCAAGGGGAAACAGAATGTGAAGTTCATAGTGATAGTTTTTGGTGAGATTCAAACACTATTCCTATATATACTCACATTGTTAACTTTGACATATAGTGGAGGTTAATTATACCATATCATACATTTTAATTATAAAGAACAACTTTATAATTGATAAATAATTATTGAAATGGAGAAGGTATCAACAAAAATTTTATTAATATACATAATTACCATGTGTCACTTTTGGTGTTGAATTAAATTGAACTTTGATAAAAATTAATTGAATTTAAGATAAAACAGGTTTTTAAATCAACATGTTGTCTTGGTTGTCTTTAAAATAATATTTTACTAATTAGTGTAATAGGATATTATTAAAAATAGCAGTAATGTTAAATTGTTAATACTTCATTAGTGGTCATTTTTTATGAACTCAAAAAATCCAGCAGAATTTTTGTCATTACAATGATTGTGATTTAAGGTTATTATACAATTTATAACTCATTAATATGCAAATAAAGGAATACATAGATGTACTATTTATCAAAATTAAAGGAATTAAATATTTTTTGGTTCACAACTACTCAAATATTTACATCATCTGAACATTGAGGCCTATGTCATTGCTATTTATAGGAAGTCTAACCTATCTGTAAAATATTTTTTTTATTAAAGGTACAATTTTTTTATTACACAAAAAATAGTGTTCTTCATTAAAGCATTGCCAGGAGTTAACTCTTTGGCACATTATACATTCAGATTCTCTGGGTTTGTGTTACAAAATTGGTGCCTCTATCTACTTTGTTGCTGTAACATAAATTCAGTTACATCTATTTGTATCATATACTATTCATGTGGATATTGTTACTTGTACCAATTTTAAGCTCTAATTCTTTTAATTCAAAATTATTAGGCTTTCTTAAGAGAACTCTACCATTTTATAGTACAGAATGAAAGGGTACACAGAAGGTTTATTAAGTTTGTGGGCTTCAAGATGGGATTTCCAAAAGAAGAATTTGTATACAAAAAGACTCTGAAGTCAATTAACTTAACATCTACAGGATAAGTGTTATATTGATATGAATACTTTTTATAAATGATCTTATATATTGTTCTGAGCTATTGTCTATGGCAAATATAAATGTCCCACAAAGAACATGTTTTTCAGTGACTGTGAATAAACTAACAAGGGCTCAAAAATAAAAAACTGATTGTGATATTTCCCTAATTTTAATTTTTATATTTTTATTTACTTTGTATGCATTTTATTATGTTTATTGTTCATTATGTTATTGTAAATTTATATTTCTAAATTTTAAATTTATTGTAAATGGCTGATTTGTAAAAAACATTCATTCATTCAACAACTAGCTTAAAAATGAATGTTTATGTCTCAGTTGTTAATCATAAACTGATTTTTTTTCCTCATTATGGTGATGACAGTCTGTGACAAAATTTGCAATTGTACAGACATTAGAGCAATACACACTGAAATTGCCCCAAATCCATTTGGAGTACAAAGCTTGTGGATTTTTAATACCATATTTGTTTGATTTACACATATTATACATGCAAAAATACAGTTTACCTCTAAACAAAATGATGGACTTCCCTGTAGTCATGGTTTTTCCAGGGGTTTTTTCCTATTGGCCAAATTATCATTACTCTCCTTGTTAGAAATTGTCCGCATAATACCAACATCAGAACAATTTGGAATGTTTTGGTGTACTCTATAAAGATGAGTTTAGCTGTTAAAACAGCACTAAGTGTAAGGTTTGGTTTTAGGGTTCAAAAGCTGTGTTTAGATCTCTGAGACAATCAAAGGTTCCAGCCTCAATTTTAGAGGTTTTTGGGTATTATAAGAAACGCTCGCAGTTTTTAAAGAGGCGGCGTCAAAAATTAAACTTTGCAACAGTATTTATCTAAAAAGTTGAATTTGTTGAATAATTGCACTATTCTGAGTTTTTTTGTTAATAATTAACCCCATTGGAATGTTGATTCAATGACAAAGTTTTGACAGTCACATATGCTTCCTCAAGCCTACTGTCATTCCTCATATTACATAAGGTTAATTATATACTAGTTCCCCAAAATTTACATTTTGTTCATTTTCAGAAAATTATTGCGGTTTTCAAACCTAAAGATGAGGAACCATATGGCAGGTTGAATCCAAAATGGACAAAATGGATGCATAAACTGTGCTGTCCATGCTGTTTTGGAAGGTCATGTTTGATACCCAATCAAGGGTATTTGTCAGAGGCGGCGGCATATTTAGTTGATCACAAACTCAATTTAAATATTGTTCCAAAAACGAGGGTAAGTAATTTGTAGAAATAACAAACAAGCATATCTATGTTGTGTTCTAAATGTTATTTGTAGCATATTGTTGAATCACACCATAATTCTTTGCAAGTCTATATATTTCAAATGGTCTAAACGTTTGGGTCTAAATTAGAAAACAGGATCTGATTTAGACCCTTATTTAACATGGGTGTACATAAAAACAGTGATTAATTTTGTTTCATATAAATTTTATTTGCTATAATAGTAATAGAAGTGAAAATATTGTCTTAAATGTCATTATAGCATTTTTTGCAACATTGATTGATTTGGATATTGATATTGAGAAGATTCAAGTTTTAAATATCATAATATTTTGTTTATTTTCCAGGTAGTTAAGTTAGTATCAGAAACATTCAATTATTTACGAATAGATAGGCAAAAAGCAAGAGTGAAAAGGGCGATCATGGAACAGTTTCCAAATGTTGGTTTAAGATTCAATAGGATAGGTTTACCCCCAAAGGTAAGACTCTTTTAATATTCCAATAGGGAATCAGATAATATAATCAACAGAACTGTAAAATGTATGTATAGAAAATGTTCATAAAATGTATTGATTACTCAAAATATATTTTAGTGATTTTATTTCAATATACTTTTGCTTAATTTTTTATAATGCTATTTGTACTATAATAATGGATATAAAATGAGAAAATATTGACAAACCTGTTTAAAATCCATTTATTCATTTATTCTTTCAAAAATATTTTGTTGTGCAGCATTTTTAAACAAATAATATTATAACCTAATTTTGGGTACACTCGTAAATATGGCTTTATTAACAAACATTTATATTTTTTATGGGAATAAGAAACCAAGATGATTGGTTTAAAAATCACTGAAAAGTTACCGAGTCTCCTATTATGTAAAATATTTCATGTGTTGTAAAATGGTGGTTTATTTAATTGTTAAGTGTATGTACTTAGTAAGTTTCAAAGTATAATATAAATAACTAATAAAGTAGGGATTTTTTGAAAAATAACAAGTGCTATTCCTTCATTATGGTCACTGACATTCTTACATACAAAAAACATTGAGTCATCAACCTGGCATATGACTGTGTAGAACAGAAAATTCTGCGAGCTCCTGGAAGTGACTACACGCAAATTAGAAATTTGTTGATCTAGTAGTTTGCTTATGTCGGCCAACCCTCTTCCTCCTTCATACCGTGGCAAAGTTGTACGTTCGACAGAGCTCTTTGGATGGTGATTCTGACCTTTTATTCAAGGTCCGTCTTGCACCAATTAACTATACTGAAAGAGTAATTGAGCACTGAACACGCGTAAGTGTTAATAGCCTGAAACAAATTTTTACTGCGTTTGGTTTTTAACAGTCGTCTTACCCTTCTATAAAACTCTGTTGTCCTTTTTCATGGTGGAGTGATCAATACATTGTGCCTGCCTTTTTCCAAGGTATGACCTTCCGCCTGGAATATACCCTTTCTGATTGGAATGGGGTCAGTTTGTATTGAACAGTTAGCTTCATTCAGTAAGATTTTGGTTTGCCAGGTGGAAATGACATATTCTAAAAAGGTAACAATACAATTATTTACTTTATAGAGTCCACATATGCCATGTAGACACTTCGTCGTTTGGCGTGGGCTTGATTGCAGACAACGGAATCAATTATTAGTTGTTATTTGCACCCCATCAGTTTTTAGCGCATCCCTTTTGTTGTTCGGTAATTATGTTGTTTAGCTCACAATGTCTGAAAAGACGATGATTAATGCACGAAATTATAAGTTTGTATAAGGTTGAGAGGCAAGTGATTGGTCTGTACTTTGCTGGGTCCTGTGTACATAGGTTATCCTTTGGTAAGAGGTATGTAGCACCATGCGTAAGAAAACTAGGCATCTTGTGTGGATGGACAATTATGTCATTAATAAGTTCTGTTAATTTCTCGTGGGTGGTGTAAAGTTTCTTTATCCAGTAATTCTGCACACCATCTGGTCCTGGTGCTTTCCAGTTATGGAGGTGTTTTATTATGTTGGATGTGTCTTCCGTTGAAAATGGTTGGTGTTACATGGCATCACAGTTCTGAAATGCAGCCTCCTCCTCATTAATCCTGCTGGCTCCGGAGTTATAGGACATTGTTGTGGAAAGCTGTGTTTTCCAGAATTCCTCGATGTCTGTTTTACTGGGGTAACTAGGGACTTCATTTTTATTGATCTTGTTAAGTTTTCTATAAAACCCTTTTTCTGATTCTCGGAAAAGTGTGTTGTCTAGTTTCCGTTGATTACTGGTTTTGTACCTTCTCAATCGACTTGTGTAGACGGAGAGCTTTTGTCGTAGACTGTCCAGACACTGCTGAGATGTGATGTTTTTTCTCCATCCCACTGGGAGTGTATTCGGTTATTGTCCATGATAGTCGTGACAAGCCTTTCTATTCTGTTGTTCCCTGACTACTCGTTGGTATTCGGTCAGTCTTCCAATGTCTTTTCGAAGACAATTGATTTTCCCTTCAAGTCTTCTTTGCCAAGGTGGTATTCGAGATGTTTGTCTGCAGATGGAAGTTGCAGCACAGTAGATGACTGTGTGTAGCGACTCTAACGTATTAGCACCTAAAACATAGTTTGGCAAAATAAATTTGTTCATAGCCTGCAAGACGATACCCAGTTTATTAGAAGATCTTTGTTTGGGAAGAGCTGGTCTAGTCAGTGGATCTGTTCCACTATATTCTATAAGAGCTCCTTCCATTTCTGCTTGGATCTTCTCAAGCAGGTCAGCGTTGGTTGGCTGTTCTTGTTGTAGTTCTTGAGTCTCGTCCGCTCTTTGTGCCAAAGTTGTTTCAGGCTCTGGATCGATTGTATTACGACCAAATAGTTCGCGCTCCACTTCGCTCTTTATTCTGTCCAGTTGTTCAGGCGAAATAAGGCCATTTCTCAATATGACATGATATTGATCTGCGACTCTCTGTTCAGTAACTTCAAGCTCTGGGTACTCACGACAGAACTCTTGATGGAGTATTTGGCGATATCCAGTCTTGTCCTGGCCAAGGTTCGTAATTTTGTAAAACGTGCGCATTATAAATTCATTCATGGCGCTAGTCCATTTCATGCGCTGTTTTTTTAGTCCCACTTGAGTGAGCGCTGGCTGTTGATCCTGCGCAAAACTTTCTACGGGTGGATTTCTCGTCCTCGTTTGATTCCGTTGGTGATGGTCACGTTGATGCTGTGAGGTCGGTACCTGTATTATTATTTTTTGAAACTGAGGTAAAGGGACATAGAAGGACAGATATAATTTATTTTAAGTTCTAAACATCATCTCCACTCTAAACTTACGACACAAGGATGTTCCTATTTCTATGTCCCAGTATATTTTATTTTCTAGGTGGGTTCATTCCAATTATTCGTCGACGGTTACAAGGACGCCGATTACTGGTTACGACGTTTCGAAGTGGATCCCCTGCCTCAAGTTGCAGCTCAAAAATTCCAAATGCAGTTTGAACGGCTGGTGGTCTTAGATTACATCATCCGCAACACAGACAGAGGCAACGATAATTGGTTGATCAAATACGATCAGCCTGTGATAGCCAATGGCAACGCTGGCGTAGCCCAATTGGATCTAACCGATACCTCCGAGTGGAATGTGGTGCAGGTATTTTAATTGCAGAGTAGAAAAATAATGTTTAGAACAGCTAATTATCTCAGATTGTTATAAAACGAAATTGATTTAACGAAATTAATTTTGTTGCAACTTATTTCAGTTACCTGAAATCAGTATAGCAGCCATCGATAATGGATTGGCGTTTCCTTACAAACATCCAGATAGTTGGAGGGCATATCCTTACCATTGGGCGTGGCTGCCGCAGGCGAAGGTTCCTTTTAGCAAACAAATTAAGGACTTGGTCTTGCCGCTGTTATCCGATATGAATTTTGTACAGGTGAATCTCTAAGCATAATAATAGTTTTGTAAGAGTAATCACATCAACAATGCAATATTTATATAATGTGTATTAATTATGTATTAAATATGTTATTGAAATATAAGAAAAAAAATAGTGGACCAAGAATTGTTCCTTGAGGAACACCAAAATTTTATCCTGTAATATCTGTTAATTTATTGACGTTTGTTCCAATTGAGGAATACATGATTTGAGAATGAGGCTGTTGGATTTTGATGAGATCATGAATAATATGTCAGACATATTCGTAAAGAACTTTAAAAGTATTTATACAGGGTGAGTTTTTTTTGATGATCAGTGTGGGGATCTCGGAAACTAGCGGAGATAGAGCAATGGTTAAATTGGGAAATATTTGCAGTTTTACTGGCCCAATTTAATGACACTTTCGGATTATTGTAAAAAGTCATGGCTTACTAGATATTTTGAAAAAACGAAATTCTGTCGATTTAGTCAAATCCCTCTAGCTCCTTTGTTTTTGATTTTATAAAAAAGTGTAAATATCAAAATTGAAGGGAATTATATCCCGAATATGACTGTCATGTCCTCGTTTGCGTGACAGCTCTCGTTTTCGAGATATGACACAAACTTATCTTTTTTTGAATGGAAACCATAGTTGGCTATGACCTCAAAAAATCGGACATTTTTAGAGCTTTTCAACCATATAATACTCGATATAGTTATTCACAAAAATGTTATGTTATGGATGCTTTTCTTTCTTATTTTCACTTTTAACATAGGTAGCCATAAAAAAGATTGTTTTCACTTTGACGTTTCCTCATTTGAGAGTATCTGACAGTCAATATTGACAAGTTTTCCTGATAAAATGGAATATTCTAACGAAGAAAAACTGAATATGGTGGAATGTTATATCATATGCCATACAAATTGAGTTTGTGCAGCTGAGGAATACTTTCATACATATTTTAATCGTCGTCAACCTGCTCTATGTACATTTAAGAGGCTTTACGATAATTTACGCAGATATGGATCTTTTACTAAACCACCAAAGGACCGTAATCAAATTAACGAAGCAGCACAAATAAATGTTTTGGCAATGGTAAATCAAAATCCATCTACATCAACTAGTGTGTCAACGAACTGTAGTTAAGGTACTGAAAGCGCACAAGTTCCACCAGTACAAACTTTCAGTTTCTCAAACTTTGCATGCTGGTGACGAACATCGACGTATTTTGTTTTGTACATGGTTTAAAGACATGTATGTGCCTTGACAATCCACAGTTTCCATTAAAGGTGTTATGGTCAGATGAAACTAGATTTACTAACTGCGGTATGTTCAATAGACACAATTAGCATATCTGGGCTAAAGAAAACCCTTTCCATGTAGAACAAAGACGACCTCAGATAAAATTTGGTATGTGTGGTGTGGTATCATAGGGTCTACTATTCTGGGGCCGTTTATCTATGACGAATCACTTACTGAGGAGCGCTACTTGCATTTCTTGCAATACACTTTTCAAGACATGTTGCATAATTTGAATTTGAGAACTCCTTTAGAAATTGAGTGCTTCTAACATGATGGAGAACCTGCTCATAACTCGTTATTAGTAAGACAACACTTAGATAATATCTATCCAAACTCTTGGATAGGAAGAAATTGCCCACGCGAATGGCCACCCCTGTCCCCCGATTTGGCAGTTATAGACTTCTATTTATGGGGTGTGCCAAAAAACAAAGTATACAAAAGAAAGTATGAGACAGCTGGTAACCTAAGAGAGGCGGTATTACAAGCAATTGAAGAAATTGATAGGCGATCTCTGAGGAATGCGGTAATGTTAATCTCAAAAAGATGCAATTTTTGTCTAAATAACAATGGTGGACTTTTCGAACATAAATTATAACCATTATTGTGTACTTTAATTTCTTAAGTTTTTAGTAAGTACCTACTTATTTAGTTTTTTCGTTATATCTGATATACCTAATAAAAAAATCGTTGATTGTTTTTTGGAATAGTTATTAATAAATCAATCTATTTCATGGCTAACTACGTTAAAAGTGAAAATAACTCCGTTATTTTTATGAATAACTATATCGAGTTTTATATCGTTGAAAAGCTCTAAAAATGTCTGATTTTTTGAGGTCATAGCCAACTATGGTTTCCATTCAAAAAAAGATAATCCTCTCTTCGAGGTGTCATTCCTGTGTACGCAAGACAATATATATTATATATCAATATAATACATATTGTTTCTGGTTAGGGAACCTTCATCAGTTGCGCTTCCCACAATTGAATGTCCTCTCGAACACTTCTTTATGCATTTGATGCATTTCGTTAAATTTGAAGACGCGTCTTCAAAAAAAGATAAGTTTATCTCATATCTCGAAAACGAGAGCTGTCACACAAATAGGGAAATGACAACCATATTCGGTATACAATTCCCTTCAATTCTGATATTTACACTTTTTTATCAAATCAAAAACAAAGGAGCTAGAGAGATTTGACTACATCGACAGAATTTCGTTTTTTCAAAATATCTAGTAAGTCATGACTTTTTACAAAAATCCGAAAGTGTCATTAAATTGGGCCAGTAAAACTGCAAATCTTTCCCAATTTAACCATTGCTCTATCTCCGCTAGTTTCCGAGATCCCCATACTGATCATCAAAAAAAATTCACCCTGTATGTATAAAGCATTAATTTTAAGAATCTGATGTTAAAATCTTATTTTTGATTTCAGGATCTCTGTGATGATTTATATTTACTCTTCAAACAAGATAAAGGTTTCGATAGGAATTTATATGAAAGGCAAATGTCAGTGATGAGGGGCCAAATTTTAAATTTAACGCAAGCTCTCAAAGATGGAAAGTCACCGGTACAGTTGGTTCAGATGCCGGCTGTGGTTGTTGAAAAGTAAAAAAATTCCCAATTAGTTATCATTTTCAAAAAACTAATGTAAATATTTTCTTCCAGGTCCCATGGCCAACATACACATAGATTTTTTAATTTTACACAACGCTTCCAAGATAAAAGTCCATTTTTCTCTTGGTGCTGATTTGTTATTGGTTTTAAGTTATATTCTCACTCTTCCCTTCCCAAAAAAAAAAAATACAATTAGTTCTTATAACTAAGTTTACTTCTATATATATTAGTTCTCCACTGAATTTCTCATATTTATATTTTTACTATTATTTATGATGTTCTCAGAAAATAATGAAACTGTAATTTTAATATGGCTGTATATTTGAAGATAAAATACAAATTTAAACTTGTTTAGTGATTTATTAAAAAATAAAGTTTACTACTTGTGGTCGGGTATTAATTTTTAATTTTTTTCTATAGGTATAGGCAATCTCTGTTATGCTATATTTTTTTAAATTTTGGAATGGTCATCGACTGAGAAGACAAAACACCAATTTTTGGAATTTTTGTCTATCTAAACACACAAACTGCTGGATAACTTTAGATAAAATTTGGTGTGGAGGTAATTTATTACTCTGGTTAATATACAGGGTGTCCCACGAAGGTAGACAGGTTACCTGTAACTCAAATATCTATATTAAAATGATGTGTGAAGGCATTGTTGCCAATTTAAAAAAAAACAGTGAAATTTCATGATTATTTTTCTAGCGGCCACAGTTAACTTGATTTTCCAAGCAAAGTAGACATCATATTTTAATGGGAGGAAAATTGTTTTTCGTAATTTAATAGAAAGTTATGAGGTTTGGAAATAGGGAACATACAAATTTAAATTAATATTTATTGCTAAATAAGATCCCTATAAAAAAATTGGGGCTTTCCATTTGAAAATTTTGAGTTTAATACATTGTGAATGTCATATTTACTATTTTTTTAGAACACCCTGTAGAAAAAGGGGTGATTTATTCGGTGCTGTTTGCTGGATTGAGTCTTCCAAAAATAAATGCCAAAAAACCCTTTTAAAACAGATGGTTGTTTAGGGAAAATTGTCGATTAACCGCAGAACTGCATTTGTCATTTTTTACGTAAAAATGCAAATATCTTGAGAATGGTTAAATTTAGAGATAACATGTAGTTAACAAAATTTATCTAGAATTTAATGTAGCGTCTAAATATCCAATAACATACAGGGTATTCTATTTGATATGAGAAATAAAAAAAACGACAATTTGAAAAATCCAAAATTTGTGAACATGCTTGGGACCTTGGTCATAAAATACAGTTTCAAAATTCAGTTATATTACACAAAGACGAACACAACATCAAAAGAAAACTAAAAGAGTCTGCTTTAATTTTGTTAATTGAAAACGATTGTATCGCTACTACCTCCGTAGAATTCAGTTGTTCCTGGTTGCCGATGATTAAGGAAGAAATTGCTAATGGTCAACCCAATATCGGGATAGTTCATAAGGTTTTTCCTAGGTTTTCCCTTATGATTTTAATGGGATCACTGAATCAACAAAGTTCTTTGGTCGCATTTTTTGGCGAATGCATCTTATAACAAAGTCGCACCTAGGAGCACCACATAAAATTCTGAAGATCTCCCTTTCAAATTCTTCCAATTTGAAAGGAACTTTATGATTATATGATCTTTAGAAATGTCTGTGCTACCCTGTATATTACAAATAAATTCTCTTAGTTACGTCAGAAATCAAATAATACACATTGTCAAATATTTTAATTTACATCTTAGAATTGTGCCTTTTTTATCCGTAGTTTCTTAACCATTGACAACGGGGTCTGATCTAGACCCCGAAACGTTTGAAATATACAACAATTTTCTTTAAACTGTGGTGTTATTTTCCAAGAAGTACTTAGACATTGAAAAATATGCCACAAGTATCATTCAGAAAACAACGAGAAAGTTGTGGTCTACTTCCAGTATAACCAAAAGTGCTGCAGTTCTGAAAATATTTTACTAACATAAAACCAACGAATATATTCTGTATTCGTTAACAAAACCTGTCAGCTTAAAATTTTCAGAATTTTAATATGAATAAATTTTGAGTTACAGGTAACAGCCCACCTTTGTGGGACATCCTGTATAGAATGCATTTATTGAAGGGAAAATAGAGAGAAAAAGGGAAATAACACAATTTAACCTTTTTAAATCTTGTTTATCAGCCCAAACACACATCACACTTCCAAGATGAATGGATTCTGATTAAATTTGGTATGTACCTACTTTAGAATATCTATATATAAATATAGGCAAAGACAAAACGATTAGGTACCATTTTCTTCACTCTCTCTCAACCGATTTTTATTTTATTTTGTTTAGTAATATTAATTTATAATATTGGTTCATTCATTAAATAAAATATAAAAATTCATATTTACGTCCATACTGTCAGATCGTCAAAACTCAAAACATTGGGTAATTATATTTGGAGGGACCGATCATTAGATGCTGTTATATACTTAGAGCATGTACATCTGGAAGTGGCATGCAAGCGTTGTTATTGTTTACTGGTAAAATAGTCAATGTAGTAGATCAGTATTGATTTTTCGGATGGGTTGCAGCAACTTTCATATTAAATATTCTGTTTTTAATGTGAATTTAATTATTTGATTAATATATTATATCACATCCTTCCCAATGGTGTTGTGTAAAAAATTGTCAGACAGCAGACAATAGAGAATGTATTAAATATTTAAGTTCTCCTAGGGTTTGTTGGTCTTCTCTTTTTTTTAATATTCCTGAACTTAATTGAAACCGCAAATGAAGAAAACTTTTAGGTTGCAAAGAATAATCTTCCAATTATTATATCCAATATTTTGCCAGGAGCAGTTCTAACCAAAAATTTGGGGGGCCAATCGCCATTCATTTATCAAAAATATTTTGAATACTAATATTTAATAACATTTTTATTTTCTTTTTATTTCAATAGATTTGTCAATATGAGTGAACAATTTTGGTCATTACATCTACTTCTATGATTTTTCCACAACTCTGTTTCTTATAAAAATATACTTTTTACAATTTCATGAATTAGGGTCGAATTTCGACCACTAGTCTGCATTAATCTATGGGACACTTTTTACTGCTAGAAAAAAAGAATTTTGCACCATTACCATACAATTTCTTAACAGGTATCAATGACAATGTCCATTAGTTACGCTTTCTCTTGAATTTTTGTATTAAGCACGCTCTTGTCACAGAAATGAGGAAAGAAATTCCCAACAAAGGATTACTGAAGGGCTTAATGATATTAGTGATTATTCTTTAGACTTTGTCTCACATAAAAGTACTTTTATTCATAAGATCCACTTTCTGTGCCAAATTATGTCTAATCAAGTTTTGCAATTACTTAACATGAAGGCCACAACTAATAGGTATTACTAAACTAAATAGTTACATATATGTTTTTATTAAATATTTACACAAATTACACCAGTTTTAACATGTTACAGTTGTTTTTAAAATACCACTACAAAAACAGTTCTTTTCAATAATCTGTTCTAAGCTCGGCTACTCGGGGATCATCATGACGATAAACAATGTAGCGATCAGTGTACTTCTTATTATCTTTAAAGTAATACTTATGGTAGTACAAACCAAAAGCACCGATTATTAAACCTACTAACACTACAGTATTAGTGGCTACAATCTGAGGCTGTTCATCCCACTGTCTTTTAAATAATCCCATTAGGCCCTTGCCGTATCTTGATGCCGCCGCTGCTGACTGTGAAGACATCGTGAACGAATTTATCTTGCAAAACCAATAAATAGTGGTTATACAATCTAGGTTCAACTTAAAATCTAACCAACAAATAATAATCTTTTCTGATATTTGACAATTGTGACACGCATGAAACACGTTAATTGCATAGACACCAAAACAGATTTGACATTTATGACCTTCAAAAGTCAAATGCAACAAAGGTACGTTCGGTAATGGACCGCATTATTACAAAAATAATACTGATATTTTTTGCTAAACTATTGTCCGTTATTACTTCAATTTACAGGCTTTTAGCTGTTTATTGATATTTTCATTTGATTACATTTTTCAGTAAAGAACAAGACAGTTGTTTCTTTCCGAATTAGCTTGTTTAAAATTGCGACATTAATATGGGCCTACTGTTTTATTTCAAGAAAACTTTTAGACTATAATCCATCCTAAGACCCTCCAGTAATTGGGTACAAACCCAAAGTTAAACAAATAAAGAATTATTCGAACTTTGTATTGCCCTGTAATTCATTTTGTGATCGGCTTTACAACATCGCTGAAAAATTCAATTACAACCAGTGTATTCAAAAAAACTAAATAGTTAAAAATAATTAACAAAAAATAACACTAGACAATAAACTTATTGTTGTTGTAAAGTCAAAAATGTGCTCATTCTGTAAAAATTAATTACCTACCTATATAGACGCTACAGTTGCGTGACAGCTCCCGTTTTCGAGATAAGACTCAAACTTATCTTTTTTTGAGAAGCACAAGAGAAGCTATGACCTCAAAAAATCGGACATTTTTATAGCTTTTCAACGATATAATACTCGATATAGTTATTCATAAAAATAACGGAGTTATGGATGTTTTTCCCTCTTATTTTCACTTTTAACGTAGTTAGCCATGAAATAGATTGATTTATTAATAACTATTCCAAAAAAAATTGAACGATTTTTTTATTAGGTATATCAGATATAACGAAAAAACTAAATAAGTAGGTACTTACTAAAAACTTAAGAAATTAAAGTACATAAAAATGGTTACAATTTATGTTCGAAAAGTCCACCAAAGTTGTTATTTAGACAAAAATTGCATCTTTTTAAGATTGACATTACCGCTTTCCTCACAGACCGCCCATCAATTTCTTCAATTGCTTGTAATACCGCCTTCCTTAGGTCACCAACAGTCTCCTACTTTCTTTTTTATACTTTGTTTTTTAGCGCACCCTATAAATAGAAGTCTAAAACTGCCAAGTTGGGAGACCGGGTGGCCATTCGCGTTGGCAATTTCTTTCTATCCAAAAGTTTGGATAGATATTATCTCTTACTAATAACATGTTATGAGCAGGTGCTCCATCATGTTGTAACCAGTCTTGCCAACAGTTACACTCGCTCGCCACTAGAATCAACTTCTAAAACCATCAGAAAACCACTAACAAAAAACCGCCCTATTCTCATAATCGCTAAATTTTCCACTAAGTACATTTTTTGCGAAAGAAAGCAGTAAGTATATAAGTAATTAGTTTCCGTTATTATTACTTAATTTGAAATAAAATTACGATTTTTTGAAAACTAACAAATAAGAATTTATTAAACGGATGAGGGATATAAGATCTAAGAATTAAGTAGTGAACTTGCGTCTTGGAACTTTTTACCTTAACTTAAAATAAAAATATACAAAAACTAGTTCAATGATATAATTACAATAGGGAGAATGGGAGTTGCCCAATCACAATAATAATTTCGCTACACAGCGGTAACAATATTAAATTTTACCCTTAAAGTACAATTAAATATTTAGGTAAATATAACGCCCTGAAAGAACGATAATCCCTATAGGTCCAGCTTGAGTTTTGCTCATCCTTTGTCAAAGTGATGATATTGACATAATTCCCAAATTACAAGCTCAAAGGAAGCTGTACATAACTAAATAAATTTTATAACAGAGTTTAGAAATATAATAAAACTATTTAATAAATCTTTTCTAATACTCATTACAAAACATGCAAATATTGTGTTTAGTAAAGCCAAAAAGCATTATTAAATAGCCTATCCAATAAATGTAAATACTCCTGAAATTAAGTGTGAAGTAAAAAAATATATATGTTTTCGAAGCGTGTAAGTCCCTTAGTGGTTAACTGTGATCGCTCGCCTTTTCAGTACATAAAAATGAATTATAATGGTAAACGACTAGAAAAATCCACTACCCGCTAAAAGCAATATTTCGCCACTAAAAGGAGGGTCGAAACCACCAGTTTTAGTGGAAATTCCACTAAGTTGGCAACACTGGTTGTAACCACTCAATTTCTAAACGAGTTCTCAAATTCAAATTATGCAACATGCCTTGAAAAGTGTATTGCAAGAAATGCAAGTAGCGCTCCCCAGTAAGTGATTCGTCATAGATAAAAGGCCCTAGAATAGTAGACCCTATGATACCACACCAAACATTAAAACCAAATTTTATCTGGGTTCGTCTTTGTTCTACATGGAAAGGGTTTTCTTTAGCCCAGATATGCTCATTGTGCCTATTGAACTTACCGCAGATAGTAAATATAGTTTCATCTGACCATAACACCTTTAATGGAAACTGTAGATTGTCAAGGCACATGTCTCTAAACCATGTACAACACAAAATACGTCGACGTTCGTCAGCAGCATGCAAAGTTTGACAAACTGAAAGATTGTACGGGTGGAACTTGAGCACTTTCAGTACCTAACTACAGTTCGTTGAGATGTGCCAGCTTCTGCCGCAATCTCACGAGTTGATGTAGATGGATTTTGATTTACCATTGCTAAAACATTTATTTGTGCTGCTTCGTTAATTTGATTACGTTCCTTTGGTGGTTTAGTAAAAGATCCATATCTGCGGAAACTATCGTAAAGCCTTTTAAATGTACATAGAGCAGGTTGACGACGATTAAAATATATCTATGAAAGTATTCCTCAGCTACACGAACTGAATTTTTATGGCGTATGATATAACATTCTACCATATTCAGTTTTTCTTCATTAAAATATTCCATTTTATAACGAAGACTTGTCAATATCGACTGTCAGTTCAGCACTAATAATGGAATTACTCTCAAATGAGAAAAGGTCAAAGTGAAAACAATCTTTTTCATGGCTACCTACGTTAAAAGTGAAAATAAGAGAGAAAAGCATCCATAACTCCGTTATTTTTATGAATAACTATATCGAGTATTATATCGTTGAAAAGCTGTAAAAATGTCCAATTTTTTGAGCTCATAGCCAACTATGGTTTCCATTAAAAAAAGATAGTTTGTGTCATATCTCGAAAATGACGAGGACATGACAATCATATTCGGGATACAATTCCCTTCAAATTTGATATTTACACTTTTTTTATAAAATCAAAAACAAAGGAGCTAGAGGGATTTGACTAATTCGACAGAATTACGTTTTTTCAAAATATCTAGTAAGCCATGACATTTTACAAAATTCCGAAAAAGTCATTAAATTGGGCCAGTAAAACTGCAAATCGTTCTCAATTTAACCATTGCTCTATCTCCGCTAGTTTCCAAGATCCCAATACTGATCATCAAAAAAACCTCACCCTCTATATTTATCTTGTTTTTGAAAAACTCAAACTTTTATAAAGAAAAATAAAATAAGGATTTTTTTTGTAAACAGTATTTGCTACAATTATATCTGACAATGTATTTAAATGATGTAAAATAGTACCAGCAGACTGGTAATGACCTTGAATAGTATACTTACTATGCAGCGCCATCTAATGACTAAAGATTTCAATCCTCTTTAAGGGAACGTGTTCATGGTATTGTGAGAATAGGAAGACGGTCCACATTCTCATCTTACACCGTGATGCTGACTCAGGGTAGGAAGTAGGATCAAAGCAAAAGAACGGGAAGAAAAACTTCAATATAATTTTCATGAAATATTTAATAGTAACTCATTAAAAATATGACATGTTTTTTTTTTCATCATAGTCATTTTTATTGTACAGATAGAGAATACTTCGATATAATATAGTTAACTATAAACTATATTCTTTTATGATTAATTAACAATTAAAATTTTTGAAACATCAACAGGTGTTAGATATCGAGGACAAAAAGAAATCGTATCCCTAAACATTTATATAGAAATCGTATAGTACAGGTAAACATTTTTCAACAATTTATTTCTCTTTATTTTTTGTCACGGAATACTTAATAGGCCAAAATATTATTTCGCATCTCTTCCCGTCAATTTTTTTTTATTTTGGAATGTTTTAACAAAAAAATAATAATTTACACTTTGTTTTTTCGTTGGAACTAAACTAAAAGAGCTGCCAAACACGGATCAATAACATTTCAAAAAATATATTATGGGAACATAATTGAGCTTAAAAAACGTTAAAATCAGCACTAATGTAATATTCCTAAAAAGCCATCTTCAGGCACTTCTCCATCACTTTCAAGAACTAGGTACTTGTATCTATCTTATCATTGTAGGCGAATGTTAACTATAAAGTAGTATTTTTGGTTTTTGATGCTGAAGTTGGTGGTTTTGTTCTTATTATGACTTGTTGAATGCGTTTTTTGGGTTACATTTCTTTTTAAAAAGATATCAACAATCCTACAATTTAAGATTTGATCAAATTTTAAAAAAGCTTTATTTATCTAAGATATTAAGAATTCTTTAACCAATAATGGAAACGTCGGGTGTGCTTGACAAAATGTACAATGTTTTGTTAAAATAAATGGGATGTCAGAAGAAACTGCGGCTTTTGTGATGATAAACTCATTTATACAGAGTGGGCCAGAAATAAATTGCGCCAATCAACTTTTTCAAATGGAAACATTTGTTTTTTTATTTTATTTTTGAATTGTATTTTTCATGTACAATATCCTATACCGAAAACTAACAGTTATTAAAAAAATACATTTTAGTTGCATAAATGAAAACCATTTTTTTAATGCTGGAGTTTTTAACACTTGTTTATTTCCATATGAACTGTACTATAATTTTACTTCAAATAAGTAGTTGTCGAGTGCAGTTGCAAAGTTTTAAAGTATGGCGCGTTTAACTGCAAAGCAGCGAATAGAAATTTTGAAGATGGTAGGATATGGCGACTGAACTCGAACACAAGCTGAAGTTTGCGAATTGTTTAAGATGAAGTACCCGGAGCGGCCTATTACACGATAGGTAGTTAGTAAAGTGGAAAAAAAGTTTTTAGACAAACTACAAAACCAAACATCTTCCAGAAGATACACAGTTAAATGTTTTACTCGATTTACAAAATATTCTCACAAATCCACTAGACAAATAGCCGCAGAACAGTCAATAAGTAAATCTTATGTTCTAAAATGCTTGTATAGAAGTAAGTGGCACCCATACAAAGTTCATTTAGTTCAGGAACTTAACTGAAGATGATTTGGACCGAAGAGTAGAATTTTGCGAAATAATGATGAATAGATGCAATGCCAACCCGCACTTTTCAAGTAAAATAGTTTTTTCCGACGAAGCAACATTTTGTTTAAATCGTTCAATAAACAGGCGAAATTTTCGATATTGGGCATCAGAAAACAAACATTGGATTATGGAAAGTTTTACACAGTTTTCCAAGAAAGTTAACGTAAGGGCCGGAATTGCGGGTACTTCAATTGTGGGTCCCGATTTATTGAGGGAACACTTAACTCGGAAAAGTATTTAGACCTATTACAAAAGACATAATACCCTGTTTAACAGAACTTTGCCCTAATGGTGAAAACCCCAGCATACTGGCAGATTCGGCATGGTTTCAACAGGATGGAGCTCCCCCGCATTATTCCCGAACAGTGCGAGATTATTTTGACAATATTTTCCAAAATAGATGGATCGGAAGGAGGGGTAATATCGAATGGCCAGCTAAGTCTCCAGATGTAAGCCCGTTAAATTTTTATCTTTGGGGTTACGTGAAATCGAAAGTCTACTTCAATAAGCCGAAAAATATCAAGGAATTAAAGAACAGAATTAGGGCCGAAATACAATCCTGCTACAAAGCTAAAGGTAGTGTTACAAGAATTTGAAAACCGTCTTAGGTATTGTCAGGAAGTTAGTTAATGGTCAAAAATTTGAACATTTAATTTGATAAGTTTATGTTATTCTTTCTTCAAAGTTGAAATAAATGCAATTTTTAAAAAAACTGCTAATTTTCCGTATAGGACATTGTAAATGAAAAATACTTAGAATACAATGCAGAATTCAAAAATAAAATAAAAAAATAATATTTTATCAAGTATATTATTAATGCAAAAATTGTCTGATTTATTTGGAGATGGTATATTTGGTAGCTTCAGCAGCAATACGTTCGTAAATGTCGTTGACGAAACTGTTCATGATGCTCATGGCCTTGCTGGAAATACCGGTATCGGGATGTCCTTGTTTCAATACTTTGTAAATGTAAATGGCATAGCTTTCCTTCCTCCTGCGCTTCTTCTTTTTGTCAGCCTTTGAACTGTTCTTTTGTGCTTTTCCGGCTTTCTTTGCAGCTTTAGCGCTTGTCTTGGGTGGCATGTCGAATTTCTAACGATGTTTACGATACGAGACTCGAAACGAAAGTGCATTTGAAAAAATGAAGTTGATGGTGGCAATTTATTTCTGGCTCACCCTGTATAAATGAGTTTATCATCACAAAAACCGCAGTTCAAAAAAAAAACCGACGTGTCTAAGCGTTTTTCCAAAAAACCAACACCTGAATTTTAAATGAATTTATTCCAACCCATGCGTCCTCATTGTTCCTTTTGAACCAAGGAAAAACCTACAAGAAAAATTGCTAGAGTAGGATTTCCTCATCTACTAGGGTAGGTTTTAATATGAGAAGTACCCGGCCCGACCTAGAGATGGCGGTAGTGTTGTGACAATTCTTAGGGTATTAGAAGCATGTCTTTCAACATTTTCAATGAATTTGTGAAAAATGGAGAAAACTTGTTATGTGATACAACTCTTTTGTTTGAAAGGCCTCAGCACGAGCAAAATAAAAATTGAACTAGATTCTACGCTGGGTGAGTCTGCTCCTTCGTTTACAACAGTAAAATATTGGACAGCAGAGTTTAAACGCGGCTGTTCAATCTACCAAGATGAGCATCGCAATGGTGGACCAAACGAGGCGACGACTCCAGAGTTGAAACAGAAAATCTACAAAGCGGTACCGGATGATCTTCGACTGATATTGCGCGAGCTAGCAGACATAGTAGGCATTTCGAAAAACTGTGTGCAAGATGGGTGCCGCGTCTGATTACACTTGAGCAAAAACAGTGTCGTGAAGATGTTTCAATTCTCAAGTTACTGGCTCAAGTTAATCAAGTTCTAGGAGATTGCGCTGTCCCTTGTGTGACCGAAAAGAGAAAGAATGTTAAGAAAGTAACTAGAAAAATCGTTTATCTGAAACTAAAATAAAAACAAACACCATCTTCAGCATCTTCTATCTATCATTGTTTTAAAGGGTAATTTTTTTACATGAGAGTTGTTTTTAGTAAAATCTTAATTCACAAAAATGTAATTTAATATTCTACAATGAAATATTTGTTCACTATTGTTCTAAAGAATCTCCCATAATGATATAATAATATAAATTATATTTTTAGAATGTTTAGTGAACAAAAATCATTATAATAACATTAACCAATCGGTTTTTTCGATTTTTTCTTGATTACACAATTTAAAAAATTATCGAAATTCGCAATGATTAAAAATACAAACAAATGACATAAAATTCACACTGAAAAAAGTATTAAAATAAATCTCTATGTTTGTGAAATATTTTCATAAAAAATATAAAGTTGTTAGATAAATTATACAAGTAATTAAAAACATGAAAAAACATTTAAAGCAATTTTCGTGTTTATTTGCAACATTTTGAACGGTATTCATTTATATTGTGCTATTTATTTGCACCTATTCTTTGTAGAAACCTGCTAATAAATTCAAATATAATTAAAATTCCTGACTTCGTGTTAATTTTAAATTTTGCCTACTCATCTGCGCCAAACGACAGTTTTTACTTTATTACTAATAAAAGAGATTTTTGAATTTTCAGAAGAATTTGAAACCAATATGCAGTCTAACACCAATAATACTACAGGACCTCTCAAATATCTTCTTCAGTTAACGCTGCCAATAATTGTAAAATTATAGTTATACGGTGTGATTTAAAATGTTATATTTGATAGCCTACAAAAAGTTGCATATATAGGGTGGAGCAGAATTATAGTTATACAAAGTGTTTACAAAAATGTTACAATATAAATGAAAGAATTTGGAAACAAAAGTGTTTGTAGAATGGCCAAAAGCGTTCGCATATACAGGGGTGTTGGAATATGGAATCGAGTGGAATTGTAGTGCGATTAAAAAAATATAAGAAAAAAAAAGTTTGAATGGGTTTTTCATAAGAAGTTGCATATATAGGGTGGAAGAAAAATGGGGGAGTAGAATTGTAGTAACACCATGTAAATGTAAGAAAAACATATCATGTTAGGGAGTTTAAATTAGTTTACATAGCAAAAGTCCGATTATTTGGATATATGTACGTTTATGATAAAGCCTTGAATTTTCGAGAGAAGCTCGATCACCCAGGTACTAAATATGAAACAAGCAGGGTGTTATTTTATGATAACTCCTGGCAATGACTGTTATCTATTTATAAATTTTAGCTTTAAGGTTTTCGTAAAATATTTTGACAGCACTAAATAAATGTTATTTTTTGTAAATTGCGTTAATGAAATAATTAAAAAAAAAAAAATAAAAAAAATTGCCAGTAAAGTGCACCATCAGTTTCATTACTCACCAGCCACCCCTGGTTGGAAGTGTCAAAGTTAAGCCGCCTGGGAGCTTGCATCGAAAATCTGCCTAATGCTTTTGAGATATAACAAAACAATGCATGATGGGATATTCCTCTTTAAAGATCAACATAAAAGTACGGGATGGCATATCTTTTAAGAATAGCCTACTATACCCATTATATATTCACAATGTGATAAGTTCCTGGACATTATTATAATCTTTTGCACCATCTTTACATAGTATAAAACAAAGGCTCTTTCTGCCGTTTGTCTCTCTTTACGGTCGGCTTTTAAACTATTTAACGGATTTTAATACAGTTTTCATAAATATATAGCGTGTTTTAATAGGAAGGTTTTATAGGTATACTCAAATATGACGATAATTGTTCAATCAGCGCGTCGCTGCGATACTCGCTCAGCGACCGTTACATGCGAGACCACATTAGCTCAGTTGGCTGCGGCGTCTTGCTAATAATCCAAAGGTCTCGGGTTCGATCCCCAGATGGGCCACTTTTTTTGTAAACTATTTTTTATGATTTATTGAAATTTATTTGAGAGTATTTGAGTTGGTTTCCTGGAATATTTAAATTCACACTTGAACTCAGAGAGGGCGCTGCTATCGGCTTGTAGGTAAAAAGTGAACCTTTGCGAATTGAGGAATTTTTTGGGGTATATTTGAGTGGGATAGATTAATAATGGCGACGCGATTGGGTTGTATGTACATTTTTTTGTGAACGGTTGGGCTTATTTTTATGAAACTTTTTGTATGTATTTGAGTAGGTCTGAAGTACATTTGACCCGGCAGGGGGCGCTGTTATCAGTTTTGTAAGGTTTATATTCTAGGATTTTTTTACGCTTTTAACATATTTTGCATTTAAATCAAACACCAATTTATAATATAATTTGGTGAAAATATCTTCATCAAATCTCGTAAAACAAAAATAAGTAAACAACAAAGACAGTTAACGTTATTCAAAACACTTTTCGACAATTTTAAAGTTACAAAGAAACACGAAAATGCCCGTCTTCACTAGAGAAGACACACACACATACACACCATAAAAGATGTTAATTTCTCGAGTCTTTCCACAAAAATCGTTCATTTTAAAAATATAAATATAATGTATAATAATATATCTAGTAATACCGTCTTCCGAAAGAAATAACTCTGAAAATTAATATTAATAATAATATAATAATCACAGATTTGTAAAGTTTAAAAAATCATCAGGGAAACACAAAAATATGCCCCGCTATTCAATTAAATTCCACGGAACGTCGTCTCGACAGTGTTTGAAATGTTAAAAAACAAAACTCGGGAGACGTCCCGTATAATAAATCATTTTATATCCTTATCGCGTTTATGTTATCTCATGTTAAAAATGTCTTAAGTATCGGAATTATTCTCGAGCATTTCCCTGAGGAAGGTGTCGATGGACACGTCGCCGATGAGTCTGAAGAAGAACAAATGCTCCAAGCATTTGAGACCGATCGATCTGAGAGCAGGCAGACGAAGAAGAAGCTTAGCAAATCTGCCGGGCTCGTGGGGGTGCGTTGCTCTCGTGTATTCTTCGAGGACGCCGTAGATCTTCTCGCGCAGCATTTCTACTTCTTGGAGAGACTTCAGACCTCTTACATCTACAACAAAATTAGCAATGGTTAAAATTTAAATAATCAGTTTCACTATTTACTATAAGGAATTAGGGATTCACCTAAATAATCAAAATAATAAAATTACTTTTGACTGGTACTGTATAAACACCCTGAAATTTAATTCACAGTCACTGCCATTTCGTAAAAATTACACCAATAGTAAATGAATTATGGAAAATTACGGGGAATTGCCTAAATCTGTTAATAACTAACTGGCTTGGGGACTGTATTGTGTGATATTTAAAGCTTAATAATTTATATTAAAAAAACCGACTTAAAATAAAAACCGTTCTTTTTTTATCTGATTTAAGGTACAATTCTATTGATGGTTGGTTCTCTCTCAATTTCTCCCTCTATCTCTAATGTGTCTTCTTTTTTATATTCTCCACATATTTTTTAATTCATATTTTTTTGTTTTCTTATTTTTATCACTTTCTATAAGTGTATCTTTAATTCAGTCTATATTGCAACCACCCTGTATACAGTTATGGGCAAATGTGTGGAACCAAGTAAATATCGCTGGAATTATTAGAGATATCAAAATGAAATTTGGAAGGTGGATACTGCAGTAGATTGCTTATTTGTTTCCAATTTTTTTTTACAATTTTGAACTTCCTGTTTTACCGGAAGTAATGTCGATTTTAAAATTTGCAATGAAACACCCTGTATAGTATTTTAGTTTCTGATGAAACATTTTATTGCGAATACGAAAATATCGGGTTTGATATTGTTTACTTAAATACCTACCGAGATATTAACAGAAAAGTAACTAAGGAAAGGAAAAATTCGATGGTAGCTAAACTCGGTTCAGATTTCATTTACGCCCGATATAAACAAACCGCTCGGTAAGGATTTGTATTTCTATTGGCTAATCGGTGGCATTATGCCGTCACAGCCAACAGCACTGCTTGTTCCATAGTCGAATACACGTGCGTTTTTTTAAATCAGGCGCAAATTAAATCTGAATCAAGTTTAGTAGTCCATGAAATTCATTGCAGAAGTGACAGTAGTTGTCAAAATAAGTTATTATTTTTTTTTATTTGAACGTAAAAAGATTGTATTGTTTTAATTTGATCGTAAAATGGTCGAATTAAGTGAAAGAATAGAAATATTAAGATGATTGCGTTTGGGGAGAGGAAAAGGACGCATCAAGAAGTTTGTAACCTTTTAAACATTGTTCATCCGAATACACAAATATCCCGTTCAGTAGTGACGAAAACTTTGCGAAGGTACGACACAAGTGGAACAGTTAGCAATTTACCAAAAAGTTGACGGTTAAAAAATGCAAGTAATGAAGGTGTAGCTCAAAATGTTGCTATATCTTTGGAAGAAAATCCTCACTTATACACTACCGACCTCGCCAATATGCATGGAATTAGCCGTCGTTCAGTAGGAAGGATATTAAGGCGAGAAAAATATCATCCATACGAAATTCGCCTCGTTCAAGAACTCTCTGAAGACGATTCCGACAGACGTTTGCAATTTTGTGAAACGATGATAATGTATGATATTTGTAACCGTGATAATAATTTTATAAGAAATGTGGTGTTTTCAGACGAGGCTACATTTTGTTTAAATCGTACGGTTAATCGACATAACCGCCGCTACTGGTCGCAAAGTAATCCTAATTGGGTACAAGAGGCTCATACACAACATCCCCAAAAATTGAAAGTTTGGGCCGGTATTTACAACAACAGAATCGTGGGACCCTTCTTCCTACAAGAAACTTTAAACGGAGATAAGTATTTACAGCTCTTGGAGACACAAGTTATTCCGGCATTGGAGGTAAATGGACAATTACCAAATAATATCTGGTTTCAGCAGGATGGAGCACCACCCCATTACGCTCGCATTGTTCGAGATCATTTAGATAGGACGTTTCATCACAGATGGATTTTAAGAAGGGGTACTTATGAATGGCCTGCACGAAGTCCCGACCTTAATCCATTAGACTATTTTCTGAGGGGTTACTTAAAGTCTAAGGTTTATGTTGATAGACCAAATAATTTGCAAGAATTAGCTGCAAGAATTAGCTGCAAGAATAACTCAAGACATCCAGAGAATTACACCAGAAGTAATAGCTAATGTTACTAGAGAATTTAAAAACCGACTTGCTTATTGTCAAGAAGTAAACGATGCTCAGTTTGAACATCTAATACATTAAGTTTAGTTAAGTTAAGTTTCAATGTTTTGAAAATCACTAAGATTTAGTTAATAATTATGATTATGTATTTCTTTAATGGATGTTAGATTTTTCCTTTCCTTAATTACTTTTCTGTTAATATCTCGGTAGGTATTGAAGTAAACAATATCAAACCCGATATTTTTGTATTCGCAATAAAATGTTTCATCAGAAACTAAAATACTATACAGGGTGTTTCATTGCAAAATTTAAAATCGACATTACTTCCGGTAAAACAGCAAGTTCAAAATTGTAAAAAAAATTGGAAACAAATAGGCAATCTACTGCAGTATCCACCTTCCAAATTTCATTTTGATATCTCTAATAATTCCAGAGATATTTGCTTGGTTCCACACATTTGCCCATCACTGTATAATTCACCCGATACAACTATAACTCAATTCCACAAGTTACTGCAACCGTCCTGATGTCTTTAAAATCACCCTGTATAAGTACAATTCCTCTCCACACTATTTACTGTTTCTATTTTTCTATTGTTTAAATTATTCCTTTATACCAATGATTTTACTTCGACCCATATTTCAAGTATTCTATTTAAGCAACTGCTCATGGTTAACCATATATCACAAAATTGTTCATATTTTTTTACAATATTTTATAACTATAATGATACTCTACAATTTATTACAACCACCTAGTATATGCAACTGCTTCTAAAAATTTTTTAAACCTTGAACTGTTATATCCGGCCTATAATGCAAATATACTGTTTATGCTTATATAACAAACTTAACTAAGTGTTTGGTGTTTTAAAGTGATCTTAAGAATGACTTTTCATCAAGTGAAGACTAAAATAATCATCAATGTATATATGATATTTGCCTAAGTATAACTATTGTTTGCAAAAATATTTCATTAATTTGCAACGGCAGAAATTCTTAGTACGAATGAATTGCATGTTGATTTTACCTGATATTTCATAGTTACTTAATTACATTGATTGAGAATAAAAAGTAATAAGTTTACTGAAACAGAAATCATGAGATTGAAAGGGTAAATCATTAGATCATGAGATTTTGGATAAAGTGTGAGATCTCATGAAAAATTATGAGACTTGGTAACTCTGTTTACGTATATAGTAATAGACTAAGTTGGGTATGAATTAGTTCAGCTTTATTACTTACCTGGATTATACAGAATGATCGCTCTCAAACAACCCAATTCAGTTTTGTCCATTCTCATCTCCTTCATTTTGTTTACTAATTCCGACAGCACCCTGTCGTAAATGTTACCCACTCCAACTGTATGAGCTGTGTTCCTGAAAGCACACAAAGAATTAACTCTAGGATGCCAGTTTATTGTATGGCTAATGCCTATCAAAAAGCAACGACGTCTGCATTGGCACAACCTACTATAAACACCGATCTTCAAATAGATTTCGAGCAGATGAAAATGATAACAAACGTCAATAAACGAGACGATTCTCCACTTTCATGGAGAGTCGCATTGACAGGACGATATTCATTCAAACCAAATTTCTAGAACAACGCTCAATGATTAACTTTACTCTGATTTCGGTAGGTTTCTCGCAAAAAGATCTTTTATTTTAATCAAAACATGTCATATTAGTACTCACTTATTCACAGTAATGCCTGAAGCTAAAACGATTCCCTCCTGAGCCTGTATCGACCGATGGGAAAACGAAGCGATGAGCAACTCGTTCCAACCTGCCCGAAGAAGCAGCACTTGATCCGAAACAGGTAGCGACGTGAAGTGCGGTATCAGTTTTGCCCATTCCACCAACTGGATTAGCTGTTTGTTGGTGGCCTGACACATGTTTGACATTACGCTCTGAAAGAATTTAAATGATTAGTACATAAATGTATGCATGTAGGTGGCATAACGCTTTTTCGTTATGTGAAGATTTCTAACGATCAATTGCTACCACAAAACGCGTTCAGGAAGTTCGATCCAAAAAATAATCTGAAAGCGTCGAAAGTGAGCAAATAGACGAATCTGTTTCTATCTAAAGCGGCAAGCAACAGCTAGACGTCACTTGACTGACGCAAAGAGGCACCAATCATTAGATACGTTCACTTGGTTTTCTCTTTCTCTTACCATGCGTTATGTTTTTCTCGAGGCTTGACGTACTCTATATTTAAGGATTATCTCTATGGTAGCGGATCGTGTAAATCCGCGTGCTGTGGGATCGCACCATAACGGTTTAATGAAAGTGAATCTCTTAAGGTCGGTTTACACGCTACGATAAATCGTAAATTTTCTTGTCTAATATTTATTGTCGGCGGTTTTTGCGGCAGAGAAAGCTTTTGCTATGAAAGTAAAAGTCGCTAAAACCAAGAGGTATGTGGAACCGCCTCTGGTGACTGAAGAAAAGGGTATTCTGTCATGTAAAGTTATTGAAGGAATTCACAAATAAATGAAACGAGTGGGGAAATTATTTAAGAATCTCAGTTACCCTACGATTCCTTGCCATCAGAAGAAGCTTGAAGGACATTAAATATTTAACTACCATTTCTAAACCAGCTCTTATTAAAATAATCCCAGAAAATTGTAAGGCTATGTAAAAAGTATTTTACACAACCATTCAAAGCACAGTCTTTCTTATTTCTGTCGGAGAATTCTTTTCTCTTACCGAATCTCGTGCAGGTAAAACTCCGATAAAGGACAATATCTTCATTCAAGAACTCTAGAGGACTTTGATTAAGTGTCAGGATTACCTACTCTGAAAACAATTGGCGACCAAAGAACGAACTAGTTCCACATAACCTTTCCTTTCCGAGCGATAAATGTCTGCTACTTGTTTACATTGTTTATATCAATTGATGACGACCGACATCAAAAAAAGCATTTATCGTAGCGTGTAAACCGACCTTTAGATTTGTAGTATTGCTTGTTTATTTTAAAGGAAATAACAAATTAAAATTGAAAAATACAGGATTTGATCGAAGAATAAAAGCCACCGTAACAATTCGATCGTTACGACAAATCGCTAGCAATTATCGTAGCGTGTAAACTGGCCTTTAGATTTGCAATATTGCTTGTTTATTTTAAGGGAGATAACAAATTAAATTGGAAAATTACAGGATTTGATCGGATCATAAAAGGCACCATAACAATTAGATCGTACAGGAATTGATCGAAGAATAAAAGCCACCGTAACAATACGATCTTTACGACAAATCGCTAACAATTACCGTAGCGTGTAAACTGGCCTTTAGATTTGTAATATTACTTGTTTATTTTAAAGGAAATAACAAATTAAAATGGAAAAATACAGGATTTGACAGAAGAATAAAAGCCATCGTAACAATTCGATAGTTACGACAAATTGCTAGCAATTATCGTAGCGTGTAAACTGGCCTTTAGATTTGCAATATTGCTTGTTTATTTTAAAGGAGATAACAAATTAAAATGTAAAAATACAGGATTTGATCATAGTATAAAAGCAACCGTAACAATTCGATCGTTACGACAAATCGCTAGCATTTATCGTAGCGTGTAAACTGGCCTTTAGATTTGCAATATTGCTTGTTTATTTTAAAGGAAATAGTAAATTAAAATGGAAAAATACAGGATTTGACAGAAGAATAAAAGCCATCATAACAATTCGATCGTTACGACAAATTGCTAGCAATTATCGTAGCGTGTAAACTGGCCTTTAGATTTGCAATATTACTTGTTTATTTTAAAGGAGATAACAAATTAAAGTGTAAAAATACAGGATTTGATAGAAGAATAAAAGCCATCGTAACAATTCGATCGTTGTGACAAATCGCTAGCATTTACTGTAGCTTGTAAACCGGCCTTTAGATTTGTAGTATTGCTTGTTCAATTTAAAGGAGATAATAAATTAAATTGGATAAGTACTGGATTTGATGGGACAATAAGGAGCACGCACCATCAGAATTCGATAGTTACGACAAATCGGTGGCAGGTATCGTAGAGTGGAAACCGGCCTTTAGATTTGTAGTATTGTTTGTTCAATTGAAATGAGAAAAACGATCAACAGGAAAAAAATTGCCTTTATCAGCCAATAACAGGAACCTAACAATTGGTTTTGGAAAACATTTAGATGTTTCTTTGTTAAATCTGCCCCCTTCCTTCGAAGTACGAATACGAACAAATCCACTGAAAGCGGGTCCGCCCTGTTATGACGCACAGAACAGCAATCGGCGAACGCGATTCGATTAAAATTAGAAATCATAAATATATAATTGAGAATAATGGGGATGCAAGGTCGTCGGTACATTGACGTTTCCACGTATCGTAAACATTCAACAACACAATCGGACGATCGAAAATACAAACTGATTTTATTGGTAGGCGATCCAATAAATATTTCGATGCGTCGCGTACGGATCCATTTCGCTTGATTTTTTAAATTCCTTAACAAAACGTTTTTGGTTATTGATTTAGACGTGTTGCGGGTCCTGAAAAACAATTAACTGATAGTTTGTGTCACGATCGATGATCAAAAAATCGAGATATTTTTTGGAAATTGAAACCATTATTTACAGTTATAAATACTATAGTGGCAGTGGTTTCAGTTCCACCTTAACAAACAAACTGATTTCATATAAAGGGCTTCAACTAACTTATCAAAGTATTTACCCCTTTGTTAAAAACACGGACCCAGTAAAATACATTTCGGAAACGTCATTAACAAACTAGCCAGAATTTGTTCATCTAAAGATATAAAAGTCAGTTTAAAACCGCAATTTCTGTTATCAAACTTATTATAAAGGGTTTTTAGGGGTGTAAAACTTTAAAATGGAATAAAATAAGGATATATTTTTTAAATTGACATGAAATTTACTTTATTCGAAAGATAATATTCTGGCATATAACCGCCACGGCTGGCTCGGACGTAGTCTAATCTGGAGGTCCAATTTTCGATGACTTTTTCCAACATTTGTGGCCGTATATCGGCAATAACGCGACGAATGTTGTCCTCCAAGTGGTCAATGGTTTCGGGCTTATCGGCGTAGACTAACAACTTCACATATCCCTACAGAAAATAGTCTTGGAGGCCAATTCACGGGTCCGAAACGTGAAACTAAGCGGTTACCAGACGTTTCTTTCAATAAATCAATTGTGGCACCAGCTGTGTAACATGTTGCCCCGTCTTGTTGAAACCACAGCTCGTGTGCATCATGATTGTTCAATTGATGAACGAAAAAGTTAGTAATCATAGCTCTATAGCGATCACCATTGACTGTAACGTTTTTGCCAGCATCGTTTTTAAAGAAGTACGGACCAATTATTCCACCAGCCCATAAAGGACACCAGTCAGTTTTTCTGGATGTAACGGGGTCTCAACATGAACTTGAGGATTATCATCACTCCAAATACGGCAGTTTTGTTAATTGTCGTATCCATTCAACCAAAAGTGAGCTTCATCGCTAAACGAAATTCGCTTATGAAAATCGGGAACAACGGCAATCTTGTTTTGGGCCCATTCACCAAATCACGAAGTATAGATACAAGAAGTCCGAACGGTATAGGCTTTTCCGCAGTATTCGTGGTATACAATATTAAACCCAGATCATAGTTCTCTTTTCTGCCACTAGCTGCGCAAATGTTCAGGACGTACCGATGTTATTATTATTATCAAACGTAAATACGCGCTGTCGAATGTCGAAATTATTAAAATTATAAAACTAAGTATAAAATATTAATGTAATTGTTTAAAAATAGTTTTAATAAAAAAAATGGGAAGGTGTTGTGCTGTTCATGGTTGCCTCAGTGGCCGAAAGGCAAGTGGAAATGTGGCTAAAGTTGGTATATTCAAAGTTCCGAAAGTGAGTAACCTAAAAATAATATTAAACATCAGTGTTGTTAATAAATATTGTATTGTATACACTAGTGTATTTGTCAAATCTAAATTGTTTGGTATTTAAATGTTAAACGTCTTTTATTTATAACTAATACGATTAATAAATAATATATTTGATTGTAATCAATTAATTACTTTCCTATTATCAAGCATTGTAATACTGAAATAAATAGGTATTTAACCATTTTTGAATTTATATTTACTACTTAATTTGCAGAAACTATGTTTAAATTCTTTACTTCACTTACGGTTTGTTTAATAGTTTAACACGTAGAGACAAAAGATGAACTATAATTTTAATTCTTAAAGACCTGTTGATAACATTAATTTATTTTTTTAATAAAATTGTTTGCTGCTGGTTAACTGTATTTATTTACTAATATCACACATTTTTAGCTTTGCAGATTATCGAAATAATATTTTCAGAGCTGTCAGGTGGCTGTCAGTATCAACAAGATTACCCGCGTAAGGATTTAAACGAGTACTTCCTCAAAAGCGGCGCGCTCTACCGGCAAAACATTCTGTCCCTTAAAATGCTACCATTTATTTAACATTACGTTCGGACTCCTTGTATCTATACTTCGTGCACCAAATATACACCATGCTGGTGATCGTGTGGCTTCAATTCTTGCACGTGTTGAATTTTGTAAGCACGCAAATGAAGATTTTTCCGCAAAATCTTCCTTAAAGTGGATGGACACATCCAATTCCTGTGCAGGGTGGCGGATAGATTGATTCGGGTTTTCCTCTATGCTACGCTCTACAGCAGCAATCGATTCTTCTGTACGCACTTTACGACATCTCTGTGGATGCGTATTATCATTTACAGTAAACGTGGTGCGAAAACGTTGCGTAGTTAATCGAATTAATTGCTCTGATGGACGATTATGTTAACCGTAAAATGGACATAGTACGTATTTCGAACAGAACCATGATTTTCAAAATAAATTTGCACAATTTGGAAGCGTTGTTCAGGCGTCAGTCTATTTATGATGAAATGCCAAACCAAACTAAACATAAATCACTTGTCAGCTGATAAGATGGCCGCCGGTTAAAATAGTGTTGCCAACTTAAAGTTCTATACCTCTAAAAAAAACCCGTTATAATGCTAAAGACAAAAAAATATATACAACAAGACGGGGGTTTATAAGCTTATCTGTTCGGACTGTCATAGCTTCTATGTTGGAATGACTACAAGAAATTTTTATATATTCCTATTTGATACCTCTAACTAAAGGCAAACTTTTTATTAACGTTTAAAACAGTTTAGTTGCTTAGTTTTTCAATTTTTTCATTGATGTGTATAAGTTGAATGAATAAGTAGTGTGAATAAATAAAGTGGTAGAAAACAAAGAAATTAGTTTTATTTCATCATGAGGGATGTAAAACTTTGGAAAATCTTTGCTTCACTTTTTACTTATTTTACTTTACTTACTTATTTTGATTTAATCAAAAATAATAAACTAAACTGTGCTTAGTAATTATTATACATAATTATTTAGTCATTCTTCTATTTTAATACATAAATATGAAATACTTTTAAAACCTTGGTTGTCTCACAGATGTATAAACACAAAATTTTGTATCCTAAAACGAAACCCTTACGCTCAACGCTGTTTCAACAGTTAAGCTGGTTTTCTGTAAAGTTCTGTTTTAAATGTCGATTGTGTTTTGGTTATTAAAATGTCTAAGAATGGTAATTTGTTATTCTGTTCAAGCTCTAGTGTAAACTGAATAGTTTGTTCTATTTTGTTTATGTCGTTAAGTAATGCATGTAAATCCTCAAGATTATGTTCTCAAATAACGAATATGTCATCAACATAACGCCACCAAACCAAAGGTTTAATCTGTTTTGAGAAAATTGTTTGTTCTTCAAAATACAAAAAATTGCATTTATAAAATCCCGTGTGAATGTAATAAATTCTATATTGGAGAAACCTCTAGACCTCTGAATGTTCGAATAAACGAACACAAAAATTACATAAAAAAACGACAATTTGAAAAATCCAAAATTTGTGAACATGCTTGGGACCTTGATCATAAAATACAGTTTCAAAATTCAGTTAAATTACACAAAGAAGAACACAACTCCAAAAGAAAACTAAGAGTCTGTTTTAATTTTGTTAAATGAAAACGATTGTATTGCTACTACCTCCGTAGAATTCAGTCGTTCCTGGTTGACGATGATAAAGGAAGAAATTGCTAATGGTCATGTACTTGTGAACAACCCAATATCGGGATAGTTCTTAAGGTTTTTCCTAGGTTTTCCCTTATGATTTTAATGGGATCATTGAATCAACACAGTTCTTTGGTCAGATTTTTGGCGAATGCACTATCTTATAACAAAGTCGCACCTAGGAGCGCCACATAAAATTCTGAAGATCTCCCTTTCAAATTCTTCCAATTTGAAAGGAACTTTATGATTATATGATCTTTAGAAGTTTCTGTGCTACCCTGTATATTACAAATAAAATGCTCTTAGTTACGTCAGAAATGAAATAATACACATTGTCAAATATTTTAATTTACATCTTAGGTGCCTTTTTAATCCGTAGTTTCTTAACCATTGACAACGGGGTGTGATCTAGACCCCGAAACGTTTGGAATATACAGCAATTTTCATTAAACTGTGGTGTTATTTCCCAAGAAATACTTAGACATTGAAAAATATGCCACAAGTATCATTCAGAAAACATAATACTGTTGAAAATATATTGCTTCTAGTCGAAAACCTTCATCAGTCGCGCTCCCTTCAACTGTCTGAATCTCCAATAGTTGGTATCATAATTTCTTTGACAGGTTCTCGTGAATCTACGAATTCTTTGTCTTTAGAAATCACAAGGAAACGGCTTTATATGTAGTATGACTCCTGATTTAGGTTCTCTGAAAGCTAGTTTTCCCTCTAACTTCTAGATCTCGAAATTCACTTGGGCATAAAACCCTATATCATGTTATGAAACTGACGTAACTTGCTTAATTTTACTTAGCAATTAAATTGTTGCTTAATTACATGTACATGTCAGGATTCTAGAAGAAATGTAATTATGTAGTTGACACACAACTAGTGTATTGTTTCTTTAAAGTTATAAATAAATTTATGTCATCATACAACTGTTATTTCGCATTGCAAGTACAAGTTAATACCTGTACTTAACTTTTGAAATGACAAGTAAGTTATACAGTGTGCAATATACCTAATGAGTAACATCATAATAAACTATTTTCGCTTTTCACTATCAAACACATACGCAAAAAATTCGCATGAATAACCGCGAATACGAATGCGAATATTAAAAAACACACGAATATTCGCTGATGCGAATGCGAAAATTCGTTACATCCCTAGTACAGCGTAAACGAACTAACAGAAAGCAGTAGATACCTTCAGAAATAATTGAGATGGCAGAAAAATACGAGTACTAACCTCTAATGGTACCGGTGGGTCATTGCACTCTACCCTTTTTTCAGCTTCCAGAAGCCTTTCTATAGGCATCTCAGCTTGCAAGTTAGGCGAGGATTCCGCTTCTGAGGTGTCTTTTGTTCTTTGCCTTTCCTCTTGCACAGCTTCCCTCTTCATACCCATAGCCAGACATTTTTGATACCTACAGTACTGGCATCTAAAAAAAACACGAATCATTTATTTTTAAACTAAGGAAGACATTCAGGGCTGAGTATTGTCTACCCCACAGAAATATAAATAAATATAATAAATTAGTAGCAGACTGCCGAATATGCTAATAATAAATTTTTGATTTATTCAAGCAATCTTCCAAATCCCCGTTCGTCATTTGTATTAAAGTGCCAACCGTGTCTCGATTAATGATGTTTCGACTCCTGTTTTAGAGACGATCTCAAGAGTCAATGAAACACGAAATGAAACAAAAAAGTTAGAAATCCTAGATTGAACTCTGGGACTTGGTCTGTCTATTACCACAATGTCACTAGACTAATGATTTTATGATGTTTAGTTTCCACGGAAATCTAGATGGTTCAAAAGAGTTTGAAGGTCTTTGAAAGTCTACAATTTGCTCCTCCTAGCTTAAACAGTCTCAAATATACAGATAGAGCAATGGTTAAATTGGGAAAGATTTGCAGTTTTACTGGCCCAATTTAATGACACTTTCGGATTTTTGTAAAAAGTCATGGCTTACTAGATATTTTGAAAAAACGAAATTCTGTCGATTTAGTCAAATCGCTCTAGCTCCTTTGTTTTTGATTTTATAAAAAAAGTGTAAATGTCAAAATTGAAGGGAATTGTATCCCGAATAGGATTGTCATGTCCTCGTTTGTGTGACAGCTCTCGTTTTCGAGATATGACACAAACTCAACTTTTTTTGAATGAAAACCATAGTTGGCTATGACCTCAAAAAATCGGACATTTTTAGAGGTTTCCAGCGATATAATACTCGATATAGTTATTCTTAAAAATGACGAAGTTATGGATGCTTTTCTCTCTTATTTTCACTTCAGCCACAATAATCGAGTGCTTATCTTTGTCAATAACATTGTAATTTATTTAGTAGACTTACCTATTTCTTTGTCTTTTATCGATTATACAGTTCTTTTCCTCCCTACAAGCGTACGATAAGTCCTTTCTTACTGTCCTTTTGAAGAAACCTTTGCAACCCTCGCAACTGAAACAAAAATGAGAAATTAATCACTTATTCGGTTATGTTTTATAAGATAAGATACATATAATTTAAATGTTCAAGTGTCTGGCATTTCATTACTGTAAAATATGTTTTAATCCTGTAATAATATTTAGTATATTAACTATAATTCTACATTCCTTGCTACTGCGCCAATTCCGTGCTTAAGCAACTACCGCGTTGGATCACAAAACCAAGAAGTTGAAAGGAAAAATAGTACAATCCGGATATTACAAACGAACAACAGTCGAATTCAATGTATAGACCAGATGGGAAACTATTAGAAACAGAAGAATGAAAGTAAGCAAGAAAGAACTAAAACCAACATTGAAAAGGAAAAATAATAGGCACTTTGATGACATATGAGAAACTAGGTTTGACTGCCCACAGAAGAGAAATAAAGAGCAAAGATAAAGGAATGTATAAAATGATAAATTGTGAAAATCAAACCTATTGCATTTCAACTATATTGTAATGATTTTATTTTACACTCTGCGTTCTTGGATTTATTTAAACACCGAATGCAACTATTATAAATTATTTCCGTTAATTTAATATTTACACAATTATATACAATTTATTTTGAACACCTACTGTTTATTAGACGGTAACCGAATACTGAATAAATCCTTCCCTTCCCGTTTTTATATATTTCTTCTCGGAAGAGCCTAGAAGATCAAACAGCCGCCGAGAAATTTCCTTCAAGAATTCTCGAACACTCGAGGAGTTTTAACAGCGGTACCTTGATTCTCAGGCGTTTTATTTTATAATAACTTCGAATATCTTAAAAACAACCTTTTTAGGGTTTCGTATATACAATATACGGATACCCTTATAATATCACTCCGGTTTTCTGCCTCTGTCACATCACAGAAATTTTCTCCTAAACTACTGGACGGAAGAGGTTGAAATTTGGTATTAATGTATAGTTTGGTGACACGATTAGGAGTACATATCCTAAAAGAAATTTAGATTTTAGGGGTACTTTTGTGAGAAAAACTAAAAAAATCGACCTTTGCCCCCCTGATTTCCAAAACTACTGAACCTAAAATTAAAAAAAAAGGAAATATAGAACGTTGCCCGAACTTTACAGGAAAAATAAGGAGAAACCATTAATGTTAATTTTGGGGGGCAAAGTATATTAAATGAAAATTTAAAAATAACAAATTTTTCAAACGTATTATGTAATACATCAAATGAAAGGTCCCATTGTGAGGAACACAAATATATTTTTTTCATATTAAAAAAAAGATATTAACGAAAATATTACCAAATTTACCCATCCCCCCTTATCTCCAAAACTATAAATCGTAAAGTTTTGAAAAAAAATTAGAGGTATAGGGTCCGACCTGAAGTTTACTGGAAAAATAACGAGAAACCTATACTTTTAATTTTGGGGCGCAAATTACAGAATTAAATGAAAAATATAAAATTAAAATTGTTTCTAACGCATCATGTTATATATCAATTAGAAGGGCTCATTATGGCGAAAACAAAAATATTTTTTTCATATTTTTAAAATAAATAAATTAAAAGATATTAACAAAAATATAAAAAAATACCCATTCCCCCCCTCTTATCTTCGAAACAATAAGTTGTAAAATATTAAAAAAAAATAGAGGTATAGCCCCTCACCTGAACTTTACTGGATAAATAAGGAGAAACCCCTAATATTCATTTTGGGGGGCAAATTATAGAAATAAATGGAAAATAAAAAAGTATAATTGTTTCTAACGGGTCATGTAATATATCAAATAACAGGGCTCAATATGACGAATACAAATATATTTTTTTAATTTTTTTAAAATGAATATTTTAAAATATATTAAAAAAATATTTTAAAGAAATTACCCATTCTCCCCGTTATTTCCCAAACTATAAGACCTCAATTTTTTTGTTTATAGGAAAAATATGAAAAAATCTCTAATTCTATTATTTGGCCCCCAAATAATGGAATTAAACGGAAAATAAATTATTAGAAAACCCCCATAGTAATTTTAGGGACAAATTATACAATTAAATGGAAAATAAAGATTCAATTTTCAAACGCATCATGTAATATATCAGATAAAAGGCTCATTATGTGAATTATAAATGTATCATATTTTTAAATCATTTGTCTAAAAGATATTAACAAAAATATTAAACATCGACATAATTCACTTTAGAAAATTCACTATTTAAATTTTTAAAAAATATATTTTATTTATATATATATATATATATATATATATATATATATATATATATATATATATATATATATATGAAAGAGCTCATTATGGCGAAAACAAATATTTTTTGTCTCATATTTTTATAATAAATAAATTAAAAGATATTAACAAAAATATAAAAAAAATTATCCATCCCCCCCATCTCTGAAACCATAAGCTGTAAAATTTAAAAAAAAGAGGTATCGGGTCTCACCTGAACTATGCTGGAACAATAAGGAGAACCCCCTAATATTTTGGGGAGCAAATTATAGAATTAAATGGAAAATAAAAAATTGTTTCTAACGGATCAAGTAATATATCAAATCACAGGGCTCATTATGACGAATACAAATATTTTTATTTTATTTTTTTTAAATGAATATTAAAAAAATATATTGAAAAAAAACCCATTTCCCCCTTTAATTTTTTCGTTAACAGGAAAAATACGAAGAAATCCCTAAAATTAATATTGGGGCCCAAATTATAGAATTCAAGGGAAAATAAAAAAATATTTTTTTAACGCATCATGCAATACATCAAATGAAAGGGCTCATTATGAGGAATACACATATATTTATTTCATATTTTTAAAATTAATTGTTTACACGATATTAACATAAAGATATAAAAAATTCTCATTCTACCTAAAATTTTGAAAATAACTACTGGGGCTCACTTGAAATTTATAAGAAAAAATATTAGAAAAACCCCATAGTACTTTTAAGGACAAATTATACAATTAAATGGAAAATAAAGATTCGATTTTCAAACGCATCATATCAGATAAAAGGCTCATTATGTGAATTACAAATATATCATTTTTTTAAATCATTTGTTTAAAAGATATTAACAAAAATATTAAACAAAGAACTTAATTCCCACTTTAGAAACTACACTATTTAAATTTTGAAAAATATATTTTATTTATATTTTCAAATAATTGAATATAATAATTTATAATTTAAAATTTGACCTATTTTGCCCTTTATCTTCCAATCGACAGAGCCTCAAAATTCAGACAATCGATTATAAAAGGCTTCCCTGAAAGTTTATTAGTAAAATAAAACTCTAATGTTAATTTTTGGGGGCCAAATTAGAAAATTAACTACTTATGTATTCTTATAAAAATCAAGCGAATCCTGAAGCAGATAAAATAAAGTCTATGTGTGGAAAATGAAAGTGTATATTCTTTATAAATTTAAAACGCTTCCTTTAAAATATATTAGGGTAAATATAAGAAAATGCACTCATTCCCTGCTTGTCTGAAACTGGAATATTCGAATCTTGAAGGTGGTACGGAACCCTATGCGAGTCCAACTAGCACTTGACCAAATTATTTATGGAAAATATTAATCGGAAAAGTGGAAAGAAGCTTTCAACTCAAGTTATAATGCTGGAGCATTTAAATCTTTCAGTTTAAGATTGCTAATAGTTTCCTTGTATGAACAGATACTCTGGCCTTCCGTTCTTTGATGTTCCCTTTGAGTCATTGACAATTCTTTATGACATATCATAAATAAACCGAATGATAAATTTCGAATCTACCGACGAATTATTAAGACACAGCATAGAAATAAATTTTGTAGGTAAATATAGCTCCGTAACTATGTTGTACGATATTAGTTGGCCAATTATAACACTTTTGAGATATGACGCCGGCAATCAAATTTATGTTACGTATCATTGTTTATGCAATACATTAAAGTTAGCATCTGTTGTATTTAATCATATAATTACGGAGGGAAACATAGATCGAGAGACTTATTGAGAGCTACGAGTTAATGGAAATATTAAAAACTAAAGAAAGTCATTGTAGTTGTGTTTATGGTAATGTTTTGTAACAAGAGAGCTTTTCTGTAGTAAATTCCACCAAAAAGAATCTTTTAGATAAATACATTTTTAAAACATAACAAAATTTGTATATTTCAGATACTCCCACCGTTTCAGGATCTAAATCAAACCAAACACAACTGAATAAAGAAATTTAGCATTCACAATTGGACATTAAATGTTTGACAATAAAACTGATGTAACTAAGAGAATAAAATTCCTTAAGAACGTAATAAATTCTATTTTGGGGAAACCTCTGGACCTCTAAATGTTCGAATAAATGAACAATTTTAGACATTATTAACAATAAAGGTACTTTATATTTAAGCATGACAAATCTCGTATACAGTTGAAAAAGTAATGATAACAGTATAGGTACGTTTTAGGCCATAAAAATCATTTTTTCAATTTTTTTTTTCTGTAAATATTATTCATAAGGAAGTTCTCCGTTTGATTTCAACTTATGAAGACACACTGTGTACAGGGTGTCTCACGAAGCTGGGCGGCTACTTTTAACTAAAAAAATATTGATATTAAAATTCTGAAAATTTTGCAATGTAGGCTAGCCGCTAGGTTCTATGTGACTAAAATATTTTCAGAACTGTTGCACTTCCGGTTATACCGGAAGTAGATCACAACTTTCATATATCAAATAGAACACTCTGTATGTTATTGGATATTTGGCTGCTACTTTAAAGTCTAGATTAATTTTATACACAACATGTTATATCTAAATTTAATCATTCTTAAGATATCTGCATTTTTATGCCAAAAATGACTAAACAACTATCTGTTTTAAAACGGGTTTTTGACATGTTGGAAAACTCAAGCCAGCAATCAGCGCTGATAAAAATCACCCTTTTTCTACAGGGTGTTCTTAAAAAATAGCGAAAATCACGTTCACAATATGCTGAAAACACAAAATTTTCTAATAGAAATTCCCATTTTTTTGCCGGGAAGTTATTTAGCACTAAAAATGAAAGTAACAAAACCTCATAACTCAATGAAATTACAAAAAACCGTTTTCCCGCCCCTTCAATTATGATGTCGACTTTGCTTGGAAAAATCAAGTTAGCCGTGGCTGCTAGAGAAATATCTGATGGCTAAGAAATGTCACTCAGTTTTTCAAAATTGATAACAATGCCTGCATGCATCAATTACTCTAACGAAGATTACTTCGATTATGGAGAGAAATAAAGTATTGTTAGGAATATGTAAGACATTTGCGGCTAGATATCCGGAGAAGCAGAGGTCATCAGAGAAGACAATTAAACGAACAATTTTAAGAACTTCGGATCAGTCAAACGAACAATTACGAAAAATAAGGCCAATAGTGAAATTTCAAATTTGACTTACTTTCAAACGTATCCGAAAGCAAGTATTAGACAAAGACTACTAAAATTGGGATTTTCAAAAAAGCTTTATTCACAGAATATTGAAAAAGCACAAATTTCATCCGTACTCCCTTTCTTTAGTACAAAATATTAAACTGATTATCCGAGACGCCTAAAATTCTGTCAATTTATTTTTACATGGTTCCAAGGAAACATTTATTTTTGGGCAATATCAATTGGCCAGATGAGGAAAAATTCACCAAATACGTGGGCTGCCTTTTATATTTCGGGATTGGACAACCCTAGTGTTGCAATCTGACAACTGACAGCTCTATCGTAAAGTTTGACATTTTTGAGGTTATACGTACTCAGAACGTTTTGACATACGAGCGCTATGTGTTGTTTACAGTAACTTAAAGGATTCATCTCGGCCAAAAAAATGGAATTAAATCGTGAACATTTTCGTGCGATTATTTTTTACAACTTTCGACGTGGATTAAGTCAACAAGAGTACATGGATGAACTTAATTTAATTTTTGGCAATGAAACTCCATCAAGGACCACTGTTTATCGATGGTATGGTGAATTCAATCGAGGTCGTAGTTCACTCCAAGACGGATTTCGTGACGGTCGTCCAAAAACAGTTGTTGTTCCGGAAACCATTGATGCTGTGCGCGAACTAATATTGCAAGATCGTCATGTGACCTATCGTGAGATTGAGTCAACCTTACACATTAGTGGGATCAGCATACATTCAATATTGCATAAACATTTGAATGTCAAAGAAATTTGTTTATGTTGGATCCCACACAATTTGTCAATCGTTCAAAAAAAGGCTCGTGTCGATTGGTCGAAAGAAAAGCTCAAAAAATACGATCGTGGTGCTTCAAAACACGTTTATGACATAGTGACAGGTGATGAATCGTGGATTTACGCGTATGAGCCCGAAAGTAAACAGCAGTCGACTGTATGGGTGTTTCAAGATGAGCCGAATCCAACAAAAGTTGTGCGCGCACGAAGCACTTCCAAGCAAATGATCGCCAGTTTTTTCGGAAAAACTGGAAATGTCGCAACCGTACCACTAGAACAACGCAGAACAGTCAATTATGAGTGGTACACAACCTTTTGTTTGCCAGTTGTCTTCCAAGACATGAGGAAAACCAATCGCCGAAGACGAATCACTTTTCACCAAGACAATGCGAGCTCTCACACATCGGCTCAAACAACTGCATTTTTGACCACTCAAAACATCGATTTGATGAGTCATCCGCCGTATAGTCCTGACTTGTCACCAAATGACCTCAATTAGAGTGAAAAAAGTGCTTCGACAATTGGTTCAAACGCATGCAAAAGTGTATAGATCTTCATGGGGAATATTTTGAAAAACAATTAAGTGATTTTCGATGATTAATATTTGTTTTTGTTCTCTAATCCCGAAATATAAAAGGCAACCCTCGTCTATTTAGTAGGCACAATTTCCATTAATAGAGTGAGTCTAATCCTCCTGAGTTTCGATGTAGAAATTACCAACAGAGTTGGCAGTTTAATGTTTATTGTGCAGTAAGAAACGACGGATTGGTTAAACTACATTTTTCTGAAGAAAATTTATATGGTAAAATTATAAATATGTTATACCTTTTGCTTTATGCCCTGCTTTTTTAATTTTTATAGGTGAATGTTATTTTATGAGACTTTGAAGCCACGTATCTGGAAAATTTATCATTGGCCAATTATTGGGAATTATTTAGAAGAGTTATGATGTTTAGATATAGGGAACGTAATACAAAGTTACCTTTATTTTTAGTGCTGAATAAGATCCCGACAAAAAAATTGCCCCCCAAAATAAATATTAGGGGTTTCTCCTTATTTGTCTAAAGTTCAGGTGAGGGGCTATACCTCGAATTTTTTTCAATATTTTCCAGCTTATGGTTTCGGAGATAAGGAGGGGGGAAATGGGTAATTTTTTTTATATTTGTGTTAATATCTTTTAAGTAATTTATTTTAAAAATATGAAAAAAATATATAACTTCAGGTCAGAACCTATACCTCTAATTTTTTTCAAAATTTTACGTTTTATAGTTTCGGAGATAAGAGGGGGGGAATGGGTAAATTTTGGTATATTTTCGTTAATATCTTTTTAAATAATTTTTTTTTAAATATGAAAAAAATATATTTGTATTCCTCAGAATGAGACCTTTCATTTTTTTTATTTTAAAATTTTTATTTAATTCTATAATTTGCCCCCCGAAATTAATATTAATGGTTTCTCATTATTTTTTCTGTAAAGTTCGGACAACATTCTATATTTCCCATTTTTTTCAAAATTTCAGGCTCAGTAGTTCCGGAGATCAAGGGGGGGAGGGTCGATATTTTTAGTTTTTCCTCCCAGAAGTAACCCTAAAATGAAAATTTCTTCATTTACGATTTGTACTGCTGATCGGGTCACCAAACTATACATTGATACCAAATTTCAACCTCTTTGGACCAGTAGTCTAGGAGAAAATTGCTGTGATGTGACAGAGGCAGAAATCCTGAGTGATATTATAAGGGTATCCGTATATTGTATATCGGAACCCTAAAAATGTATTGCTTCTAAATAATATATTATATAAAGAATATATTGAACCGGTATAATCACTATTTATTAAAGTTTGAATAGTATTTATTAATCCACTTCTTCACTGCATTTGATTGAAGGCTTCACATAAATAACGAGGAAGGCATCACGAGTCTTGGCATCACACTCCAATAAACACGAAAAGCGTTTTGGGCTCAGCAGCTGAGCCATTAATTTTTTTTCGTCTGCGGTATCTACAGTCGCGAAGTAAATGCAGTTGAAAGATAGGATAATGTCTCAATGCCATGAGCACTAATAATAAGTAAACGTTCAAACAGGTGTACCAGAGTCAAGGAAGGTGAACCGAAATTACAGCCAAGTTGAAAAGTCATTAAAAAAAATAACTAACAGCAAGATCGTTGCCAATGCAATATGTTTCGAGCCACGAGTTCAAAGATATGCTGAACGGTACGTTTGTCTTTGCCATAATGTTAAATTGGGCGAGGAAAATGACAAAATTCTAGTGGAAATGTTTGGGTGGTGACCTAAATATAATTAATTTTTGTATCATGCAAGCATTCCTTGAGTGATATGGGCGGTTTATCCATTGCACTCTAGAAATATCGTTGAAAATAAAATATATATTGCAATAAACTCCGTGGATACAATTAATTAATTCAAAAAACTAATATTCACTTCACTTACTAGAACTTTGATTCTATACAATAACATCTAAAACATAACAACAAATAAGCTGAATACAATAACTGTAACTAAACTAAAAATCGGCCTATACATGGTGAGTTTTTTTTTGATGATTAGTATGGGGATCTCGGAAACTAGCGGAGATAGAGCAATGGTTAAATTGGGAAAGATTTGCAGTTTTACTGGCCCAATTTAATGACACTTTCGGATTTTTGTGGCTTACTAGATATTTTGAAAAAACGAAATTTTGTCGATTTAGTCAAATCCCTCTAGCTCCTTTGTTTTTGATTTTATAAAAAAATGTACATATCAAAACTGAAGGGAATCGTATCCCGAATATGATTGTCATGTCCTCGTTTGCGTGACAGCTCTCGTTTTCGAGATATGACACAAACTTATCTTTTTTTGAATGGAAACCATAGTTGGCCATGACCTCAAAGAATTGGACATTTTTAGAGCTTTTCAACGATATAATACTCGATATAGTTATTCATAAAAATAACGGAGTTATGGATGCTTTTTTCTCTTATTTTCACTTTTAACGTAGTTAGCCATGAAATAGATTGATTTATTAATAACTATTCCAAAAAACATTGAACAATTTTTTTATTAGGTATATCAAATATAACGAAAAAACTAAATATGTAGGTACTTACTCAAAACTTAAGAAATTAAAGTACATAATAATGGTTACAATTTATGTTCGAAAAGTCCACCATTGTTATTTGGACAAAAATTGCATCTTTTTAAGATTGACATTACCGCTTTCGTCACAGATCGCCTATTAATTTCTTCAATTGCTTATAATACCGCCTCCCTTAGGTCACCAACTGTCTCATACTTTCTTTTGTATACTTTGTTTTTTAGCGCACCCCATACATAGAAGTCTAGAACTGCCAAATCGAGAGACCGGGGTGGCCATTCGCGTGGGCCATTTCTTTCTATCCAAGAGTTTGGGTAGATATTATCTAAATGTTGTCTTACTAATAACCAGTTATGAGCAGGTGCTGCATCATGTTGGAACCACTCAATTTCTAAACGAGTTCTCAAATTCAAATTATGCAACATGTCTTGAAAAGTGTATTGCAAGAAATGCAAGTAGCGCTCCCCAGTAAGTGATTCGTCATAGATAAAAGGCCCCAGAATAGTAGACCCTATGATACAACACCAAACATTAAAAACAAATTTTATCTGGGGTCGTCTTTGTTCTACATGGAAAGGGTTTTCTTTAGCCCAGATATGCACATTGTGTCTATTGAACATACCGCAGTTAGTAAATCTAGTTTCATCTGACCATAACACCTTTAATGGAAACTGCGGATTGTCAAGGCACATGTTTCTAAACCATTTACAAAACAAAATACGTCGATGTTCGTCACCAGCAGGCAAAGTTTGAGAAACTGAAAGTTTGTACGGGTCGAACTTGTGCGCTTTCAGTACCTTAACTACAGTTCGTTGAGATGTGCCAGCTTCTGCCGCAATCTCACTAGTTGATGTAGATCGATTCTGATTTACCATTGCCAAAATATTTATTTGTACTGCTTCGTCAATTTGATTATGTTCCTTTGGTGGTTTAGTAGAAGATCCATATCTGCGTAAACTATCGTAAAGCCTCTTAAATGTATATTAAGCAGGTTGACGACGATTAAAATATCGATGAAAGTATTCCTCAGCTGCACGAACTGAATTTTTATGGCATATGATATAACATTCCACCGTATTCAGTTTTTCTTCGTTAGACTATTCCATTTTATCGCGAAAACTTGTCAACGTCGACTGTCAGTTTAGCACTTCTAATGGAATTACTCTCATATGAGGAAACGTCAAAGTGAAAACAATCTTTTTCATGGCTACCTACGTTAAAAGTGAAAATAAGAGAGAAAAGCATTCATAACTCCGTTCTTTTTATGAATAACTATATCGAGTATTATATCGTTGAAAAGCTCTAAAAATGTCCGATTTTTTGAGGTCATAGCCAACTATGGTTTCCATTCAAAAAAAGATAAGTTTGTGTCATATCTCAAAAACGAGAGCTGTCACCCAAACATATTTACACTTTTTTTATAAAATCAAAAACAAAGGAGCTAGAGGGATTTGACTAAATCGACAGAATTTCGTTTTATCAAAATATCTAGTAAGCCATGACTTTTTACAAAAATCCGAAAGCGTCATTAAATTGGGCCAGTAAAACTGCAAATCTTTCCCAATTTAACCATTGCTCTTATCTCCGCTAGTTTCCGAGATCCACATATTGATCATCAAAAAAAAACTCACCCTGTATATATATGTTTCTAATATTCTTACGAGTATGAAATATTAGTGAAGGTCCTTGGATTTCTCGCTTACGTTGGTTTGTCTTAAAAATGACACATGTTGACCCTTTGTAAGAGAAGCTTCGGTTGAAAACCAACAACCAAATCTCGATCTTAATATGAATTAATCAACTATCAATTCAAAATTAATTACACCAGCAACGTCAAATTACAAAAAACTGACACCCGCCAACTTGATTTGTGATGCTTGTAATTTTTCGCTGGTGTCGAAAATTCACGTTACAAAACCAACTTATCCCAGAAAAATTTTTCACTAGATTATAACAATTACGCTGCCATAAAGATGTCAATGACAACAGTAGATAAAAATCTAAAAATAAAAAAAAGTTCATCACGATGATCTCTATTATTGAAAGTCTGAAGGTTATTCGGGGATGGTCGCGATGATTGTTTTTGGAAACCAACCAAAATCTACAACAACACGACTCCTTTAATTATTTTACAGATGTCAGTAGGTTTGAACGCATATCCAAATTCAAAATAAAATTAATGTGGGATGATGCTCTCGCTAATAAATGCGTTGTCTCAAACATTGTACGAGATAAATTCGATGGCTTCCATATAAATTAGAAACTTGTTTGTTTTTCCGAAACGGATGTAGCTTACAGAATGTTCCGAGATATAAATAAAGGAGTCGCTGTTAATTTCAGTTTATTGGTTTGTCTATACATCGGAGTTGTGTGTTGTTGTCTTTTGTCAACATTACTTTCCAGCAAGTCTGTAAAGTAAATATTGTAGAATGCGCGAAAGTCTGAATAAGTATATAAATTTTTTTTTAAACTGGGATCAAAGGAGGAAAAAAAAAACAAGAATTTAAATAATTAAACCACTCATATTAATTTAAGATAAAAACATAAATACATGGTTTTATGAAGTACAACAGAGAGCGATATTTTTTATACATACAGTGCCAGTCAAAAGCCCTCTTGTATCTTTTGAATAGTTATTAACCGACTTAATGATCTGTATATATGTTTTTTAATGTGTGTTCAGCTCAAGGAATTTGGATATTTTAAATTGGATTCTGTTAAGAGGCATCCCGAAGTGGTCGCATATTTTTTTTCAAGGACATAGGTTATACCGTTATTTAGAAAATTGACAAAAACTTTTTGGTCGATTTTCTTATACAGTGATGGGCAAATGTGTGGAACCAAGTAAATATATCTGGATTTATTAGAGATATCAAAATGAAATTTGCAAGGTGGATACTGCAGTAGATTGCCTGTTTCTTTCCAAATTTTTTACAATTTCGAACTTCCTGTTTTACCAGAAATAATGTCGATTTTAAAATTTGCAATGAAACACCCTGTATAGTATTTTAGTTTTTGATGAAACATTTTATTGCGAATACAAAAATATTGGGTTTGATATTGTTTACTTCAATACCTACAGAGATATTAACAGAAAAGTAACTAAGGAAAGGAAAAATTCGATGGTAGCTAAACTCGGTTCAGATTTCATTTACGCCCGATATAAATAAACCGCTCGGTAAGGATTTGTATTTTTATTGGCCAATCGGTGGCATTGTACCGTCACAGCCAACAGCACTGCTTGTTCCATAGTCGAATACACGTGCGTTTGTTTAAATCAGGCGCAAATTAAATCTGAATCAAGTTTAGTAGTCCATGAAATTCATTGCAGAAGTGACAGTAGTTGTCAAAATAAGTTATTAGTTTTTTTTTATTTGAACGTAAAAAGATTGTATTGTTTTAATTTGATCGTAAAATGACTGAAGTAAGTGAAAGAGAAAGAATAGAAATATTAATCATGATTGGGTATGGGAAGAGGAAAAGGACGCATCAAGAAGTTTGTGACCTTTTTAACATTGTTCATCCGAATACACAAATATCCCGTTCAGTAGTGACGAAAACTTTGCGAAGGTACGACACAAGTGGAACAGTTAGCAATTTACCAAAAAGTGGACGGTTAAAAAGTGCAAGTAATGAAGATGTAGCTTAAAATGTTGCTATATCTTTGGAAGAAAATCCTCACTTATCCACTACCGACCTCGTCAATATGCATGGAATTAGCCGTCGTTCAGTAGGATGGATACTAAAGCGAGAAAAATCATCTATACAAAATTCGCCTCGTTCAAGAACTCTCCGAAGACGATTTCGACAGACGTTTGCAATTTCGTGAAACGATGATGGATATTTGTAACCGTGATAATAATTTTATAAGAAATGTAGTGTTTTCAGACGAGGCTACATTTTGTTTAAATGGTACGGTTAATCGACATAACTGCCGCTACTGGTCGCAAACTAATCCTAATTGGGTACAAGGGGCTCATACACAACATCCCCAAAAATTGAACGTTTGGGCCGGCATTTATAACAACAGAATCGTGGGACCCTTCTTCTCACAAGAAACTTTAAACGGAGATAGGTATTAACAGCTCTTGGAGACACAAGTTATTCCGGCATTGGGGGTAATGGACAATTACCAAATAATATCTGGTTTCAGCAGGATGGAGCACCACCCCATTACGCTCCCATTGTTCGAGATCATTTAGATAGGAGATTTCATCACAAATGGATTGGAAGAAGGGGTACTTATGAATGGCCTGCACGAAGTCCCGACCTTAATCCACTAGACTATTTTCTGTGGGGTTACTTAAAGTCTAAGGTTTTATGTTGATAGACCAAATAATTTGCAAGAATTAGCTGCAAGAATAACTCAATACATCCAGAGAATTCCACCAGAAGTAATAGCTATTGTTACTAGAGAATTTAAAAACCGACTTGCTTATTGTCAAGAAGTAAACGGTGCTCAGTTTGAACATCTAATACATTAAGTTTAGTTAAGTTTCAATGTTTTGAAAATCACTTTGATTTAGTTAATAATTATGATTATGTATTTCTTTAATGGATATTAGATTTTTCCTTTCCTTAATTACTTTTCTGTTAATATCTCGGTAGGTATTGAAGTAAACAATATCAACTTTATGGAAGATTTTGCGGAAAGATCTTGGTTTGCGTGCTTACAAAATTCAACTCGTGCAAAAATTGAAGCCACACCATCATCTAGCAGAGCGTACACTCGGTGAATGGGCCCAAAACAAGATTGCCGTTGATTCCGATTTTGATAAGCGAATTTTGTTTAGCGATGTTTAGAATCAAAACTGCCGTATTTGGAGTGATGACAATCCTCAAGTTCATGTTGGGACACCGTTACATCCAGACAAAATGACTGTTTGGTGTGCTTTATGGGCTGGTGGAATAATTGGTCCGTACTTCTTTAAAAACGATGCTGGATAGAACGTTTCAGTCAATGGTGATCGCTATAGAGCCATGATTACTAACTTTTTCGTTCATCAGTTGAACAATCATGATGCACACGAGCTGTGGTTTCAACAAGACGGGACAACATGTCACACAGCTCGTGCCACTATTGATTTATTGAAAGAAACGTTTGGTAACCGCATAGTTTCACGTTTCGGAGCCGTGAATTGGCCTCCAAGATCGTGGGATTTAACGCCGCTTGACTATTTTCTGTGGGGATACGTGAAGTCGCTAGTCTACGCCGATAAGCCCGAAACGATTGACCACTTGACGAACAACATTCGCCGCGTTATTGCCGATAATCGGCCACAAATGTTGGAAAAAGTCATCGAAAATTGGACCTCCAGATTAGACTACGTCCGAGCCAGCCGTGGCGGTCATATGCCAGAAGTCATAATCAAATTATAATGCCAGAGGATTATCTTTCGAATAAAGTAAATTTCATGTCAATTTAAAAAAAGTTTCCTTGTTTTATTCCTTTTCAAAGTTCTATACCTCTAAAAAACACCCTTTATTAGCAAATTGCCAAATTAACATACAAAAAAATTGTGAACATGTGAAGAGATAAGAAGATTACAATACACATTATTAATAATAACAAAATAAAAATGATTTTTTTTCATTAACAAACACTGAGATTCGAATATTTTTACAAAAATACGTATCCAGATTCTCTGCCTACCCCGATTTGAAACGACACCCGAATTTTATAAATAGACGAATGACATACGAAGGATTATCATTTGTTATATTCGAGCGTAGGACAGAAATATTTTTTCTTTCGAAAAGACATTAGGGAACAGATGCTTTCGTTAGCGTTCGAACTGTTTGTTTCTTGCATCACGGGACGCAAATAAATCTCGTTGCTAAATAATCCCGCATTCCGGCAGATCGATTTTTCAAAATTTAACCGGACCAAGTTAGAAAAACGAATATATCAGAAGAAGACAGACACGTCTTTTCGCTGTAATGTATTAATTTAAAAATCATATTTTCAGAACAAACGGAAATATAACAAATCTTAAATTATGTTTCTAGGATTATTGTAGAAGAGGAACAGGGCTAACATAAGAAAAATAAAAATACTTCATGGAACATTAAGTCCTGTGACTGGTACATAGACGGCGCTGTAAATGCCATTCCGCCATGTTTTTCAGCAGTACCTTCAGTTGTTATTGATTTATTAAAGGTTAAGTGGCATTTGTTGATGTTTTACATCAGTCCATAGAGCAAAATTGGAGGCATTTTTCGCCGAGTTCCAAAAAGGAGGAGGTTATCAATTCGTCTGCATTTTTTTATGTATGACCAACGATTATTCAAAAACGGCTTGGGAAATTTTGATGATTTAAACGGCATTATATTAAGGAACATTAACAGAAAAGTTCCATATAATTTTGTTTATAACATGAGATTTACAGTTTTCCAGAAAAATAGAATAAAACATTAAAAAATATATATATAACCGACTTCTACCTATAACTAAACAGCTAAAAATAATTATAACAAAATACAACTTTAGCAAATAAATATCACATTCAATGTTGTTAGATACCTACCCAGGCAGTAAAAAATGTATGTAAATATTAAAAGGTGCTCATTTTGTACAAATTAATTACCTACCTAAATCTAAAATCCTTCATTGCGTACTAATTCATCAAAATTGATTGTTGCTTGGCACCGACTTCAAAAATATACTAGATTGGTAGGTGATTAATATGTACAGAATGAGCACCTTTTAATGTTTACATTTTTTACTTCCTGGGTAGGTACCTAACAACATTGAATGTGGTATTTATTTGCTAGAGTTGTATTTTGTTATAATTATTTTAAGCTTTTTAGTTATAGGTAGAAGTCGGTTATATATATTTTTAAATATTTTATTTTCAACTTTTTCGTTTTTTTGAACTAAGGTAGTTTTCATTCTTTATTTTTTATTTTGTATGTTTAACTTTAATAGACAGAACCAGGTAACATCGAAAGCCTCACATTACACAATGATACTTTCTCATTTAAATTGACAGGTAAATCTTTACGAACAAAATGTACTAGTACGCGTTGACTTAATAAGCCCAAAATATATTTATGCTTTATGGACTACGCCATGTAACCTTTTTTCAACTTTTTTTGACAACCCTGTATAACTATAGATAATTCCACTCCAACCTATGTACCAACCATCCTGTACATACGAATGCCCACGGACAAGCATAAATTTGTTAGCTGCCTTCTGTAAACTATAGGACGGAGTAGAATCCATCCCATATTTACGGAGTCAAATCCGTTTTATATTTCAGCCATAGTATATAACTCCTTGTGGGCTACCCCATAAATTATTTAATTTTTAATATTTTATATTATCGCCCTTTGTAATATTAATTCCTCTCCACACTTCATGCAACTTCTTATGGGCTATAAAAGAAATAATTTTTTAATCACACTCTATAAATATATTTCAACTCCAGCATATATTTCAACCATCCTGTAGATGATTTGTTTACGTCCATATAACAGTTTTTTAATCACCCTATAAAATTTTAATTTCACATATTTTCCAACATTTTTATACCACCAAACCTCCAGTCCAGCCTATATTCCAACCATCCTGTATATACGCTGCCTATGGACCACTATCATTCTAGTCCGTCCGATATTTCAATCTTCATATAAATTTTGTTTGCTATAACTAAACACCCTGTCTATAAATGCACCAAATAGCAGTTTAAAGTTTGAGATGTGTTGTCACTGAATTTTCTATTAGGCCGGGAGAATGTGACAACCAAAAGCACCGTCTTCGCAAAATGGAAAAATTTGCATTTAAATAGATATTTGCCTGGTATACAAACAAAACGAGCTTGGTACTCGTTGATTTAAGGAGCCGAAAATACTGTGCTTTACTACCTATATGCTTGAGATGTACATAGAAAATGTTAAAATTCGCAATTAAAACTTCCAGTGCCTAAAATTACCGCACTATTACATTGGAATTAAAATATTTATGAGGAAATGTCCGTTATGTCATTTCGATGAAATTTTTGATAAGAATTTTGGAATTTTCGGCGATTTTCTGCGAAACTGCAAGTTGCACGTCGCAGAAAAGTGTATGAGATCACCTAAGGATCTTCCTTAATAGATTAAACGTTAAAAAACTATACCGATCCATAAGGAGTTATCGAAAAATCGACTAAAATATTAGGGATATTGGTTGATTTCCATGCACGCATGTGTTCATTCACAAATTTTATCCCTTTACCAGTAGAATTCTTTTCCAAAATTTGAAGTTTCACCATTCCGGATATACTCTATTAAACAAGACCATATTCATTCAAAACGATGCACCACAGGAGAAGAAATCAGGTAAAATACATACAAAAAAAAGCGAAAAAAAAACGCGACGAATTGATAACCTCCTACTTTTTTGGTCATTTTTGATGACAAATTTTCATCATAAATATATAGTGCAAATGTCAAGATATGCTATGAAAGATATCGTAGAGGGTGTTATTAATGGTTTTCATTTTGGTGCTTGAAGTCAGTTTATTTTAGAAGCGAAGTTAAGTTACAGTCGCGTGAAATTGTCAGTTTCTGTTAGAGACGAAGTTATGTTAGGGGGCTTATAGTCGCGTGAAATGACAGAAAATATACCGTTAATTTATCGAATCGAAAATTTCTTATATATGTCGGCGAACTCTTATATACGGTTGTAGGTGTGAGCGTGCGTGCATGTAATATTAGGTGGTACATAAGCAGTTATATACATAGGATGATTGAAATAAAAGTTGTAAATGAATTAGTTATACAGGGTGGTTATAAAAATAGTGTATTGGGTGGCACATAAGTAGTTGCGTATACAAGGTGGTTGAAATAAGACTGGAACAAAACGTGTGTTATACATAGTCAATTTTACTACATTTCAACAAAATTTCGAAATATACACATTGAAGTACACGATACGAGCTTTGAAAACGTATTTGGTATATCCCTATTAGACAGACGCAGTTAATATAGTACCGTTCGCAAAATATCTCTCATAATTGTTTAAATTACAATTCTGCAAAAACTACTTATCCGACAAAATCCATATTGAGCTTAATTAATTCTAGCATTGTAGCCTATCATTGAGCGGACAATTAACTTTGCAGTTTTTATTATAACAAAGTTATAATTTAAAAATAAAAGTTATTTTTTTTAATGGATTTTTCTGGATTTTCTAAGCGAAACATCCTCTGATCGGGACTTGTAAACGCTCATTTTAAAGGTTTTCCGATTCCTTACAACTTTTCCATTGAGAGTAATACGATTCCTCCATAAGTTTTCATAACAAAAGCCATAAACAAAATCAGGTCAGTTATAGCCATTAACTACATAATACTAAAGTGATGACAGAAGCGGTTTGCTGTGGAATTTTATGTCACTTAAAAATCTCTATTGACTGAGGTATTCAATCTCGCCAAAGGCTTGTGAAGTATACACTGATGGGCAAATGTGTGGAACCAAGTAAATATCTCTGGAATTATTAGAGATATTAAAATGAAATTTGGAAGGTGGATACTGCAGTAGATTGCCTATTTGTTTCCAATTTTTTTTACAATTTTGAACTTGCTGTTTTACCGGAAGTAATGTCGATTTTAAAATTTGCAATGAAACACCCTGTAGAGTATTTTAGTTTCTGATGAAACATTTTATTGCGAATACAAAAATATCGGGTTTGATATTGTTTACTTCAATACCTACCGAGATATTAACAGAAAAGTAAAAATTCGATGGTAGCTAAACTCGGTACAGATTTCATTTACGCCCGATATAAACAAACCGCTCGGTAAGGATTGTATTTCTATTGGCCAATCGGTGGCATTATACCGTCACAGCCAACAGCACTGCTTGTTCCATAGTCGAATACACGTGCGTTTGTTTAAATCAGGAGCAAATTAAATCTGAATCAAGAAATTCATTGCAGAAGTGACAGCAGTTGTCAAAATAAGTTATTAGTTTTTTTATTTGAACGTAAATAGCTTGTATTGTTTTAATTTGATCGTAAAATGGCCGAATTAAGTGAAAGAGAAAGAATAGAAATATTAATGATGATTGGGTATGGGGAGAGGAAAAGGACGCATCAAGAAGTTTGTGACCTTTTTAACATTGTTCATCCGAATACACAAGTATCCCGTTCAGTAGTGACGAAAACTTTGCGAAGGAACGATACAAGTGGAACAGTTAGCAATTTACCAAAAAGTGGTCGGTTAAAAAGTGCAAGTAATGAAGGTGTAGCTCAAAATGTTGCTATATCTTTAGAAGAAAATCCTCACTTATCCACTACCGACCTCGCCAATATGCATGGAATTAGCCGTCGTTCAGTAGGAAGGAGATTAAGGCGAGAAAAATATTATCCATACAAAATTCGCCTCGTTCAAGAACTGTCCGAAGACGATTTCGACAGACGTTTGCAATTTTGTGAAACGATGATGAATATTTGTAACCGTGATAATAATTTTATAAGAAATGTGGTGTTTTCAGGCGAGGCTACATTTTGTTTAAATGGTAAGGTTAATCGACATAACTGCCGCTACTGCTCGCAAAGTAATCCTAATTGGGTACAAGAGGCTCATATACAACATCCCCAAAAATTGAACGTTTGGGCCGGCATTTATAACAACAGAATCGTGGGACCGTTCTTCCTACAAGAAACTTTAAACGGAGATAGGTATTAACAGCTCTTGGAGACACAAGTTATTCCGGCATTGGAGGTAAATGGACAATTACCAAATAATATCTGGTTTCAGCAGGATGGAGCACCACCCCATTACGCTCGCATTGTTCGAGATCATTTAGATAGGACATTTTGGTTGGAAGAAGGTGTACTTATGAATGACCTGCATGAAGTCCCGACCTTAATCCACTAGAAAATTTTCTGTGGGGTTACTTAAAGTCTAAGGTTTATGTTGATAGACCAAATAATTTGCAAGAATTAGCTGCAAGAATAACTCAAGACATCCAGAGAATTACACCAGAAGTAATAGCTAATGTTACTAGGGAATTGAAAAACCGACTTGCTTATTGTCAAGAAGTAAACGGTGCTCAGTTTGAACATTTAATACATTAAATTTAGTTAAGTTAAATTTCAATGTTTTGAAAATCACTTAGATTATGATTATGTATTTCTTTAATGGATATTAGATTTTTCCTTTCCTTAATTACTTTTCTGTTAATATCTCGGTAGGTATTGAAGTAAACAATATCAAACCCGATATTTTTGTATTCGCAATAAAATGTTTCATCAGAAACTAAAATACTATACAGGGTGTTTCATTGCAAATTTTAAAATCGACATTACTTCCGGTAAAACAGAAAGTTCAAAATTGTAAAAAAATGGAAACAAATAGGCAATCTACTGCAGTATCCACCTTCCAAATTTCATTTTGATATCTCTAATAATTCCAGAGATATTTGCTTGGTTCCACACATTTGCACAACACTGTATAATAACTGGTTTTATTACTTAGTTTCTTACTATCAAATGATATAAGAAAAATTTCGATTTAATTTTGGACCGACTACAATTTTGTATAGTTCATCTTTATAAAACAACAAAAGCAGGTAAAATTAACTGACAAATAGGCTAGAATCAAACTAACAAAACACGAATTTGAAAATTTATGTATAAGACCCGACCTGTAATTACAATAACGAGACTCCATACGATGTAGCTACGACGGTATTTTTCTTCGCTATTAACCCCCTAACTACTAATTTTCATCCTACTCTTCACCATTGTAATGCGTTCGAACTTGAGGCAGAACTAAGTGAAGAGGAAGACTGATTGACAGGATTTACGGATTGGTGGGTAGAACCACATTCATTTGTCTCGTAATCGTAATAATAATGAGTGGACGGACTAAACAGCGACTGTTTTCTATCTCTAATAACTAACCGCGTTGTTCAAGGCCACTGTGATGCAACACATTCGCTCACGAGGCCACGGTCACGGGTCTTTGGTTTACGAGAGTGGGTTCGCCTTTAAAGAGGCGCTCTCTGTTTCATTTCAATTTTTTTACATTTTTTGTTTATTAAGGACGCGATACGATCAGTTCTAAACCAAAAGAATAATTTAAATCGATAATAAAATGAAATAATTTACAAAGGGAAATTATGAACAAATCCATCATTTCAAAACTAGCCAACCCAAAATAACTTTTAAAATATATTTAAAACAAAAAGAATATAGCGAGGTTGAGTTTTATGCACCACAATTTTTAGAGGTCCCCATAAAAAAAGCAAGTAGCGTTAGGTCGTGCGATGTTGCTGGCCATTCTACATGATGGGCAAATGTGTGGAACCAAGTAAGTATCTCTGGAATTATTAGAGATATCAAAATGAAATTTGGAAGGTGGATACTGCAGTAGATTGCCTATTTGTTTCCAAATTTCTTTACAATTTTGAACTTCCTGTTTTACCGGAAGTAATGTCGATTTTAAAATTTGCAATGAAACACCCTGTATAGTATTTTAGTTTCTGATGAAACATTTTATTGCGAATACAAAAATATCGGGTTTGATATTGTTTACTTCAATACCTACCGAGATATTAACAGAAAAGTAACTAAGGAAAGGAAAAATTCGATGGTAGCTAAACTCGGTTCAGATTTCATTTACGCCCGATATAAACAAATCGCTCGGTAAAGATTTATATTTCTATTGGCCAATCGGTGACATTATACCGTCACAGCCAACAGCACTGCTTGTCCCATAGTCGAATACACGTGCGTTTGTTTAAATCAAGCGCAAATTAAATCTGAATCAAGTTTAGTAGTCCATGAAATTCATTGCAGAAGTGACAGTGGTTCTCAAAATAAGTTATTAGTTTTTTTTATTTGAACATAAAAAGATTGCATTGTTTTAATTTAGTAGTGACGAAAACTTTGCGAAGGTACGACACAAGTGGAACAGTTAGCAATTTACCAAAAAGTGGACGGTTAAAAAGTGCAAGTAATGAAGGTGTAGCTCAAACTGTTGCTATATCTTTGGAAGAAAATCCTCACTTATCCACTACCGACCTTGCCAATATGCATGGAATTAGCTGTCGTTCAGTAGGAAGGATATTAAGGCGAGAAAAATATCATCCATACAAAATTCGCCTCGTTCAAGAACTCTCCGAAGACGATTTTGACAGACGTTTGCAATTTTGTGAAACGATGATGGATATTTGTAACCGTGATAATAATTTTATAAGAAATGTGGTGTTTTCAGACGAGGCTAGATTTTGTTTAAATGGTACGGTTAATCGACATAACTGCCGCTACTGGTCGCAAAGTAATCCTAATTGGGTACAAGAGGCTCATACACAATATCCCCAAAAATTGAACGTTTGGGCCGACATTTATAACAGAATCGTGCGACCCTTCTTCCTGCAAGAAACTTTAAACGGAGATAGGTATTAACAGCTCTTGGAGACACAAGTTATTCCGGCATTGGAGGTAAATGGACAATTACCAAATAATATCTGGTTTCAGCAGGATGGAGCACCACCCCATTACGCTCGCATTGTTCGAGATCATTTAGATAGGACATTTTGGTTGGAAGAAGGTGTATGAATGGCCTGCATGAAGTCCCGACCTTAATCCACTAGACTATTTTCTGCGGGGTTACTTAAAGTCTAAGGTTTATGTTGATAGACCAAATAATTTGCAAGAATTAGCTGCAAGAATAACTCAAGACATCCAGAGAATTACACCAGAAGTAATGGCTTATGTTACTAGAGAATTTTAAAACCGACTTGCTTATTGTCAAGAAGTAAACGGTGCTCAGTTTGAACATCTAATACATTAAGTTTAGTTAAGTTAAATTTCAATGTTTTGAAAATCACTTTGATTTAGTTAATAATAATGATTATGTATTTCTTTAATGGATATTAGATTTTTCCTTTCCTTAATTACTTTTCTGTTAATATCTCGGTAGGTATTGAAGTAAACAATATTAAACCCGATATTTTCATCATACACTAAAATACTATACAGGGTGTTTCATTCCAAATTTTAAAATCGACATTACTTCCGGTAAAACATGAAGTTCAAAATTGTAAAAAAATTGCTCCGTCCTGTTGAAAAAATAGGTTTTTTTTTAAGAATTGAATTGTTGAGGCCGATACTTGATGAAAATCCATCCTACACTAAATAACAAACTAAATAGTTCAGAAATTTGTGTGTGTTACGTCAAATTATGGCTTCATCAGGTGTACAATGTATTTTAAACAACAAGTTTGTAGCTTTGGAATAAGTGTTTTTTTTGTGGATCGTTGGCATATACCTTTTCTTTCAAATAGCTCTACAGGAAAAAATCTAGTGGTGTTAGATCGCAAGATCTAGGGGGCCAATTAATCTTTTCGCTTCGAGCAATTATTCGGTTACTAAATTTCTGTTCCAAAAGATTGATTGTTTCTGCTGCTGAATGACATGTTGCACCATCCTGTTTGAACCACATATTCTGCACATCAATATGTTCCAATTCATTCCACAAAAAGTTAGTAATCATCGTTCGATATCGATCACCATTCACAGTAACAGCATTTCCATTGTCATCTTCAAAAAAGTATGGACGAATAATTCCACCAGCCCAAAAACCACACCAAACAGTTACCTTTTGTGGATGCATCGGTCTTTCCATTATTTTTCGTGGGTTTGCTTCACCCCAGATACAATTGCTTGTTAACAAATCCACCCAATTCAAAATGTGCTTCATCGCATTTTCAAGTTTCTGTTGTATGGTCCAATTAACGAACTGACGACGTAAACCAAAATCTGTTGGCTTTATTTCTTGCGTTATCTGAATCTTGTAAGCCTTTAAATGAAGATCTTTGTGCAAAATTCTCAATAAAGCGGTTTTTGGAATGTTCAATTGCTGTGCACGATGACGTATTGATTTTTTAGTTGTTCAACAACACTAGCCGTTACAGCTGCAATATTTTCTTCTGAACGTCTACTACGATGATATGTTTTGCTTTTTCATCTTTTACTGAACCACTTTTCACAAATTTTTGAACAATTTTTCCAATGGTAACCTTTGACGGATAATTTTCTCTTCCATATTCTGTACGAAATTTTCTTCTGCACAACTTTCACCAAATTTAAAATTATTTTTAATAATAAACACGCGTTGCTCAATCGTATATCTCTCCATTTTCAATAACCGGAATATTCCTACGTGTCATCTGTCAAATAACAGATGATATTCTAGTACAAAAAATATAAATGGCGGCAAATTTAAAAATTAACCTCAAATTGGAACACCCTTTACATATATTAGTATCGTTTGTAGATCAAATAGAGTTAAAAAAATTAGGTTTTTTTTAAAGCGAGTACCAGCGTGATGGAGCTGCTACCCATAGCTTAACATCTCGAATAAATACGTGTCATTAAGACTGTCAACTACGGCGCCTAATTCAAATCTTGGGGTCTTTTTGAAACACCTGTTACCCTCAACACTCAAGAGGAAAAAGGAAGTGCAACATTACGTAACGTTGATTTCAATCACGAAATCGTTGGAATCATTTCACACTTTTAATTGCTAAAGTCGTAAGTCCACGCAGAAGCGTGATTTGACATAAATTACCGGCAGCAATGATAAATTAATTCAACAACCGAGCAATCGGCACGTGTGAGGAGGTGACCGATGTCCTTGCTTTTCAGACTCCTGTAATTGAAGATCGATCTTCGAGTAGATTTAGATCAAACGATCACTGAATACATTTGTATATTTTATAACAACGTCTAATAAATATGTATTTGGTGTTTACCAGCAGACAATGGATCATTCGATATTTAAATACACAAGGCTGCATTTCTTTCTCGAAACCTCATCGAAACTTGAGCATCAATAATTCAGGGTGGACAAAAAAAACAAGTTCGGGTTATTAATCGATATCAGTTGAAGGGTGGGAATTAAATGCGTATGTGCCAAAAACATAATTTTGAAATAATCGACAAAATTAAATAGGAGGTAGGATTTTTTAAGTCTTCGATGATGGAGTAGGTTCTCAATTCTTCTATATAGGTGGTTTTGAAATTTATCAGACGTTAACAAAAAAAAGGGCTAATTTAATATCACATAATAATAAGGGTTACCCCGAGGCTGTTGTTTCGTAGCTGCCATCAACTTTAAGTCGTCCATGTATAACAAATGGTTTATCTTTAATGCTTGTACCTTGTTGTGTTTGAGACTGAACCCAAAATTAGTCGAGTTCAGTTTGTTTGAGAGAGGGTTCATGGCAAGGCAGAACCACAGCGGGCTAAAAGAGTCTCCCTGGAATATACCCCTTCTGATTGGAATGGGGTCAGTTTATATTGAACAGTTGGCTTCATTCAGTGAGATTTTGGTTTGCCAGGTGGACATGGTATATTCTAAAAAGTTAAAAAGCCTTAATGAGCCAATCATGTGGAACTGAATCAAAGGCCTTTTTGTATTCCACATATGCCGTGTAGAGATTTCGTCGTTTGGCGTGGGCTTGATTGCAGACAACGGAATCAATTATCAGTTGTTCTTTGCAGCCCATCGAACTTTTCCCGCATCCCTTTTGTTGTTGAGTAATTATGTTGTTCAGCTCACAATGTTTGAAAATGCGATGATTAATGCACGATGTTATGAGTTTGTATCAGGTTGGAAGGCAAGTGATTGGTCGGTACTTTGCTGGGTCCTGTGTACATAGATTGTCCTTTGGTAAGAGGTATGTAGCACCATGCGTAAGAAAACTAGGCATCTTGTGTGGGTGTGTAATTACGTCATTTCTAAGGGCTGTTGGTGTTTCGTGGGTTGCGTACAGTTTCTTTAGTAGGGATACCCCGAGGCGTAAAAATAACTATATGTAACTATTTTGTCTACCCCTTTTTACAGCAACCCCCACTACATAATTGTCAGATTAAGGTCTCTCGGTTATCAGAAAGTTAATGCGTGTATACACTATAAATGTCTAACGCGTTCGGGAATTTCCATGTGACTGTTTTTAACCGACTTAAAAAAAGGAGGAGGTTATCAATTCGTCTACAATTTTTTTTTATGTATGACGAGCAATTATTCCAAAACGGCTTAGGCAATATTGATGATTTAAACGGCATTATATTAAGGAACATTGCAGAAAGGTCCCATATAATTGTTTATAACATGAGATTTATGGTTTTCTAGAAAATCGGACAAAAAAGTAAATAAGAGACTAGATTTCAACGATTTTCAATGAATCTTCACTGTTTTCTCTAAATCTTCTCAGGCAATTTGAATATTATAAATTGTATTATACAAAGATATGTTCCAGATTGATTCCGTTCATTTTTCTATAACGCAAAACATACCATTTTTCTGAAAATCGAAAAAATGTATGCACAAAAACTGTAAACATCATGAAAAAAGTCAAATATTCATAATAAATATCTATATATGAATAGGCAAAGACAAAACCATTAGGTACCGTTTTCTCCTCTGCCTCTCAACCGATTGTCTTCATTTTTTAACCGACTTCAAAAAGAAGGAGGTTCTCAATTCGTCTGTATCTATGTTGCTTTTTTTTATGTTTGTTCACCGATTACTAGGAAACGGCTTGAGGGATTTCAACCATTTTACTGGATCCTGTTTGGCGGGATAGCGAAGTGGTCCCATATTTTTTTCATTAAAATAGCTTTTACCGTTTCTTAGAAAATGGGCAAAAACTATTTTTACCTATTCTCATATACTCTATGCCATGGTGGAGGAGCCGGTATTATTATATAAAATTTGAAAAATGTTATTCGGAACGTGGGGCAAATTGAAAATGGATTAGATTAGTTCCGTGATATCTCAAAGTGGTCAGAACTTTTTTTCAAATAACATAGCTTCTATCGTTTCTTATAGAATGGGGAAAAAAATGTACCTATTTTCTTATATTCTATGTCTTGGTGGAGTCGCGGGTATTATAAGATTAGATGGAGTTACTGGTATTAACTATTCGGAACTTGGGGTAAATTGTAAATAAGATGAATTAATCAAAATCAAAATAAGTGTCAGTTAATATGAATATACAGTGTGTATTCATAAATTAATCGATTTCTTTTTATTCATAATTTTCAGAAAAAAAAGTTATTCTTCACAAACAGATTTTTTACATGGTCTAAAACATAAACAGTAATCATTCCATGTCAATTTTTATTAACTGCGGACAAAGTTTGCCTTCAAAGAGGGCTTTCAATTACAAATTAAAGTATCTTCATTTCTGTTAAGATATAAAATTGATATCAAATAGAAATAATCTAATACTATATAACGAACAAGGTTTGTTTATATATATATATATATATATATATATATATATATATATATATATATAATTGAGTTGTGGAAAAAAGCTCTAACGATTTCGAATTGTTTTCCAGAGAAATTAAATAATTAAAAAAGTTATTGGCAGTTTGCGACATTCAAGATAGCTGATTTTTAATTTAAAGGTGTTCAATACAGGGTGATTTAGTAACCTACGTAAGAGTGAGATTCGTCTTGTAAAAATTCTTTCAATACAGGATGATTTGAGAGTGAAACTGCTCTTGTAATCATTTTTCCAATACAAAATGTATTAGTATGTTCCGAACAAGTAACTATTTAATGCCTACCTCAAATTTTCCTAGCATTATATTTTTACACCTGGAGAATTCAACTTTTCAAAGTGAGACAAATTGCCGAGGCGGGCGATTTTTGGATTAGTAAAATCTTATGAATTTGCATATTAATTGCACGCATATAAATATACATATGTGGTGTAAAAATAAAATTATATAGGGTAGTTGTTAAAATGTTGGTGATCCATAAGATTTCCTATGCAATATGGTTAAAATATAACGTCGAATGTAATTATATCATACAGGATGGTTAGTAAAAAGCAAGAAAACATAATTATATAAGGTAGCTCATAGCAGTTGGAAATTTATGATAGCTGACATACAGGGCGGAGTACAAATATTGTTATGAAGGATGGTTAAAAAAATGTTAATAGAATGTTACAGCTGTAGGATAAATCATTAACAATTACAGACATTGCATCATTGCATCATTTTACAATGAAAATTGTAAAATAAATATATTTAAATAAAAAACAAAAACCGACTTCAAAAGAAAATTAACTAAAAAGCATGAAATAATATTTTGCTACAATTAAATACTTTTTATGAAGTCGGTGCCAATTTGAACAGCGAAGTTGCGAAGTATAACTCATCAATGTACCTCACAAAATATTTTCACTTTCGCTTGGCACCGACTTCATAAAAAGTATTTAATTGTAGCAACATATTATTTCATGCTTTTTAGTTAATTTTCTTTTGAAGTCGGTTTTTGTTTTTTAAAAATGTATTTATGTTTTGTTTAGTAGCTACTGACGACCTTCAGTGCAGAATGCTAATATTAATTTATAATATTGGTTCATTCATTAAATAAAATATAATAGAAATTCATTATTTACGTCCATAATGTCAACGCCAAACAACCGAATGTGCCGCCGCCTCCAGACGGTCAAAACTCAAAATTATATATAGACGGACCAATGCAGTTATATACTTAGAGCATGTACTTCTGGAAGTGGCATGAAAGCGTTGTTATTGTTTAGTCGTAAAGTAATCGTTGTATTTTATAATTATACAGGGCGATATGTTAGAATTTTTTTTCGTGAGTGGCACATAAACAGTTGCATATATAGGGTGTTTAAAATATAGAATAGAGTGCAATTATAACTAATAACTTAATTATATAGGGAAGCCCATTAGTGATTGAATTTACAGGGTTCTTGGAATAGAAGGTGCAGTAGAATTACAGTTATACAGGGTGGTGCAAAAAATTATACAGAGATGCATATACAGGGTGGCGGAAATGAAAATGCAACATTTCGTAACCCATCAGCAGTTGTATATATAGGGAAGATGAAATATAGGGTGAGAGGAATTATAGATATACAAGATGATGATAAAAAATGTTAGAAAAGGAAATGATTTATAGAGTAGCCCACGAAGAGTTCCATATATATGATGATCGAAAAATAGTAGGACCTAATCTTCACGATCCAACAGGTACCCATGACGCTTTACTAATTCCAAATTTAGGATCCCGGCCTCCCTTCCTACAACAATTTTTAACTTCAGGCAACACTTACTTTGAAATTCCAGCCACTTAATTGCATAACTATATCTATACTCTAATGGGGCTAAATGCTACAATTATAAATTTACGAAAGTGGTTACATCCACTAAATGCTATTGAATAAATTTTCCTTACCTGTAAACTCCGTAATGCTTTCCGCTAGCTTTGTCTCCACAAATGGAGCACAAATGTTTGGATCCGCTCAAAGGGTGATTCGGTGGGTAAGGTGACCCAATACTTTTTTGTCCACCTGGCGAGGGACTCAGCAAATTGGCGTGACCTATTGAGAACGCTCCTGGGCTGTTCGGACCTTGTGGACTGAACTGGCTCAATGTGGCTGCGTCAGGTTTCATCTCCAACGGCGATTGGGGTCCCAACGATCCCATGGAGATGTTAGGATCTAAACTGAGTCCTGAAACAAACGAAGAGTATTAATGGATATGGAAATTCAAATTTTTCATATCATACACAAGATTCCGAAATTTACCTCAAACCTCCACGGATTTTGGAGATTCTAAGATAAGAAATACAGCTTGGGATAGTATTTCTCAAGAAAGAATAGACCCCCTTATTGAATCATGTTAACAAAGCAGCTGGAATAGATGAAATAAATGGTACTGTTTTGAGATCTGTAATGGAAGAAATTTGTGTTCCACTATCTTATCTAATTAATGAGTGTTTTAAAACAGGAAAACATCCCAAACACTTTAAAAAATCTAATTCTATACCTGGTCCAGTAGACAATATTACAAATTATTGGAACATATATGTTCAAAGTCAGCTAGCTAAAGTTTTTGAAGCGACCTACAACATTAGACTGAACACTTTTCTCGAGAATTATAATTTACTAATCCCCTGCCAACACGACTTTCGTGTAAATTAATCTACACATAGTGTAGAGCTATGCATTTTTATATATGACTCATTGAACAATAAAATATTAAATATGACGTGCTTCTTCTATATATCACGTGTATTTGACTTAATAGATCATTACTTGTTACTAGATAAACTTAGCAGAATAGGCGTCAGAGGCTCAGCAAATGAATGGATTTTATCATTCATCACAAACTGTGAACAAGATGTTCAAGTAGGCGAAAATTTCAAGACAGTCCATATGGGGGTGCCACAAGGCTCAATATTGGACCCTGTTCTATTTCTTATATTTATTAAGGATGTTTCATTATTGCGTCCCAAAATTCTCTATGCTGATGGCACAAATTTTGGCATATTTGGGAAAAGTGATTCTGAACTTGTCAGAAATGCTAATGTAGCCACTCGGGAATTTCATGACTATTGTAATTCACATGGTGTAACAGTAAATGCTAAAAAATCACAAATAATGGCATTCTTACCTAAAAACAACACAAATAATTTAAGTTATCTTTTCAGATTAAATAATGAATCTATTGAGCAGACAAATTTATGTACGTTCTAAGGAATAATTGTTGATAATAAACTTACTTGGGAAAACACATTGATTATGTAACAAATTAAGTAAGACCTCTTTCCTAATGCGCCAATTAAAATTTACCGTAAGTTTCAACGTTCTTAAATTAGTATATTTCGGCTTAGCCGAGTCGATTTGGTCATATGGCTTTATATTTTGGGCCTGTTCAGCTAATATTGACAAAGTCTTCTCTATACAAAAAAACATCTTACGATGTATAGCTAGTGTTCCCCCATTAACTAGTTGCAAGCAATTTTTCATTGAGTTTAATATTCTGACGGTCCATTCATTATACAGTGATGGGCAAATGTGTGGAACCAAGCAAATATCTCTGGAATTATTAGAGATATCAAAATGAAATTTGGAAGGTAGATACTGCAGTAGATTGCCTATTTGTTTCCAAATTTTTTTACAATTTTGAACTTCCTGTTTTACCGGAAGTAATGTCGATTTTAAAATTTGCAATGAAACACCCTGTATAGTATTTTAATTTCTGATGAAACATTTTATTGCGAATACACAAATATCGGGTTTGATATTGTTTACTTCAATACCTACCGAGATATTAACAGAAAAATAAAAATCTAATATCCATTAAAGAAATACATTATCATAATTATTAACTAAATCTAAGTGATTTTCAAAACATTGAAACTTAACTAAACTTAATGTATTAGATGTTCAAACTGAGCACCGTTTACTTCTTGACAATAAGCAAGTCGGAGTTTAAATTCTCTAGTAACATTAGCTATTACTTCTGATGTCTTGAATTATTCTTGCAGCTAATTCTTGCAAATTGTTTGGTCTATCAACATAAACCTTAGACTTTAAGTAACCAGAGATATTTACTTGGTTCCACACATTTGCCCATTACTGTATATTTACCTATTAATAATGAATATTAAAAAGCAAGTATCACTTACTAGAAATGATCAAATACACAGTTATTCAACTCGTAGCAGCAATGAACTACATCAGCCATTCTCTAGGCTATCAGTTGGGCAAAATTCCCATATCTATAAGGGGACTATAAGCTTTAATAAATATACGCGAGCTAGAAGGAATGAGAAAAGTATAGTGAAGTTTGGAAAGGAGCTCTATACATACCTGTCCAGAAAAGCATACTACTCGTATGATGAATTTTTGAAAGACGCTGAGTGACGCGGGTGGTGATTCTTTTGACAAGGCAAATACATCATTTGTATTTGTAAGATTAATTTATTTTTTGTAAATGCAGTGATTTTAAATGTTGAATAAAGGAATATTTATTTATTTATTAGTATAGCATCTAGGTTTAAACAAAACAACATTAAATTCAAACATCTCCTGGGTCTTGCGATTTCTTTGACAATGAGTATATGTTAAAATATTATTAACAAACTTTTATTACGACAATATGCTATTTATTTTACCTTTTTTTTGGAAAATTAGACAAAATTATATTTTTATGTTGGACATCTAAAAATTTTTATCGCTCTTTAGTCACACTTCGAACTGGTAGTTAAAGAAACACTATATATAAAAGATTCCCATTTACAAAGTTGCTCATGTAGCCAAAGTCGTCTGCAGGTCAAATATGAATAAAAATAAATAATAATCAACCAAATGACTGATTCGAAAATGCTGTTTTCGATGATCTTTTACCTGCGCTGTTCTTTAAAGGTTTCACAGTAGGTGTGCATATTCAAATTATGCTACAAAATAGAATTTATACAGAGTCTTACATTTATACAGGGGGTGAAACAATTTAGGAACAGATTCTTCATTGGAAGATAACCCACAGATTGAAGTTTTTAGTTTTTTTTTGTTTCTCATTACTAGATTATTCAAAAACGGCTTAAACAATTTTGATGATTTAAACTGCATTGTTTTAAGGAATTTTTATAGGGTGAATTTTTTTTGATGATCAGTCTGGGGATCTCGGAAACTAGCGGAGATAGAGCAATAGTTAAATTGGGAAAGATTTACAGTTTTTGGCCCAATTTAATGACACTTTAGGATTTTTGTAAAAAGTCATGGCTTACTAGATATTTTGCAAAAACGAATTTCTGTCGATTTAGTCAAATTGAAGGGAATTGTATCCCGAATATGATTGTCATGTCCTCGTTTGTGTGACAGCTCTCGTTTTCGAGATATAACATAAACTCGGACATTTTTAGAGCTTTTCAACGATATAATACTCGATATAGTTTTCATAAAAATAACGGAGTTATGGATGCTTTTCTCTCTTATTTTCACTTTCAACGTAGTTAGCCATGAAATAGATTTATTAATAACTATTCCAAAAGACATTGAACGATTTTTTATTAGGCAAATCAGATATAACGAAAAAACTAAATAAGTAGGTACTTACTAAAAACTTAGAAATTAAAGTACATAATAATGGTTACAATTTATGTTCGAAATGTTCACCATTGTTATTTAGACAAAAATTGCATCTTTTTAAGATTTGACATTACCGCTTTCCTAACAGACCGCATATCAATTTCTTCAATTGCTTGTAATACCGTCTCCCTTAGGTCACCAACTGTCTAATACTTTCTTTGGTATACTATGTTTTTTAGCGCACCCCATAAATAAAAGTCTATAACTGCCAAATCGGGAGACCGGGGTGGCCATTCGTGTGGGCCATTTCTTCCTATCCAAGAGTTTGTATAGATATTATCTAAGTGTTGTCTTACTAATAACGAGTTATGAGCAGCTGCTCCTTCATGTTGGAACCACTCAATTTCTAAACGAGTTCTCAAATTCAAATTATGCAACATGTCTTGAAAGGTGTATTGCAAGAAATGCAAGTAGCGCTCCCCCGTAAGTGATTCGTCATAGATAAAAGGCCCCAACATAGTAGACCCTATGATACCACACCAAACATTAAAACCAAATTTTATATTTTATATGTTATACACATCAGTAAGACAACAGTCAGTGTATTGAACCTCATAGATGTCGGTGACATCTACCGTCTATTGAGTAATTTAAGTATATGAAGGCTATAACATATACCCTACTCTTGACAGATGGTTCGAGTGTTTTATATAAAAACACATGAGTAAATATATATATATATATATATATATACAGATATATATCCACATATTTAGAACTATATCATTCAACGTATAACATCCAAGTATTTCACTTTAGAACTTGTCATTCAAGGAAGCGTATCTGACGAGAACTCCTGGTTCGAAACGGCTGTCATACGTTGAATGATATAGTTCTAAATATGTGGATATATATCTATATATATATATATATATATATATATATATATATATATATATATATATATATATACGTTTAGTATTGTCTATATTGAGATCTTTTTTAACAATTTTATTATACTTCTGCGTAAAATAAAACGTGGAGATTTAATAAGCACAATTGTACTGTCCACACACTCAAATTGCTCGAGTTAGTTTAGATAATAAAATAGAATGATATAGTTAATCGACGACTTTTGTAAAATTCATACAAATTTAGTACTTAGATTAATAATAATAATAAGCCCTACGAAATGGGAGATGGCACCCTCAATTGAATCCATGGAAGAAGGCCATACAAATACCTTACAATAAAGCAGGCCCAATGAATTGATCACCATGAAAAAGGACCTAACAACAGAGTTTTATAGAAGGGTAAGACGACTGCTGAAGACCAAACTTAACAGTAAAAATCTATTTCAGGCTATTAATACCTACGCGTGTTCAGTGCTTAGTTACTCTTTCGGCATAGTTAACTGGTGCAAGACCGACATTGAACAATTACAACGGAAAGTTCGAGTACTACTAACAAAAGCTCAAAATCACCATCCAAAGAGGTGTGTCGAATTTACAACATTGCCCCGGTGTGAAGGAGGAAGAGGATTGGCAGATATAGGCAAGTTACGTGATCAACAAATTTCTAATTTGCGTAATCATTTCCAGAGACTTGTAGAATTTTCTGATCTACACAGAGTCATATGTCAGGTTGATGACTCAACACCTCTGCCACTGACAGAACAACAAGTATACCACCAGACAACTGATCAGAAACTGCTCAAATAGAAAGAGAAGTTGCTTCATGGAAGACATATAAATGACGTCAACCAAGATTATGTTGACGTCAAAACAGTTTAGCGTCGAACTACTGGTTGATCTCTGGAGATATGTTTCCTGAAACGGAAGGCTTTATATTGGCAATCCAAGATCAAGTAATTCCAACTAAGAACTACCTAAAGTACATCGTTAAAGACACTTCTATTAATAACGACAGATGCAGGTACGGTTGCCAAACATCTGAATCTATCCAGCATATCACAGGAGGTTGCCAAGGGTTCGCTGCAACTGAATATAAAGAACGACACGATGCTGTGGCAAAAATAGTTCACTCCAAAACGAATTTCGTGAAGGTCGTCCAAAACAGTTGTTGTTCCGGAAACCATTGATGCTGTGCGCGAACTGATATTGCAAGATCGTCATGTGACCTACCGTGAGATTGAGTCAACCTTATACATTAGTGGGACCAGCATACATTCAATATTGCATAAATATTTGAATGTCAAAAAAATTGTTCGCGTTGGATCCCACACAATTTGTCAATCGTTCAAAAAAGGCTCGTGTCGATTGGTCGAAAGAAAAGCTCAAAAAATACGATCGCGGTGATTCAAAACACGTTTATGACATAGTGACAGGTGATGAATCGTGGATTTACGCGTATGAGCCTGAAAGTAAATAGCAGTCGACTGTATGGGTGTTTTAAGATGAGCCGAATCCAACAAAAGTTGTTCGCGCACGAAGCACTTCCAAGCAAATGATCGCCTGTTTTTTCGGAAAAATTGGACATGTCGCAACCGTACCACTAGAACAACGCAGAACAGTCAATTCTGAGTGGTACACAACCATTTGTTTGCCAGTTGTATTCCAAGAAATGAGGAAAACCAACCGCCGAAGATGGATCACTCTTCACCACGACAATGCTAGCTCTCACACATCGGCTGAAACAACTGCATTTTTGACCACTCAACACATCGATTTGATAAGTCATCCGCCATATAGTCCTGATTTGTCACCAAATGACTTCTTTTTATTCCCGTACTTAAAAATCAAACTGAGAGGTCAACGTTTTTCGACACCTGAAGAAGCGGTTGCTGCGTTCAGAATACATGTTTTGGAGATACCTCAATCAGAGTGGAAAAAGTGCTTCGACAATTGGTTCAAACGCATGCAAAAGTGTATAGATCTTCATGGGGAATATTTTGAAAAACAATAAAGCGATTTTCGATGATTAATATTTGTTTTTGTTGTCTAATCCCGAAATATAAAAGGCAGCCCTCGTATATCTGGGGTTTAGTGAATTTTTCCCTAAAGGTACGCTATGTGCGAGGGAGTGTGCTGATATACATTGTATGGTCAAGTCGGAAATAATAATAACAATAAATCGTCTTTATTATCAAAGCATACAAGCATTTACAATTAAACATGAAGTAAGAAACACATGTTACAAAAAATATGTATAAAAGAAAACAAAATAGAAGATAAAGCTTTGCACCTACAAGACGAAGATTAGCTTAAAGCTAGATTGGAAGTACTATTAGTGGTGGTCCTGGAAAAACACTTAATAGCGATTTTTAACAATTTTAGCAGATGATCAGCACGCAGTTAGTGGAATGGAGTTGTTGGATCCGTTTTTCCCATTTGTTGATTTACTAGAACAATAAATCGTGCGGTCTGCCCTGCGATCAACAGTCTACTTGAAGGTTATGGAAAGTGTACGAACTTGAATTAGCAGAAATGCCATTAAACTCTTGATACGAGCACGACGGATAATATAGAAGTAATAAAAGCTTTTATAATTATATCTACATCTCGGCTTGGCCTTGTTGAAATGCAACATCCTGAATATCACGTATTGGCATTTCGAAGTTCGTTCTGGCATTATTCAAGTTTAAATAATATACCAGTCGACGGGTTTGCGTCACGAACGTGTCCGTTTTTATGCCCCTAGTTAGAGATGCCGGGTCAGTGTGACACAAATACATGCGAACGATGTACAAAGTGTGTGTGAAAAGTGTAGAGAGTTTTGTAATTTCCCTCGTATTAGTCCTAGTCGCGCGACTTTTTTGGTGCAGAAATTCGAGACTGCACTCCAAGATTTGGATTCGAGAGTTTTTTCAACACATCTTTTGAGCTTGATGCACCCACCCTTACAACTTTTTTTTAAGTCGGTTTTTAACCGACTTCAAAAAGGAGGTTTTCAATTCGTCTGTATGTATGTTTTTTTTTGTGTTCAGCTATCACTCGAAAACGGCTCAAGGAATTTCGATCGTTTATGCTGGATCCTGTTCCAGGGGATCACGAAATGGTCCCATATTTTATCCAAGGACATAGCTTGTATCGTTTTTTAAGAAAATCGACAAAAAAATTACCGAATTTCTTATACAGTGAGGACGCGTGGGTTGGAACAAATTCATTTAAAATTCAGGTGTTGGTTTTTTGGAAAAACTCTCGGACACGTCGGGTTTTTTTGGACTGCGGTTTTTGTGATAATAAACTCATTTATACAGAGTGGGCCAGATATAAATTGCGACCATCTACTTCATTTTTTCAAATGGAAATACTTGTTTGGTATTTTATTTTTGAATACTGCATTGTATTATAAGTATTTTTCATGTAGAATGTCCTATACCGAAAATTAACAGTTATTAAAAAAATTACATTTATTTCTAAAGTTAAGAAAACAACGTTGAAAATAAGGTGATTGTTGGTTTGAAGCCATTTATTTACGTTTGGTTTTTATGATTGTTGGCGATATTTTAGTCGCATGAATGGAAACCCCTTTTTTTAATGCTCGAGTTTTTAACACTTGCTTATTTCCATAGAAACTGTACTATAATTTTACTTCAAATAAGTAGTTGTCAAGTACAGTTGCAAAGTTTCAAAGTATGACGCGTTTAACTGAAAAGCAGTGAATAGAAATTTTGACGATGGTAGGATATGGCGACAGAACTCGAACACAAGCTGAAGTTTGCGAATTGTTTAATATGAAGTACCCGGAGCAGCCTATTACACAATCGGTAGTTAGTATAATAGAAACAATTTTCTAGAATTTGGCCACGTAAGAGAAAATTACAAAACCAAATATCTCCCAGAAGATACACAATTAAATATTTTGCTCCATTTCCAAGGAAATCCTCACAAACCCACTAGATAAATACCGCAGAACAGTCAATAAGTAAATCTTCTCTTCTAAAATGCTTGTATAGAAATAAATGGCACCCATACAAAGTTCATTTAGTTCAGGAACTTACTGAAGATGATTTGGATCGGAGAGTAGAATTTTGCGAAATATTTGATGGATAGATGCAATGCCAACCCGCACTTTTCAAGTAAGACGACGAGGCAACATTTTGTTTAAATGGTTCCGTAAATAGCCAAAATTTTCTCTAATGGGCATCGGATTATGGACAGTCATACACACTTTTCCAAGAAAGTTAACGTATGGGCCGGAATTGTGGGTACTTCAATTGTGGCTCATTTTGTATAAAGGGAACACTTAACTCGGAAAAGTATTTAGACCTACTACAAAATGACATTATACCCTGTTTAACCAGAACTTTACCCGAATGGTGAAAACCCCAACATACTGGCAGATTCGGTATGACTTCAACAGGATGGAGCGCCCTCGCACTATTCGCGAACAGTGCGAGATTATCTTGACAATATTTTCCCAAATAGATGGATCGGAAGGAGAGGTAATATCGAATGACCAGCTAGGTCTATAGATCTAAACCTGTGAGATTTTTATCTTTGGGGTTACGTGATATCGCAAGTCTACTTCAATAAGCCGGAAAATATCGAGGAATTAAAGAATAGAATTAGAGCCGAAATACGAGACGAGGGCTGCCTTTTATATTTCGGGATTAGAGAACAAAAACAAATATTAATCATCGAAAATCGCTTTATTGTTTTTCAAAATATTCCCCATGAAGATCTATACACTTTGCATGCGTTTGAACCAATTGTCGAAGCACTTTTGAGAGGTATCTCCAAAACATGCATTCTAAACGCAGCAACCGCTTCTTCAAGTGTCGAAAAACGTTGACCTCTCAGTTTGTTTTTTACGTACGGGAATAAAAAGAAGTCATTTGGTGACAAGTCAGGACTATACGGCGGATGACTCATGAAATCGATGTTTTGAGTGGTCAAAAATGCAGTTGTTTGAGCCGATGTGTGAGAGCTCGCATTGTCGTGGGGAAGAGTGATCCGTCTTCGGCGCTTGGTTTTCCTCATTTCTTGGAAGACAACTGGCAAACAAATGGTTGTGTACCACTCAGAATTGACTGTTCTGCGTTGTTCTAGTGGTACGGTTGCGACATGTCCAGTTTTTCCGAACAAACAGCCGATCATTTGCTTGGAAGTACTTCGTGCGCGAACAAATTTTGTTGGATTCGACTCATCTTGAAACACCCATACAGTCGACTGCTGTTTACTTTCGGGTTCATACGCGTAAATCCACGATTCATCACCTGTCACTATGCCATAAACGTGTTTTGAAGCACCGCGATCGTATTTTTTGAGCTTTTCTTCCGACCAATCGACATGAGCCTTTTTTGCACGATTGACAAATTGTGTGGGATCCAACGCGAACAAATTTTTTTGACATTCAAATGTTTATGCAATATTGAATGTATGCTGGTCCCACTAATGTGTAAGGTTGACTCAATCTCACGATAGGTCTCATGACGATCTTGTAATATCAGTTCGCGCACAGCATCAATGGTTTCCGGAAAAACAACTGTTTTTGGACGACCTTCACGAAATTCGTCTTGGAGTGAACTACGACCTCGATTGAATTCACCATACCATCGATAGACAGTGGTCCTTGATGGAGTTTCATCGCCAAAAATTAAATTAAGTCCATCCATGCACTCTTGCTGACTTAATCCACGTCGAAAGTTGTAAAAAATAATCGCACGAAAATGTTCACGATTTAATTCCATTTTTTGGCCGAGATGAATCCTGTACTGTAAACAACACATAGCGCTCGTATCTCAAAACGTTCTGATAACCTCAAAAATGTCAAACTTTACGATAGAGCTGTCAGTTGTCAGATTGCAACACTAGGGTTGTCCAATCCCGAAATATAAAATATATTCCATAAGAAGCTTTCGTTTCCGTCGCAACATCTAAGATGACTGTCGTTCTTTTTTTTTAGAAAACTAATTAAAAAATGCATAGATTTAAGAGATAAGATTGTGCGAAAAGTAATTGTTACTGTGAGGTTCATAAAACAAAATTAAACATTTGGTACACCAAAAACAGGTTGCTTCACAAATCCTAAGATCATTATCTGTTTAATTTGCTTCCAAACACCATGTAACTCACTAGCGAAATAATTAAAAACCGGAAGACATTAATAACTAGAAACCTCAACAAAAAAATCGCTGGCATTAACCGACGCAAAAAAAAAATAATTTATACCAATTTTATGTGACAAAAAAATGTATTATACGAATTATATAAATTAATTTGAGCATTGCGATGCGGTAAACACGAGTTGTTGGCCATGAAATCAAGTACCGGGGCTCACGAGATGGAAGGAGCACCTGTTCAGTTGATATTTTTGTTGATTTATTAGCGAAGGCAATGCGCAAACGTGGGAGAGGCCCCCATCGGCGTCAATTTCATCATCGACATGGGTAGCTAGGATTTTTCGGATTGAATTTTGATTGAAATCGCTGGAACGCATATTATGATATCATCACGAATTGTGATTTCGGTTTATTTCCTGTAGGTGAAAAACAAATGAAACGTAATGTCAATGAAAGATTGAAATGAAAATAGGGGGTCCAGGCAGGCACTTTTCTGGATTGCACTTTTCTGTAACGAAAGTGTGCGTGTTTCAACATTTTCTGTAACGAAAATAAGAAAATGTACGTGTTTTATATACGAGGGCTGCCTTTTATATTTCGGGATTGGACAACCCTAGTGTTGCAATCTGACAACTCACAGCTCTATCGTAAAGTTTGTGACATTTTTGAGGTTATACGTACTCAGAATGTTTTGACATACGAGCGCTATGTATTGTTTACAGTAACATAAAGGATTCATCTCGGCCAAAAAATGGAATTAAATCGTGAACATTTTCGTGCGATTATTTTTTTCAACTTTCGACGTGGATTAAGTCAGCAAGAGTGCATGGATGAACTTAATTTAATTTTTGGCGATGAAACTCCATCAAGGACCATTGTTTATCGATGGTATGGTGAATTCAATCGAGGTCGTAGTTCACTCCAAAACGAATTTCGTGAAGGTCGTCCAAAAACAGTTGTTGTTCCGGAAACCATTGATGCTGTGCGCGAACTGATATTGCAAGATCGTCATGTGACCTATCGTGAGACTGAGTCAACCTTACACATTAGTGGGACCAGCATACATGCAATATTGCATAAACATTTGAATGTCAAACAAATTTGTTCGCGTTGGATCCCACACAATTTGTCAATCGTTCAAAAAAAGGCTCGTGTCGATTGGTCGAAAGAAAAGCTCAAAAAATACGATCTCGGTGCTTCAAAACACGTTTCTGACATAGTGACAGGTGATGAATCGTGGATTTACGTGTATGAGCCCGAAAGTAAACAGCAGTCGACTGTATGGGTGTTTCAAGATGAGCCGAATCCAACAAAAGTTGTTTGCCAGTTGTCTTCCAAGAAATGAGGAAAACCAACCGCCGAAGACGGATCACTCTTCACCACGACAATGCGAGCTCTCACACATCGGCTCAAACAACTGCATTTTTGACTACTCAAAACATCGATTTGATGAGTCATCCGCCGTACAGTCCTGGCTTGTCACCAAATGACTTCTTTTTATTTCCGTACGTAAAAAACAAACTGAGAGGTCAACGTTTTTCGACACCTGAAGAACCGGTTGCTGCGTTCAGAATGCATGTTTTGGAGATACCTCAATCAGAGTGGAAAAAGTGCTTCGACAATTGGTTCAAACGCATGCAAAAGTGTATAGATCTTCATGGGGAATATTTTGAAAAAAAAATAAAGCGATTTTCGATGATTAATATTTGTTTTTGTTCTCTAATCCCGAAATATAAAGGCTGCCCTCGTAGTATTTCAACAAGAAATGGTTGATCTATGAGGGGTATTAGTAAAATAAGGTTCCCATGATTTTTTAAATATATTTTTACTTACTGTTATACATCAATTTAAAGATTAAAACTTACGCTATTTTTCCACATAATCGCCGTTTCTGTCTTAACAATTTTGCAGACGATGCTCCAACATTTCTATCCTGAAGCGTAGGCCACCCAAGTGTTCCTTTCATTTTGGGAGTAAGTGATAATCACTTGGGGCTAGGTCCGGGCTGTAGGGGGGATGGGGCACAATAGTTCGGCCAAAATTTGTCAGCAGTTCTTGAGTTTGACGTGAGACATGAGGTCGAGCATTGTCATGGAGAAGCCTCACACCACTGGACAATTTTCCTCTCCGGCGGTTCTGGATCGCGCGTCTCAGTTTTCTTATTGTGTCGCAATATCTGTCAAAGTTTAGGCAAAAAGTCGATCAAAAGCATGAATTTTGCATCTGGCGGGAGCTCCATCTTCGAAGGCAGCTAGGCCGGCACTGTTGCAAATAGCGAGGCGCGAGTGGTATGGATATAGAGAGGGACCGCTGATGAGTAAAACAGTGTTGCCAGATTTCTCCCAGCACATCGCATTCTGTCTTAGCGGCATAGGGAACCTTATTTTACTAATACCCCTCGTATTTTCCAAGATACTAATATACTCACAGATAAAGAAATAGCAACACCCAGAATGAGATGCATAAAGGACCCCGCAGAATCTTTATGGGAAATGCCTTTCGGCCAAATTTGTTGAAATTAAAGTATGTGATAGCTCTTGAAGAGTAGATCAAAAGTGGTCAGGAACAAGGCTCCAGAGCCAATAGTTTAGGATCTACAGCCCTCTAAAGTGGACATGGTCCAGAATCATTATAGGAATTACTTTCGGCTAAATTTTTTCAAATTCAAATATGTGATAGCTCTTGAAGAGTAGATTAAAAGTGCTCCTGGGCACAAAGCTCCAGAGACAATAGTTTAGGATCTACAGCCCTCTAAAGTTGACTTGGTCCAGAATAGAGATGGCTTCCACTTGAGATTAATGGGGACAATATTTTTACCAGGCTTGTGAAAGCCTATAATTTCAGCTTTCTTACCAAATTTTTGATTTTTGATTATTAATCTAAACTAAGCTTATAGTATAATACGAGCAATGTTTAGAGCGAAAATAATGTCGATGAAATTGTTTTCTATTTATTTCTTCTTCTTGGGAGAAGCTGCTTTCTTCGCCTTCGGGGATGTCGCGGATTTTGCTGTTTTCGGTTTTGGAGCTTTCGGTTTTTTTGTAGGGGCACCTTTACTGGTTTTTTTTTACTTTCGAAGGAGATTTCCCTTTGGATGCAAGCGAAACTGATGAAGATGACGATGAAGTTGTTGTCGATGGGGTGGATTTCGGGGTCGAAGTCTTCTTTTCAGTTGCGGCAACTTTCTTAGGTTTGGTTGCAGTCGTAGTCTTTTTGGCTGTTTTTTTTGCTGCTCCCGCAGCCGCCGGCTTCTTTGTCGGCTTAGGTTTATCGCTGGAAGCTGCTCGCTTTGCAGAGGACTTCTTTGCTCTACCTCCAGCCCCAGTTTTTTTTTATCGCGCTGGCCGGTTTCGATATATATATATATATATATATATATATATATATATATATATATACATACACGTAATTGAGTTCTGGAAAACGGCTCTAACGATTTCGATGAAAATTCCCATTTGGAAGTTTCGATGGACAGAAATCGATTGGTGAGGGTCTCATCTTTGGGAAAAATCGTTTTACTGAGAAATTAAATTATTTAAAAAATTATGACAGTTTGACAATCAAGGCGGCTGCAGTGTAATTTCAAGGCGTTCAATACAGGGTAATTTGGTAACCTAGGTAAGAGTGACTCCTGTTGTAAAAATTCTTTTAAAACAGGGTGATTTGGTAACCTATTTGAGAGTGAAAATTTTTTTAAACATTCTTTCAGTAAAAATTGTGTTTGTATGTAACTATTTTATGCCTCCGTCATATTTTCCTAGCATTATATTTTTATACCCAGACATTTCAAGTTTTCAAAGTGAAAAAATTAGAACGGTAGGCAATTTTTGGATGAGAAAGATTTGGTATGAATTGGTAGTGTAAAATTTCATATTTTCCTAGCATTACATTTTTATAGCTAGACATTTCAAGTTTTCAAAGTGAAAAAATTAGAACGGTAGGCAATTTTTGGATGAGAAAGATTTGGTATGAATTGGTAGTGTAAAATTTCATATTTTCCTAGCATTACATTTTTATAGCTAGACATTTCAAGTTTTCAAGATGAAACATTTTTGGATGAGTAAGATCTCACGATTTCGCATGTTAGTTTGATGCATATAATATGAATTGGTCAAAAATTATAATTATACAGGGTCTAACAAAATATGTTAAATGGTCCATAAGAGTTGCTATGCAGGATGGTTAAAATATAGCGTCAAATGGAATTACAGTATGGCTAGAAAAAAGCGAGAAAAAACAATTGAGTAGGGTACCCCATAAGCACTTGGAAATTAATGATAGCTGACATACAGGGCAGAGTAAAAGTATTGTTATGCAGGTCGCTAAAAAAATGTTAATAGAATGTTTTACCTATAGGGTAGCTGATTAGCATTTGCATTTACAGGGTGGTTGCAATATAGGATGTACTATAATTATACATGGTGGTGCAAAAAAATACAATAGGTGGCCATAAGCAAATGCATATAGAGGGTAGTTAAAACATATGGTGGTGTGAAATTATAGTTATACAGTGTGATTTAAAATATGTTATATTAGGTAGCATGTAAAATGTTGCATATCTAGGGTGGAGCGGAATTATAGTTATACAAAGTGTTACAATATAAATGAAAGAATTTGGAAACAAAATTGTTTGTAGAATGGCCAAAAGCGGTCGCATATACAGGGTTGTTCGAATCTGGAATCGAATGGAAGTGTAGCGTGATTAACAAAATGTTAGAAAAAAATGTTTAGATGGGTTTTTCATAAGAAGTTGCACATATAGGGTGTTTGAATATAGGGGGGAGTTGAATTGTAGTAACACCATGTAAATAAGAAATGTAAGAAAAAAATATTATGTTAGGGGAGTTTAAATGAGTTTACATAGCAAATGTCCGATTATCTGGATATATGTACGTTTATGATAAAACCTTTAATTTACGAGTGAAGCTTGGTCACCCAGGTACTATATCATTAATGTGATCAGACTGTTACTTTTATACAAAAATCATATATTCCTCCTCCTTTTTCAATTTTCAAGTCATAAATGTTTTAGATTTCAAAGTTATCAGTAGACGTAAAATGTCGGAAACACATAATATTTTAATACCATTACAAATATTTTATGTTGACTTACATGTTCAATCCCTCTAAATACCTTTAATTGTTTAATAACATTAATTGTTGCGACACTTTGATAAAATACTGCAATTGCAAAAACAAAATGCATTACAAACATAATTCGCTGACATTGTTCATTTTTGTTTACCGAACCTGTCTTATGAAATTAAATAAATAACAAGTAAAAATGTCACATTTCATTATTTATAGCATTCGAAATTCGAGAATTCAACGACTAATCATTTTTTAAACAGTTGGCTACAATTCAACGAGATTTTTTTTTTCGAAGAATTATAGGATGGTTTATTTGACCAAGTTCAAAGGATAGAAAAATGCAGTGAATTTTTCCCAAAATAATTTATTTGTTTATCTCCTGTAGTTCTGTGAAAAGAACCACATTAAAAAAATTCCAGCGTTTATTTATTTTTAAACTGCAAAATCTACTGTGAAAAATTGAAAAATCATTGGAATTCTTAAAATGGGTTTGATTTAGATCCTAATGTTTGGAACATTGAAACACGAAATTTGTGGTTTGCTTGAAAGAACAAGGCCGTAGGCAGAAAAACTGGGTGGAGGATAATTTCTCTGCTAAGTAGCTCTCCCTTGAAAAATATATTGTTTTGAAAAAATTGTAAATTTTTTAAAATTGGTTAAGTGAGGTCCTATATTCGCCTTTTTTAATTATAGGCTCAGTAGATTCCGAGATTTAGACGCGGAACGGATCGAATTTTTACATTAATAGCAAAAAAAATTTTAAAAACAAGCTTTTATTTTAATTGATGGTTGTTTCAGTCTTCACTTGATGAAAATTCATTTTTAAGATTACTTAAAATCACCAAAGACTTGGTTAAATTTCCACTATTTATTTATTTTTATTTGACATATGTTTCGCCAAGTCTGGCTTGTCTTTACAATTTCTGTCCTCGTTTGCGTGAAAGCTCTCGTTTTCGAGATATAACACAAACTCGGACATTTTTAGAGCTTTTCAACGATATAATACTCGATATAATTATTCATAAAAATAACGGAGTTATGGATGCTTTTCTCTCTTATTTTCACTTTTAACGTAGTTAGCCATGAAATTTGATTTATTAATAACTATTCCAAAAAACAATTAACGATTTTTTATTAGGTATATCAGATACAACAAAAAACTAAATAAGTAGGTACTTACTAAAAACTTAATAATAATGGTTAAAATTTATGTTCGAAAAGTCCACCATTGTTATTTAGACAAAAATTGCATCTTTTTAAGATTGACATTACAGCTTTCCTCACAGACCGCCTATCAATTTCTTTCCAATTAATTTTAATACTGCCTCCCTAAGGTCACCAACTGTCTCATACTTTTTTTGTATATTTCGTTTTTTAGCACACCCCATAATAAAAGTCTATAACTGCCAAATGGGGAGACAGGGGTGGCCATTCGCGTGGGCCATTTCTTCCTATCCAAGAGTTTGGATAGATATTATTGTCTTACTAATAACGTGTTATGAGCAGGTGCTCCATCATGTTGGAACCACTCAATTTCTAAACGAGTTCTCAAATTCAAATTATGCAACATGTCTTGAAAAGTGTATTGCAAGAAATGATAAGTGATTCGTCATAGATAAACGGCCTCAGAATAGTAGACCCTACGATACCAGACCAAGCATTAAAACCAAATTTTATCTGGGGTCGCCTTTGTTCTACATTGAAAGGGTTTTCTTTAGCCCAGATACGCTCATTGTGTCTATTGAACATACCGCAGTTAGTAAATCTAGTTTCATCTGACCATAACACCTTTAATGGAAACTGTGAATTGTCAAGGCACAAGTCTCTAAACCATGTACAAAACAAAATACGTCGATGTTCGTCACCAGGATGCAAAATTTGAGAAACTGAAAGTTTGTACGGGTGGAACTTGTGTGCTTTCAGTACCTTAATTACAGTTCGTTGAGATGTGCCAGCTTCTGCCGCAATCTCACGAGTTGATGTAGATAGATTTTGATTTACCATTGCCAAAACATTTATTTGTGCTGCTTTGTTAATTTGATTACGTTCCTGTGGTGGTTTAGTAAAAGATCCATATCTGCGTAAACTATCGTATAGCCTCTTAAATGTACATAGAGCAGGTTGACGACGATTAAAATATTTATGAAAGTATTCCTCAGCTGGACGGACTGAATTTTTATGGCATATGATACAACATTCCACCATATTCAGTTTTTCTTCGTTAGAATATTCCATGTTATCACGAAAACTTGTCAATATCGACTGTCAGTTCAGCACTAGTAATGGAATTACTCTCAAATAAGGAAACGTCAAAGTGAAAACAATCTTTTTCATGGCTACCTACGTAAAAAGTGAAAATAAGAGAGAAAAGCACCCATAACTCCGTTATTTTTATGAATAACTGTATCGAGTATTATATCGTTGAAAAACTCTAAATATGTCCGATTTTTTGAGTTCATAGCCAACTATGGTTTCCATTCAAAAAGGCAAAACGAGAACATGACAATCATATTCGGGATACAATTCCCTTCAATTTTGATATTTACACTTTTTATATAAAATCAAAAACAAAGGAGCTAGAGGGATTTGACTAAATCGACAGAATTTCGTTTTTTTTTCAAAATATCTAGTAAGCCATGACTTTTTACAAAAATCCGAAAGTGTCATTAAATTAAACTGCAAATCTTTCCCAATTTAACCATTGCTCTATCTCCGCTAGTTTCCGAGATCCCCATACTGATCATCAAAAAAAACTCACCCTGTATAAATCGCAAATAGAAAATTGGAATGTATATTAGAACGAAAAGCAAATTTTGTTTTGTTAGTGTATATTAATTGGATGTTATATTTGTTTATTAACTGTAATTTATTGATTTTCTGTAAACGAAAGAACTTAATTTATAAACTGACTCTTGTTTCTGATACAGAGAACTGAGTTGTAGGGGTATATGAAGATTAAATTACTGTGGTGTCGGTCAGAACGAAGTGTCGAAACAAATGTATTTTTTTCGTTTCATTACCATACTCAACTATTTTAAATGTGCAAATGTGGGCCTCCGGTTAGAAGCTTCCGCTTCAATTACAAGAACTGAATAAAACGAATAACATATTTATTGAAAATTTTCTGGCGACAGCTGTGATTTTTATTCAAGACATAAATAAATCGATCCTCTTCAAAAACAGCCACACATTCAATTCGTTACTTCGTTATATAACCAACCAGTAGCTCCGCGAGAGATTTTACGTTTGAAAATGCGAAAACCATTTATAATAAATAAATTCCAAGGCCGCCTTCGACACCGACAATGGATCTATTCATTTTTCATCGATTCCGAACGTTTATTGTTAAATCGCCGTGTCTCGTTTTTTTCTCCCCCCGCGCGTGCGAATTTTGCTCTCAAGGCCGGTCCCCTCGAATCGCGCGAAACCTTGATGAGTCGCGGAATCGAAATCCTGATCGATTTTGTTTTTGTTGTTTCTCAGATTATACGGTCGGTCGGTACGAATCGGGAAACAGAAGTAATCGAACTCGAAATTCGATTAATCATTCAGATAAATCAAGGAAAAACATTTTAGATATCCAAAGTATTATTGTGTTTTTTTTTTGTTGTATTGTACGTATCTGTACCAGATTTTGTTGCGAAAGCTTCTATCGTAGGCCCATACTTACACATTTGAAATTGACCGACCGACACTATACTTTTTGGATATTGAAATACCCATATAACTTAGTTATCTGTGTATTTCAAAACTAGCCACCCAAAATAACTTTTAAAACATCTATAAAAGAAAAAAAAACAAAAAAAGTTAATTTATATTTACGGGGAGGGGGTGAGTATTACTTCTAAAAGTTCAAAGTACACTAGGAAGTCGAATTTGATCATGACAGTTGTTTAGAATCTTTCCATTAGACAGTAAAAAGCATCAGTCTAAGAACTAAATCAAAGATATCGTCTACTTTTACGAAGCAACTGCAGAGGGCTCCAAGTGTCCCATCCCTTCTCCTTAATTGCTTATAAAAGGTCATTCACCTTATTCGAAACGAAATATCACGACTAACCGAATTTTTATATTTAAGATTCCCTGTACATTGTAAAAATATTTTTTAAATACATAACTAGCAGAGATAGAGCAATGGTAAAATTGGGAAAGATTTGCAGTTTTACTGGCCCAATTTAATGACACTTTCGGATTTTCGTAAAAAGTCATGGCTTACTAGATATTTTGAAAAAACGAAATTCTGTCGATTTAGTCAAATACCTCTAGCTCCTTTGTTTTTGATTTTATAAAAAAGTGTAAATATCAAAATTGAAGGGAATTGTATCCCGAATATGATTGTCATGTCCTCGTTTGCGTGACAGCTTTCGTTTTCGAGATAAAACACAAACTTATCTTTTTTTGAATGGAAACCATAGTTGGCTATGACCTCAGACATTTTTAGAGCTTTTTAACGATATAATACTCGATATAGTTATTCATAAAAATAACGGAGTTATGGATGCTTTTCTCTCTTATTTTCACTTTTAACGTAGGTAGCCATGAAAAAGATTGTTTTCACTTTGACGTTTCCTCATTTGAGAGTAATTCCATTAGTAGTGCTGAACTGACAGTCGATATTGACAAGTTTTCGTGATAAAATGGAATATTCTAACGAAGAAAAACTGGTGGAATGTTATATCATATGCCATAAAAATTCAGTTCGAGCAGCTGAGGAATACTTTCATAGATATTTTAATTGTCGTCAACCTGCTCTATGTACATTAAAGAGACTTTACGATAGTTTACGCAATAATGGATCTTTTACTAAACCACCAAAGAAACGTAATCAAATTAACGAAGCAACACAAATAAATGTTTTGGCAATGGTAAATCAAAATCCATCTACATCAACTCGTGAGATTGCGGCAGAAGCTGGCACATCTCAACGAACTGTAGTTAAGGTACTGAAAGCGCACAAGTTCCACCCGAAGAAATTTTCAATTTCTCAAACTTTGCATGCTGGTGACGTACATCGACGTATTTTGTTTTGTGCATGGTTTAGAGACATGTGCCTTGACAATACACCGTTTCCATTAAAGGTGTTATGGTCAGATGAAACTAGATTTACTAACTGCGGTCTGATCAATAGACACAATGAGCATATCTGGGCTAAAGAAAACCTTTTCCATGTAGAACAAAGACGACCCCAGATAAAATTTGGTTTTAATGTTTGGTGTGGTATCATAGGGTCTACTATTCTGGGGCCTTTTATCTATGACGAATCACTTATCATTTCTTGCAATACACTTTTCAAGACATGTTGCATAATTTGAATTTGAAAACTCATTTAAAAACTGAGTGGTTCCAACATGATGGAGCACCTGCTTATAACTCGTTATTAGTAAGACAACACTTAGATAATATCTATCTAAACTCTTGGATACGAAGAAATGGCCCACGCGAATGGCCACCCCGGTCTCCCGATTTGGCAGTTATAGAGTTCTATTTATGGGGTGCGCTAAAAAACAAAGTATACAAAACAAAGTATGAGACAGTTGGTGATCTTAGGGAGGCGGTATTAAAATCAATTTAAGAGATTGATAGGCGGTCTGTGAGGAAAGCGGTAATGTCAATCTTAAAAAGATGCAATTTTTGTCTAAATAACAATGGTTGACTTTTCGAACATAAATTGTAACCATTATTATGTACTTTAATTTCTTAAGTTTTTAGTAAGTGCCTAATTATTTAGTTTTTACGTTATATCTGATACACCTAGTAAAAAAATCGTTCAATGTTTTTTGGAATAGTTATGAATAAATCAATCTATTTCATGGCTAACTAAGTTAAAAGTGAAAATAAGAGAGAAAAGCACCCAGAACTCCGTCATTTTTATGAATAACTATATCGAGTATTATATCGTTGAAAAGCTCTAAAAATGTCCGATTTTTTGAGGTCATAGCCAACTATGGTTTCCATTCAACAAAGATAAGTTTGTGTCATATCTCGAAAACGAGAGCTGTCAGGCAAACGAGAACATGAGAATCACATTCGGGATACAATTCACTTCAATTTTGATATCTACACTTTTTTTATAAAATCAAAAGCAAAGGAGCTAGAGGGATTTGACTGAATCGACAGAATTTCGTTATTTCAAAATATCTAGTAAGCCATGACTTTTTACAAAAATCTGAAAGTGTCATTACATTGGGCCAGTAAAACTGCAAATCTTTCCCAATTTAACCATTGCTGTATCTCCGCTAGTTTCCGAGATCCACATACTGATCATCAAAAAAACTCACCCTGTACTCCTGTACTATATAGATTCACCTAGAATTTATGTCCATTACTAAGAATGACACAAAGAAAGAGATACAAAGACAGGGAGACAACGAGAGACAGAGTTTTTTTTAGTATTTTTAATCATAATACGATTATTATTTCATTTGAATGTCCTCTAACAACTAGTGACTAACAAATACGAATCAATATTTGCATATGAAAAAATAGTAAACACCAAATCGCAAATGCTACGTAAACCCGCAGTTATTAATTTATAGATGAAATCATACGTTCTAAATTAACTTCACCTTGGCATTGACATTTAGCTCGATCGGATGCACTAATACAAACGCATAAAAGCATTAGAGGAGGCCTAGTTCAATACTGCAATCGATTAATGTGACATTTATGACTGCACATACGATAAATTCTTAGGTAAATAAAGTGATTTTTAAATGTTTAACACGAATATCACAAAAATTCTTTTACTTGTAAGCAGCGTGTTGTATTTTGTTATTAGATTAACGTAAAATAGGAGAACAATGTTTTTTTTTGAGCTAGTTTATGGTATACTATTTATTTAAACTGACCACTTCCCAAAAATTGTTTATCATTTAGGTGGATATGCGGCTATTTTATTAACCGACTTCCAAAAAGGTGGATTTCTTCTCCTGTGGTGAACCGTTTTGAATGAATATGGTCTTGTTTAATAGAGTATATATCCGGATTGGTGAAACTTCAAATTTGGGAAAAGAATTCTATTGGTAAAGTGATGAAATTTGTGAATGAACACATATGTGCATGGAAATCGACCAATATCCCTAACATATTGGTCAATTTTTAGAAAACTTCTTATGGATGTGTATAGATTTTTAACGTTTAATCTATTAAGGAAGATCTCTAGGTGATATCATATAATTTTCTGCGACTTGCAATTTGCAGTTTTGCAGAAAATCCTGGAAAATTCCAACATTCTGATCAAAAATTTCCTCATAAATATTTTAATTCCAACGTAATAGTGCGGTAATTTTAGGCACTGGAAGTTATTATTGCGAATTTGAAAATTTTCTATGTACATCTCAAGCATATAGATAGTAAAGCATAGTATTTTCGGCTCCTTATATCAATGAGTACCAAGCTCCTTTGTTTGTATACCAGACAAATACCTATTTAAATGCAAATTTTTCCATTTTGCGAAGACGGTGCTTTTGGTTGTCACATTCTCCCGGCCTAAGAGAAAATTTAGTGACAACACATGTCAAACTTTAAACTGCTATTTGGTGTGTTTATACACAGGGTGTTTAGTTATAGCAAACACAATCACAAAGTAAACTGATAGAAGGAGTTGCATTGATATGATGATTGAAATATAGGACGGAGTAGAATGATAGTGGTCCATAGGCAGCCGTATATACAGGATAGTTGGAATATAGGGTGGACTGGACGTTTGGTGGTATAAAAATGTTGGAAAAAATGTGAAATTAAAATTATATAGGGTGATTAAAAAACTGTTATATGATCTGGTCATAAGTAAATCATATACAGGATGGTTGAAAAATATGCTGGAGTTGAATTATATTTATACAGTGTGATTAAAAAAATATTTATTTCATAACCTATAAGAAGTTGCATATAGTGTGGAGAGGAATTGATGTTACACAGGGTGATAATTCAAAATGTTAAAAATGAAATTATTTATGAGGTAGCCCACAAGGAGTTATATACGATGGTTGAAATATATGAGGGATTTGGCTCCGTAAATATGGGATGGATTTTACTCCGTCCTATAATTTACAGAAGGCAGCTAACAAATTTATGCTTGTACGTGGGCAGTCGTATGTACAAGATGGTTGGTACATAGGTTGGAGTGGAATTATCTATTGTTATACAGAGTTGTCAAAAAAAGTTGAAAAAAAGGTTACATGGCGTGGTCCATAAGGCATAAATGTATTTTGATCTTATTAAGTCAAGGCGTTCTAGTACATTTTGTTCGTAAACATTTACCTGTCAATTTAAATAAAAATGTATCATTGTGTAATGTCGGGGCTTTCGATGTTACCTGGTCCTGTCTATTAAGGTTAATACATACAAAATAAAAAATTAAGAATGAAAACTACCAGAGCTAAAAAAACTAAAAATAATTATAACAAAATATAACTCTAGCAAATAATTAGCACATTCAATGTTGTTAGGTACCTACCCAGAAAATAAAAAATATGAACATTAAAAGGTGCTCATTCTGTACAAATTAATTACCTACCAATCTAGTATATTTTTTAAACATATTTTGAGGCTCATAGCAAATCATTCTATAAGAATGGTATCAAAGGTGTAGAAAAACATTTGATTGATTTAATCTCTGTTGAAGGTAGTAGAATTTTGGAAAAAATATGTTTTTATTAGAACTTTTATGTTTATTTTCAACTATTGAATAGTGTTAATTCAAATAATCCAATGCAGTCTCACCAAACGTTTTGATTGTACATAAACTTTTTTTTTGCATTAAAATAAATAGTAACATATAATAACAGATATCAAATATTTAATTGCACTAATTTAAACAAAACTTTGTAAGTACTTAAGAATCTAAGCTCCTTGCTCACCAGGTGTAAAACTGCCGTGCTTTATTGTATTAATGTACACATGATAGTCAATTACTGCTACATCATTAGTGGTCAAAGAATCTTGTTAAAGACTTACAATAGCTTTATGAAAATTAAATTAAATTACATTTATAGACTTGTTTTGACATAATTTGTATTTTACTCCTATTTATTTACATACTTACACTATTTTTACAATCTTATAATTTACAATTTTATCTATATATAAATAGGCAAAGAAAAAACGATTAGGTACCATTCTCTCCTCTGTCTCTCAACCGATTTTCTTCATTTTTGTTTTGTTTAGTAGCTACTGACGAGCTTCAGTGCAGAATGCTAATATTAATTTATAATATTGGTTCATTCATTAAATAAAATATAATAAAAATTCATTATTTACGACCATAATGTCAACGCCAAACAACTGAATGTGCCGTCGCCGCCAGACTCAAAACATTGAGTAATTATATATAGAGGGACCAATGCTGTTATATACTTAGAGCATGTACTTCTGGAAGTGGCATGCAAGCGTTGTTATTGTTTAGTGGTAAAGTAATCGTTGTATATTATAATTATACAGGGCGATTCCAGATATGTTAGAAATCATTTTATCGTGAGTGGCACATAAGCAATTGCATATATATAGGGTATTAAAAATATAGAGTAGAGTGCAATTATAACTAATAAAATAATTATATAGGGAAGCCCATTAGCGTTTGAATCTACAGGGTTCTTGGAATAGAAGGTGCAGTAGAATTACAGTTATACAGGGTGGTGCAAAAAATATTGTATAGAGATGCATATACAGGGTGGCGGAAATGGAAATGCAACATTTGGTAACTCATAAGCAGTTCTATATATAGGGAAGATAAAATATAGGGTGAGAGGAATTATAGATATACAGGATGATGATAAAAAATGTTAAAAAAGGAAATGATTTATAGAGTAGCCCAAGAAGAGTTCCATATATATGATGATTGAAGTATATGTCGAAGTAGAATTATAGTTACAGAAGATAGTTAAATATTTCATAAACAAAAAGAGTAAATATTGTGGCTCATAGGCAGTGGCATATACAGAATGGTTTACCGGGCTGTTCAAAAATGTTAAAAAATATATAATGAGATGGAATTATTATAATGAGGATTTTAATAAATGTTAGAGAATTGAGTGCAATCATAGCTATACAGCCCATTGGCGGTTGAATGGTTGTCATATTAAATTAAGAATTACGAATTTGAACACAAATAAGTCCTATGAATTATATCTGAAAAAACCTTGAATTTCGGTACTTATTTGTAGAAGCGAGATGTAAGACCGACATCTAGGATTTTCGAGGAAACTGTCACACAGAGGTTCCGAATCTGGATCCGTTCCGTGTAATTGCTGTTCTCCATAAAGTCCTAGGATAGAATGTCACGATAAAATTTTCAGGTTACTTAACCTGTCAGAGATATTAACACAATTGGTCGAATTTCGACCACTGGGCGACAGCTAGTATACATTAATATTTGTCTCTGTAGTTGTGCCAAACGGTAAATAAAATAAACAAATTCCACTAAACATTTTTAGTATTTATAAAAATGTTCGTATGATTTAATAAATGTGACAAGATATCTTGCCGCTATCATAAATTATTATCGGATAGGTCAGGATCATATTTAGATCATAAAACGTCATGAGTATCGTTTAATTGATCTATCAATTAAGAAGCTTCTTATCTTGTCTGGTATTTCACAAACACCGTACGAGTATTTCAATTTATCACAATATGACGCTAAAAAAATGAAATCCGTAGGACAAAAAATTGTGCGCACAACTTTAGTGACACCCTGTATAACAAAGAGGCTATCAGGTATATCCTGAGCGTTGTATCTAAACTATATTTCACTCGCTACTAAGAACCGACATAAAATTTACATTTTTTGTTTCGGATTTGCATTCTATTTTATTTTATGCATCCCTCACTTGAGAATTTACATTGATAATGAGACTTTTTTTCTGTTTTCGTTCGTCCAAACACAATATCACATCATTAATCTGCATGAAATACACCGACTTGAATAGCATTTTTACTGAATATCGTAAATTCAAAATAGAATTGTTTATGGTTATGAAAAATTAGTTATTTCAAGGTTTTTGGGTCTTTATGTATGTTAATATGATGTTTTAACATACGCTTTTTTAAAATAAGTGGTTCTCAATTCGTCTATATACAGGGTGAGTTTTTTTTTTTGATGATCAGTATGGGGATCTCGGAAAGTAGCGGAGATAGAGCAATGGTTAAATTGGGAAAGATTTGCAGTTTTACTGGCCCCATTTAATGACACTTTCGGATTTTTGTAAAAAGTCATGGCTTACTAGATATTTTGAAAAAACGAAATTCTGTCGATTTAGTCAAATCCCTCTAGCTCATTTGTTTTTGATTCTATAAAAAAGTGTTAATATAAAAATTGAAGGAAATTGTATCCCGAGTATGATTGTCATGTCCTCGTTTGCGTGACAGCTCTCGTTCTCGAGATATGACACAAACTTATCTTTTTTTGAATGGAAACCATAGTTGGCTATGACCTCAAAAAATCGAAAAATTTTAGAGCTTTTCAACGATATAATACTCGATATAGTTATTCATAAAAATAACGGAGTTATGGATGCTTTTCGCGGTTATTTTCACTTTTAACGTAGTTAGCCATGAAATAGATTGATTTATTAATAACTATTCCAAAAAACATTGAACGATTTTTTTATTAGGTATATCAGATATAACGAAAGAACTTAATAAGTAGGTACTTACTAAAAACTTAAGAAATTAAAGTACATAATAATGGTTACAATTTATGGTCGAAAAGTCCACCATTGTTATTTAGGCAAAAATTGCATCTTTTTAAGATTGACATTACTGGTTTCCTCACAGACCGCCTATCAATTTCTTCAAATAGGTCACCAACTGTCTCATACTTTCTTTTATTTACTTTGTTTTTTAGCGCACCCCATAAATAGAAGTCTATAACTGCCAAATCGGGAGGCCGGGGTGGCCATTCGCGTGGGCCATTTCTTCCTATCCAAGAGGTTGGATATATATTATCTAAGTGTTGTCTTCCTAATAACGAGTTATGAGCAGGTGCTCCATCATGTTGGAACCACTCAATTTCTAAACGAGTTCTCAAATTCAAATTTTGCAACATGTCTTGAAAAGTGTATTGCAAGAAATGCAAGTAGCGCTCCCCAGTAAGTGATTCGTCATAGATAAAAGGCCCCAGAATAGTAAGCCCAAAAATTAAAACCAAATTTTATCTGGGGTCGTCTTTGTTCTACATGGAAAGGGTTTTCTTTAGCCCAGATATGCTCATTGTGTCTATTGAACATACCGCAGTTAGTAAATCTAGTTTCATCTGACCATAACACATTTAATGGAAACTGTGGATTGTCAAGACACAAGTCCATGTACAAAACAAAATACGTCCATGATCGTCACCAGCATGCAAATTTTGAGAAACTGAAGGTTTGTACGGGTGGAACTTGTCCGCTTTCAGTAGCTTGGCTACAGTTCGTTGAGATGTGCCAGCTTCTACCGGAATCTTACGAGTTGATGTAGATAGATTTTGATTGCCAAAACATTTATTTGTCCTGCTTCGTTAATTTGATTACGTTCCTTTGGTGGTTTAGTAAAAGATCCATATCTGCGTAAACTATCGTAAAGCCTCTTAAATGTACATAGAGCAGGTTGACGACAATTAAAATATCTATGAAAGTATTTCTCAGCTGCACGAACTGAATTTTTATGGCATATGATATAACATTCCCCCATATTCAGTTTTTCTTCGCTAGAATATTCTATTTTATCACGAAAACTCAATATCGACTGCCGGTTCAGCACTACTAATGGAATTACTCTCAAATGAGTAAACGTCAGAGTGAAAACAATCTTTTTCATGGCTACCTACGTTAAAAGTGAAAATAAGAGAGAAAAGCATCCATAACTCCGTTATTTTTATGAATAACTATATCGAGTATTATATCGTTGAAAAGCTCTAAAAATGTCCGATTTTTTGAGGTCATAGCCAACTATGGTTTCCGTTCAAAAAAGATAAGTTTGTGTCTTATCTCGAAAACGAGAGCTGTCAACACTTTTTTTATAAAATCAAAAACAAATGAGCTAGAGGGATTTGACTAAACCGACAGAATTTCGTTTTTTCAAAATATCTAGAAGTCATTACTTTTTACAAAAATCCGAAAGTGTCATTAAATTGGGCCAGTAAAACAGCAAATCTTTCCCAATTTAACCATTGCTCTATCTCCGCTAGTTTCCGAGATCCCCATACTGATTATCAAAAACAACTCACCCTGTATACTCTATTAAACAAGACCATATTCATTCAAAACGGTGCACTACAGGAGAAGAAATCAGGTAACATACATACAAAAAAAAGCAAAAAAAAAATACGCGACGTATTGATAACCTCCTCCTTTTTGAAAGTTGGTTAGAAACTGATAAAAACACTTTGTACATCGGTAACGAAGCGTTTTCGGACATAAAATGACTCGAGGAAGCACATCTTGAAATCGTTCGCACTTATGTATCTACACCCTGTATATTGATTACCATCTGGTCATTAAATAAATAAAACGAATTATTCCAGTGACCTTCAGAAAATCAAAGATTCTCCGAAGATGTTCACTTTTCATGTGTTGCCATCAAAAATATCTCTCACGTCAAACAATAAAACACAAACAAATAAAAAAACTACTCCAACAACTTAATAAATATGGCAAAGCAACTTCCTATTTTTATTTTTACCTAAAGATACGTGCGGGTTCCCAAAACCGGCCAGTGTCCTTCCCCAATGTTGACTTTGGGCACCTTGGATGATGGCAGTCACAGACATCATCGGCTTCTCTTTCTTCATCATCTTCACCAACTAATTTTGTTAACTTTCGTTTCGTCACAGCTCTTGAAAAAAAAAAACTCACAGCCTGATGCAAAATCCTACTCTTAATATCACAATACCCGTTTTCCGATTCCTTATCAATACATCACGACTTCGGCGAACAACTGAGCATCGAAATCCGTCAAAACAATTGCAAAACCACCGTAAAAAAAACAAACAATTCGAGATCCCGTCGCGACAAAGATTATGATTTATTATTTATTTAAATTTCATTATCTTGTGCATTTCAACATAAAAAACAATTTTCAACACACGACTCTATTTCGAAAAACAAAAACACATCGCGGGTTCACATTTTGCGTATGATGCACTTTTTTTTCTGACTCGCTAAGGTTGTCGTTTCCAAACAAATTGACTCTGAAGATCGCGAATTGGTATCGAAACTTGGGATGCTAGGAAGACGTGTACCGCGCGACTGAAACATTTGCGAGTCGCGGACCTTCTCTCCGTCGAAGCAAGCCGCGATAAACAACTCGCTGACGACGACCACGACGTCGGGGGGCCCGCCTCTGCCGGGCTGATTCACCTGCGGAGTTCCTATTGTGGAGAATGTTTTGATGGGCGGGAATGTTGCGTTCTAAGACGTAGAGAGACGAAACGAATTTGCGACAAGTTAAATTGGCGAAAATATCGAAAAACTCATCAAACGTAATAATGAATCAGATGGTTGAAAGCGTTATTTTGTCATGTTTGTCAGTTTCGAGTAAATTGCAAAAAAAACCAAAAATAGCGAAAATTCGATGTTTTGACAAGAAAAAAAATTGAGGCTCTAAGAAAAGCATGATTATTATGTATTTTGATCTGTCAGGCACTAATTTTAATTGTGCTCCAATCATAAGATGTTTTAAATCGAAAAAAGTTGGAAAAAATCCTTAAAAATTGCAAAAATCGCGAAAAATTGGGATTATCTTGGTACAAAAAATTTGTGGACGCGGATTGACGAAAATTTTTATGTTATTTAATCTTTTTGATCTGATTCTGCAATAAATTTGGCCCATAATGCCCTCAAACATTCATAAAACGACAAAAAAAATGGATAAAATAGCAGAAAATTGCTGCTGAAAACATAGAAAAAATCTTTTAAATACAATTAAATAAACTTAAAATAAAATAAAACAAGATTAAGATCCAAGAATGTGCACAAATTGGATTTTGTACGGTTTTTCGAGGGTATTGTACTGTTTCATTCTCAAATGATCTACCAAGTAGATACCTCTTCTGCCATCTTTTCTTTTATTTAGTAAAAATTTGCCATCGTGTTGGGATTTCAACTTCTTCGATGTGTAGACTTCATTTCATTGCATGATCGCTTGTACGGTTGCAAGTACAAGGGCACCTCCTCGGGTTCTTCTTATTCTGTTTATACGTCATTTTTATAGATTTCACAATTTTTTTGCATATTCAGATTTTTATGTTGTATTTAATAGATAAAAAATACAAGAAGATCAAAATACATAATAATCATTTCTTTTCTTCTTGTTTTTAGTATATTAACAATTAAATCAACACTAGTATTAAGGTTTACGTTATCATAGGAATAGGAGCAAAATCTTTAAGTTAATAATTGCTAAGTATGTTAATATAGCGTTACCACTTGCTAATTGTTTATAATGCCATCTAAAAACTGAAACGAACAGAAACATACTTTTGTGTTTTGACACAATTAGTTATTACATTAACCTTCAGGTTTCTGCTACAAATGTAGTTATCTTCCGTCTCTTTAATGCCCTAAATTTAAGTTATTCAATTATTTGTACCTAATTTTGAATAGTGGTAGAAGTTAACTCATAGCTAGTCATTAAAATTGCATGTAGTTACTAATACATACTTCTATGTTGCTACAGTTGGCAGGTTTATACACAATAGCTTTATTCGCGGCACAAAATTCGGAACCAATTCATTATCAATTCAATTCTACTCAAGAGCGCATGCCTGATTCAGAACTAGTAAAAAATATTTGTGTACCGCGAATGCCATTGGAACCAATTCAGTACCATAGAAGTCTCATATGATTCGTTTACGAATTAATTTTGTCCATCAGTTGTTCATTGATATTTATATTGATTATTGAATTAATTAGTATTTTTTTCTTGTTAAAACATCGAATTTTCGCTATTTTTGGGTTTTTTTGCAATTTACTCGAAACTGAAGGCTGAACGGCCTAAACGGACTTGAAATTCGTATTCAGCGGGTCGAAAAACATGCCTGTAGATGGGTGACGCCCGGTGTACAGACAATTTTTATTTTTTGTGTGCCGGTGTAATTGGCCCCTATGTAAAAGAAGGGTCGGAGGCATTTAATTTGATTATTTTATGATCGAGATGAAATTTTGGTATACGTTCCTGGAATTTTATTAGTGGATAATGTAAGTGATTTATTTCGTGGAAATGTTGATGCAAGATTGCCAGATGGATGAAATTCAAAACCTTTGTTTCGGTTGAATTTCTTGGGATTTTTGGCGATTTTAACGGCCTCACGGAATTTTCTGGTGAAATAATACGGAGATTTGGCCACGACAGAGGAGCTGTCGAAGAGGATTTGGTGGCCCGTTTCTTGATGATGTTCAGCTACAGCAACGTTTGTGCTCACCCAGACGAGTGTTTATAGATCGACCTGTTTCACCGATGTATACTGCCCCACACGAGCCTGGAACGGAATAAACACCTTTAGAAGAAGAGGAATTTGTTTATCCTTTGGAGAGGGTAACATTTGTGAGATTTTTGGATAGTGGTTTGTAGACTGTTTTCACCTCGTGTTTATGGAGAAGCTTCCCAATCCATCCTTCTTTCCTTTCGACTGTCCATCCTTTGAACCATGACATGTTGTTAGATGGTTCCAACATATTGTCTCCGTGCCAACCAGAAATGGGAACGAATGCTACGGCAGCTGGGTTGTAACCAATCTTCTTGATGTATGAGGAGACTTCTTTCTTGATTTCTTCGAAACGTGGTTCGCTGTATGGTGGTTCAGTCGAGTCCATTTTGTTAACACCAACGATCAATTGTTTTACTCCCAAAGTGAAAGCAAGCAGAGCGTGTTCACGCGTTTGGCCGTTCTTAGAAATACCAGCTTCGAATTCACCAGTACCAGCAGCAACAATCAGCATTGCACAATCAGCCTGTGAGGTACCAGTAATCATGTTCTTGATGAAATCTCTGTGTCCGGGGGCATCGATGATGGTCACATAGTATTTTGCGGTTTCGAATTTCCACAGAGAAGTGTTCGTGAGAAAAAGATGAAATGAATGGAGTAGTCGCAAGGTAAGTAACATTTGTTTTGTTTTTTGTCTCATCCTTGAAAATGCCCCTTATAAGTGTGGGCGAAACGTCGGGAAACTTTGTTTATATCCCGGTTTAGGTATATAAATAAACTAATTCGAAAAATGAAGCGGTCCAAATCCGGAAAAAGAATCAGCTATGACTCTGGCCGCGAAAACTTCCGTTCTCATTCGTTTTCCAATATTGACTTGTACGTATTTACAGTGCGTTCTAGGGACTAAAATCTTCCTATAGATAAGTTTTGGCATTTGCAGCATAAAAATTGGTGAACTGAGAGTTCTAAGTGTTACGAAATGTATTCTGCCTTTCATTTTCCCGCTCTTCCTTAATATAACTGGTTTCTCTATAAGTACGCATTAATGTAATAAAAAAATTGTAATAACCTTATTCTATATACATACTCACTGACAAAGAAATCGCAACACCGAGAAGGAGATGTTTAAATTTAATATTATTGTGGTAAAACATACTACATAGATGTTATAGTAAGGAATAAATTATTAACATTTGGTAAATTTGGTGAATGTTTTTAGGGTTCCGTATATACAATATACTCAGAACGTTTTGACATACGAGCGCTATGTGTTGTTTAAAGTAACTTAAATGATTCATATCGGCCAAAAAATGGAATTAAATCGTGAACATTTTCGTGCGATTATTTTTTACCACTTTCGACGTGGATTAAGTCCGCAAGAGTGCATGGATGAACTTAATTTAATTTTTGGCGTTGAAACTCCATCAAGGACTACTGTTTATCGATGGTATGGTGAATTCAATCGAAGACGTAGTTCACTCCAAGACGAATTTCGTGAAGGTCGTCCAAAAACAGTTGTTGTTCCGGAAACCATTGATGCTGTGCGCGAACTGATATTGCAAGATCGTCATGTGACCTATCGTGAGATTGAGTCAACCTTACACATTAGTGGGACCAGCATACATTCAATATTGCATAAACATTTGAATCTCAAAAAAATTTGTTCGCGTTGGATCCCACATAATTTGTCAATCGTTCAAAAAAAGGCTCGTGTCGATTGGTCGAAAGAAAAGTTCAAAAAATACGATCGCGGTGCTTCAAAACACGTTTATGACATAGTGACAGGTGATGAATCGTGGATTGATTTACGCGTATGAGGCCGAAAGTAAACAGCAGTCGACGTATGGGTGTTTCAAGATGAGCCAAATCCAACAAAAGTTGTTCGCGCACGAAGCACTTCCAAACAAATGATCGCCTGTTTTTTCGGAAAAACTGGACATGTCGCAACCGTACCACTAGAACAACGCAGAACAGTCAATTCTGAGTGGTACACAACCATTTGTTTGCCAGTTGTCTTCCAAGAAATGAGGAAAACCAACCGCATTTTTGACCACTCAAAACATCGATTTGATGAGTCATCCGCCGTATAGTCCTGACTTGTCACCAAATGACTTCTTTTTATTCCCGTACGTCAAAAACAAACTGAGAGGTCAACGTTTTTCGACACCTGAAGAAGCGGTTGCTGCGTTCAGAATGCATGTTTTGGAGATACCTCAATCAGAATAGAAAAAGTGCTTCGACAATTGGCTCAATCGCATGCAAAAGTGTATAGATCTTCATGGGGAATATTTTGAAAAACAATAAAGCGATTTTCGATGATTAATATTTGTTTTTGTTCTCTAATCCCGAAATATAAAAGGCAGCCCTCGTATTATCTAAAAAGCTAGAGAGCACTCTTGATGGCTGTTCCCGAGTTTAGCAAAATTTTCAAAGCAAATCTGAATTTTATTTTTTCCCTGACGTAGCATGAACCTGTAGACATCAACGACATCTAACATTATGCTGAGTATGTATTAAGTATATGAATTCAATCTCATACTATTTACATATACCAAAAGTCTACTTTTGTATTCTGCTAACCCCGGAAACTGCCGTCAGAGTGTTGGCATTTGTAAATAGCCTGAGATTGCATTCACATACTTCACTCAGCATAACGTTAGATGTCGCTGATGTCCAGAGATTCATTTCTCTGACATTTGTCGTGTAAGGTGTCAAATAGAATCCAGGAATTCAGGGAAGCGTACCTCATGCGAACTCCAAGTTCGAAACCGCTATCGTGCGTTGAATGAAATATTCTAGATAGTTTTTTTTCGTTGGGACACCGTGTATGTTACATATGAAGTGTAAGCAACTATTAAAAAGTCCTTATTTTGTTGGACAACTTTCAGAGTTAAATTATCACCAAAATTTGTTTCTGCAGCTACAAACTCAACTCTAGAATATCGACTATCCATCCGTGGCAAATTGCGGTAAACTTTTTTTCTAATCAAAAGAAATATGCCATCGTCAAACGCAAAGCGAAAGCTTCCACCTCAAGCAATCCTTCAATCGCCAAATTCGTAGTGTGTTATCGATCAACTCCAGTCTAGCCCGCGGTCTAGCCACGAAGCGATAAGCCCTGGCCGATTCTACGAATTTCAATATTAATTTTAGACATTAGCTTCCCCTCTGTGCCCCCTCTACAGCCCCCAGGAACGACTCAACCGGCAGAGCCAAAGCCTAAAAGTCGATTCGAACGAAAAAGGATGTTTATTTGCGATGCATGTCAATGTGCACTTTTGACCTTGAATCATTATATAGACTCATCGTCATCATCACGTCGCGTCTGTGTTTTGTCGTTTTCGGTTCATCCAGACGGATACATTTTTCGGCGGATGCGATTACTGAGGCCAGATATGAAATGCTTACGATAAAAATAAGAACGTTTCTTGCTCGTTGAATAGCAAATATGCCCATTATCATCAGTGTATGAAATTTTGGTATCCAATAGTAGGAGACGTGCTTTTTTAGTTTCAACCGACTTCAAAAAAGGTTCGTCTATATACAGGGTGGAACAGCCAAATGGAATAAATTAGATAACGAATAAAGGACGGCCTGTTGAGAACAGGCATATATATACAGGAGAACAGGAATATATATATATATATATATATATATATATATATATATATATATATATATATATATATATATGTATATTTATTTTCGCGGGCACTAGATGTTTTAGGTGGTTTCCGGGAGTTCATACGCGTAGTTGATAACTGATCCCTGCCGGGAACGAAGGTAAAATGACGACGTTTCGGCAGAGTCACATCTGCCCTCTTCAGGTCGGTTCGCATAATTCTCGTAGCCTTCTGTTTTCGCTTCTAGTTACCCGAATACTAAGATTTTCAGAAGCGCTCGCGCTGTTATATAGTCGCGGCTCGGCGCCTATTGGTTGGCACCGTGAACGGCTGCGTGTGATTGGCCCTTGGCGCTCAGTGGGCACGCCTTCCGCTTGCTGATTTGTTATTTCCAGTTGAGTTGTTATTGGACGGGCCCGGGCCGGTACGGTGTTTAATAGAATTTTCCAACAATTCGATAAATTCTGAATTTCATTGCGTGCGTTTAGACTGTGAGGCCTCTTCGCTCTTTCAATTGCCTCTCTTACGAGTCTTGATTTCGGGTGTTCTATATTTGCCAGTATTCTGGTGTTCTCAAAGTCTATTCGGTGTGACATCGTGGTGGCGTGTTCCGCAATGGATGTTGTTTTTTCCTGCTTTCTTACAGCGTTCTGGTGTTCATCACGTCTAGTTTGAACTCTTCTATTAGTTTGCCCCACATAGGTTTTATGAGTCTGCACATGGAATCTCGTACACTCCCTCCACTCTTTCTTTTTGCATTTAGCGACCATTCTATAATTATTTTGGCCATCTGCTTTCTGACATTCTTTTAAAATGTGCATTGGAATGCTCTATTTTCCAGTGTCTTTGTTATAGATTGATTTATTCCTATTCTCTGCCAGATATCGTGGGTTCTTAATTTGTCCTGCCTTGTATCCCTTGAACATCTTCTCCTTCTCCTTTCTATGGTTCTTATCTTATCTCGAACTGTTAGTCTGAAGCTGGTAGACAATGTAAGTGGTTCCTCGAAGTTTCCTTGGACTTCGAAGTGGTTGATCTCACAACGATTCAATAGCTGTCTATCTGCTATCGTCATCAGGTGAATGATAGGAAATTCAGAGTATCGATCCTATTTATATTATACCCTTAACCGGTCATGCGTCGCCGGTCATGGTCATTGGGTCTTATCTGGTCCAATCAGCGTCGTCGCACTTGGCGGTTGGTTGCCGGTGATGAGTAGCGGCAGAGGCCGAAGAAGAACTCTCCAAATATTTTTAATTTGGACGCTGGGCTCGCTAATTATAATTTCGTTCGTCTCTATGAATTTTCTCTTGTACCAGTGCTCTTCCTTGTGAATTGCTCTGGCCTGGTCCCAGTTGATATTATGGTGCTCGGTCCATCCGTAATGAGCTAGCCCAGACTTGGTTACCTCCGCACTTTGAGTAGTTGTGCGGTGTTCCTTAACCCTAGTGTCCAGCAGTCGCTTTGTCTCTCCAATGTAAAGATTCCAAATTCACAAGGTATACTGTATATACAGTTATTTGGTATTGCTGGTGCGTCGGGGCTCGTTCTTGTAATCATGCTCCTCAAGGTGTTGTTACTTTTGAAAATCATTCTGATTCCATAGCTGTGTGCAATTGTTCCAATTTTCTCCGACAAGCCTTTAATATACGGTAATAGTAGAGTTGCTACCGTGGTACTCTACTGGCCTATGTGGTTTGTCCAGCTCTTCAAACGCCTTGGTACTGATCGTTTCCGGACGTCCATTCGCCAAAAGGTCTTCTCTATGTTTCACTAGTTCTTCTTTGAGGGCTTCGGGTGTGCTGCAGATATTTTTGGCTCTATGGATTAGTATTTTGATGATGCCAGTTTTCTTTACTTATGGGTGGTTAGAATTGTAGTGAAGGTATAATCCTGTATGCGTAGCCTTCCTGTAGACTGTTGTTTGGATTCCGGTTCTAGTCCATTCGACACTTTACATCAAGGAATGGTAGGCACCCACTCTCTTCCATCTTCATGGTGAATCTAATATATGGTTGGGATTGGTTCAGGTGCTCCAGGAATGCCTGTAGTTCTGTCTCTCCATGTTGCCAAATAATGAAGGTGTCATCAACATCCCTCAACCATAGCTTAGGCTGCTTCTTGTACCTCCTCAGTGCATGTTCTTCGAACCATTCCATGTAGATGTTGGCGATGGTTGGTGATAACGGGAAATCCATAGGCAATCCATCTTCTTGTATGAAGAACCGGTCATTTTCCTGAAAGTAGCAGTTCTTGAGGCAACATTGAAGTAAGTCCATGATTGAGTCTATTGGCAGCTCCGTTCTCTCCACCAGGGTTTCGTCTTCAGTAAGTTTCTTTCTCACTATGTTAAGAGATTCGTCTAGTGGTACGTTCGTGAAAAGGTTTTCAACGTCGAAACTTACTAAGCGATGTTCTGGTCCAAGCTCCACTGCACCGATGATTTCAACAAAGTGCTTTCAGTCCTTGACGTGCGATGATGTTTTGCCCTCCAAAGGTTGGATGATTGGTAGAAGGAATTTCGATAGTGCTGCTGTTGGTGAGTTGCGTGAACTTGTAATCGGTCTGAGAGGTACTCCAGCCTTGTGTATCTTGGGTAGTCCATAAAGATGTGGTGGCTTGCTGTGATGTGGCGTCAAATTTCTTCTTGTTTCGGGTAAAATGTATTCAGCATGATCTCTGATAGGGTGAAAATTATCTTGAACTGTTGTTATTGGTCACATTTCTGCGCCGTAGAGTACTATATTTACTATGGAACAAACGTTTCTTTGTATCCTGTCTTAAATTCCAATCCATAGCAAACCATGTAGAGTTTTTGTTGCCATTTTCCCCCTACCTATCCTCGTTGAGATCTCTTTCTCGCAGGTGTCAGCAGCACTTATTGTTGTTCCCAGGTATTTATAAGTTTTCTGCAGTCCCTCCTATGCGCATACTCGTATATTCGATATGACGATCTGTGATTCCCCGCCCGAGCGTGTCTCACGAGCTTCGTAATTTAAAATTTTGGCGCCGTCCCGGATGGACTATTTAGTGTCCCGGCGCTTTCTCTGGGAACAAAGGGACAGGTGAACGAGAAAATAGACAGTCCCGTTCAAAACGGGACATTTGGTCAGTTTAAGTATACTCCTTGCAATTAACATTAACACGGTAGTCTGTATAATTGTTTCGTCAATATTATTCAGATTCTCGTAGACGTTTTTCAGACGCTTTGCATTATTACTACTCAAATTTACATAACAATTCCATTCTTCACTTGTATTTTCCTTCAAAAAAACTATCATTTAGCATAATGGGCCGCTATTATCAGCCGACCTTGAATCGGACTTTGCAAGATCGACGAATTTCGTATTTTTTTCCAAACGCCGTAATATGGCCGAGTAGTTGTAGATGATTTTCCTAGAACGGCAGTCGTCCAAAGTGAAAAATGACCTTGTAAACTTCCGCCGGCATCAGCATTAAATTCATTCGCGGATGAGTTTTGTTTTTGTTTTAGAAGCTGAATCGCTGTAAAACTGCTGACCATCTGCCTTTAATGGATGTTTCATGGGCACGAGGAAAGAATATATGTGGGATCAAGGATAAAATGTGTTTCGTAGATAGATCGAAACCATTTGTTCACGTTCATACACGTGTAGGGTTGCCAGCCGTACTTTGTAATAAAGTATTGTCCTTTATTAACCGACTTCCAAAAATGGAGGAGGTTATCAATTCGTCGCGTATTTTTTCGCTTTTTTTTTGTATGTATGTTACCTGATTTCTTCTCCTGTGGTGCACCGTTTTGAATGAATATGGTCTTGTTTAATAGAGTATATATCCGGATTGGTGAAACTGCAAATTTTGGAAAAGAATTCTATTGGTAAAGTGATAAAATTTGTGAATGAATACATGCGTGCATGGAAATCGACCAATATCCCTAATATTTTAGTCGATAACTCCTTATGTATAGTTTTTTAACGTTTAATCTATAGGGGAAGATCCTTAGGTGATCTCATATACCTTTCTGCGACGTGCAACTTGCAGTTTTGCAGAAAATCGCCGAAAATTCCAAAATTCGTATCAAACATTTCATCGAAATCACATAACGGACATTTCCTCATATATATTTTAATTCCAACGTAATAGTGCGGAAATTTTAGGCACTGGAAGTTTTAATTGCGAATTTGAAAATTTTCTATGTACATCTCAAGCATATAGATAGTAAAGCATAGTATATTCGGCTCCTTAAATCAATGAGTACCAAGCTCGTTTTGTTTGTATACCAGCCATATACCTATTTAAATGCAAATTTTTCCATTTTGCGAAGACGGTGCTTTTGGTTGTCAGATTCTTCCGGCCTAATAGAAAATTCAGTGACAACACATGTCAAACTTTAAGCTGCTATTTGGTACGTTTATAGACAGGGTGTTTAGTTATAGCAAACAAAATCACAAAGTAAAGTGATAGAAGGAGTTGCATTTATATGAAGATTGAAATATAGGACGGACTAGAATGATAGTGGTCCGTAGGCAGCCGTATATACAGGATGGTTGGAATATAGGGTGGACTGGACGTTTGGTGGTATAAAAATGTTGGAAAAAATGTGAAATTAAAATTATATAGGGTGATTAAAAAACTGTTATATGATGTGGACATAAGCAAATCATATAGAGGATGCTTGAAATATATGCTGCAGTTGAATTATATTTATAGTGTGATTAAAAATTATTTGCTTTTATAGCCCATAAGAAGTTGCATAAAGTGTGGAGAGGAATTAATGTTACACAGGGCGATAATATAAAATGTAAAAAATGAACTCATTTATGGGCTAGCCCACAAGGAGTTATATACTATGGTTGAAATATAGGACGGATTTGACTCCGTAAATATGGGATGGATTCTACTCCGCCTTATAGAAGGCAGCTAACAAATTTATGCTTGTCCGTGGGCAGTCGTATGTACAGGATGGTAGGTACATAGGTTGGAGTGGAATTATCTATAGTTATACAGGGTTGTTAAAAAAAGTTGAAAAAAGGTTACATGGCGTAGTCCATAAGGGATAAATATATTTTGGGCTTATTAAGTCAACGCCTACTAGTACATTTTGTTCGTAAAGATTTACCTGTCAATTTAAATGAGAAAGTATAATTCTGTAATGTTGAGGCTTTCGATGTTACCTGGATCTGTCTATTAAGGTTATACATACAAAATAAAAAATAAAGATTGAAAACTACCTGAGTTCAAAAATACTAAAAACTTGAAAATAAAACATTAAAAAATATATATAACCGACTTCTACTTATAACTAAAAAACTAAAAATAATTATAACAAAATACAACTCTAGCAAATAAATAACACATTCAATGTTGTTACGTACCTACCCAGGAAGTAAAAAATGTAAACATTTAAAGGTGCTCATTCTGTATAAATTAATTACCTACCAATCTAGTATATTTCTGAAGTCAAGCAACAATCAAGTTTAATGAATTAGTAGATAAGTACGCAATGAAGGATTTTAGATTTGCTTGGCACCGGCTTCAAAATATACTAGATTGGTAGGTAATTAATTTGTACAGAATGAGCACCTTTTAATGTTTACATTTTTTACTTCCTGGATAGGTACCTAACAACATTGAATGTGTTATAATTATTTTTAGCTTTTTAGTTATAGGTAGAAGTCGGTTATATATATATTTTTTTAAATGTTTCATTTTGACAAAACGCACTCTATACTTTATCAATGCAATAAAGAATGTCAAAAAAACTTTATTTTATCTTTTTCGATTTTTTAAGATGTTAATTCTTTTTAAAAAATTCTTACACTCTGTAGATGGAGATTTACATGAACTGAAACGCCATGTAAGAACTAGATGGCTCTGTCTCCTACACTGAATAGATCCAATATTGTAAAATTGGAAAGCCACAAGAAAGTATTGTCTAAGCTTAAATAATGTACAGGGGCTTGCATTTAAAATACGAAAGTTGGTAGTGGCATGCGGGTTTAAAAATACAAATAGATGTGTCCAAGCGTTTTCCTAACACGTCCCCCTTTATTTGTTATCGAATTTATTCCATTTGGCTGTTCCACACTCTATAACCTTTTCACTATTTCTTATACAGAGAACTGAGTTGTATGGGAAGTTCAAGGACAAAGAAGTGTCTTGTCCGTCGAAACTGTTCGGTTGGAACGAAGAGTCGGTTAAGAACTCTGGGCTTCAAAAATACATAGATATTATGATTTACCTATAGATTATAACAAATCTCAAATGTGGTGTGGGATAGTTGGTATGCCAGTCCAACTCATAATTTTACATACATTTTTCAAAATAAATTCTTTATAACTTTTGCATTTTTTTTTGTAAAACTTTCTAGATGCAATTACTAATCGAACGGATAATTTTCGGTGAAGCTAAAGAGAATTCTACTCAGGACAACTACATTACAGTTATACCATATATACAGGGTATGTCACAAAGATTGAAAAGAGTGGGCAACAGATTTAATGTTAAAACAACATTCCAAACCAGAAATACACTAAAATCTCTAGTATCGAAAACAAAACCAACCAACAAAACCCAGAACTCAAAAAACTGCATATACAAGATTCCTTGCAAATGCAATAAATTTTATATTGGAGAAACATCAAGACCATTAAACCTACGAATAAATGAACACAAGAATTACATAAAGAAACGACAATTTGAAAAATTGAAAATTTGTGAACATGCTTGAGACCTAGGCCATAAAATACAATTTGACAATTCAACTATACTTCACCAAGAACAACATAACACAAAACGATAAATAAAAGCGTCTGCCTTAATTCTTTTGAATGAAGACGATTGTATCGCTTCTACTTCTGTAGAATTTAATCGTATCTGGTTACCGACAATTAAGGAAGAAATTATTAATGGTAACCTCCTTTTGAACAACCCAGTATCGGGATAGTTCATAAGGTTTTTCCTAGGTTTTCCCTTATGACGTTAATGGGATCACTGAAACAATAGAATTCTTTGATCGCATTTTTGGCGAATGCGCTATCTTCTAACAAAGTCGTACCTAGGAACGCCACTTATAAATTCTAAAGACAACTCTTTCAAATTCTTTTAATTTGAAAGCTGTTTAACTATAATACATGATCTTTAGAATTTTTTGTGCTACGAGTACCTGTATATCTAAAAACAACGATTTTCTAATGCCAATTTAAATGTCATAATAATTTTCGTTCTGCAATTTACATCAATAAATATAAAGCCATTGACAACGAAGTCAGAATAGACTTTGAAACGTTTGGTTTTCCTTCAATATATGAGGGCTGCCTTTTATATTTCGGGATTGGACAACCCTAGTGTTGCAATCTGACAACTGACAGCTCTATGGTAAAGTTTGACATTTTTGAGGTTATACGTACTCAGAACGTTTTGACATACGAGTTGTTTACAGTAACTTAAAGGATTCATCTCGCCCAAAAAATGGAATTAAATCGTGAACATTTAATTTAATTTTTGGCGATGAAACTCCATCAAGGACCACTGTTTATCGATGGTGTGGCGAATTCAATCGAGGTCGTAATTCACTCCAAGACGAATTTCGTGAAGGTCGTCCAAAAACAGTTTTTGTTCCGGAAACCCTTGATGCTGTGCGCGAACTGATATTGCAAGTTCGTCATGTGACCTATCGTGAATTGAGTCAACCTTACACATTAGTGAGACCAGCATACATTCAATATTGCATAAACATTTGAATGTCAAAAAAAATTGTTCGCGTTGGATCCCACACAATTTGTCAATCGCTCAAAAAAAGGCTCGTTCGATTGGTCGAAAGAAAAGGCTTAAAAAATACGATCGCGGTGCTTCAAAACACGTTTATGACATAGTGACAGGTACTGAATCGTGGATTTACGAGTATAAGACCGAAAGTAAACAGCAGTCGACTGTATGGGTGTTTCCAGATGAGCCGAATCCCATAAAAATTGTTCGCGCACGAAGCACTTCCAAGCAAAGGATCGCCTGTTTTTTCGGAAAAACTGGACATGTCGCAACCGTACCACTAGAACAACGCAGAACAGTCAATTCTGAGTAGTACACAACCATTTGTTGGCCAGTTGTGTTCCAAGAAATGAGGAAAACCAACCGCCGAAGACGGATCACTCTCACACATCGGTTCAAACAACTGCATTTTTGATCACTCAAAACATCGATTTGATGAGTCATCCGCCGTATAGTCCTGACTTGTCACCAAATGACTTCTTTTTATTCCCGTAAGTAAAAAACAAACTGAGAGGTCAACGTTTTTCGACACCTGAAGAAGCGGTTGCTGCGTTTAGAATGCATGTTTTGGAGATACCTCAATCAGAGTGGAAAAAGTGCTTCGACAATTGGTTCAAACGCATGCAAAAGTGTATAGATCTTCATGGGGAATATTTTGAAAAACAAAGCAATTTTCGATGATTAATATTTGTTTTTGTTCTGTAATCCCGAAATATAAAAGTCAGCCCTCGTACATAACTATACTTTACACTTCTAGTGCAGAGAACGACAACATTGGAATGTGGAATGGCTTCAGGTACTCTTCTCTGATGAATCTCGATTCTGCTTGGGTTGGACTTTGGAGGTTGTAAAACATGAAATACAGGTAGCTTCGAATAGTATTCCTCAAGAAGAAATGGAACCACTGCCAAGACGTGTTGGGGAGTGTATGTATAATCGCAGTGAACAAACAAATTATTAACAAACTTAATAAAAAAAATTAAATTACATGGTATTTTTTGTTCAAATTTTAAACATTTACTCCTTATTATAGCATCTATGTTTTTTCTTACACAGAGAACTGAGTTGTATGAGAAGTTCAAGGTGTTAAAGTTGTGTCTCCTCCGTCGGTTTGAACGAAGAGTCGAAATAATTGCAGTTTTTGCATTTCACTACCATCCTCATCTATATTCGCATGTTTCAGTGTGGCCTCTGTTAAGAAATTTTAGCTTGAAAAATACATATATATTATGATTTACCTATAGATTATAACATATCTCAAATGTGGTGTGGAATAGTTGGTATGCGAGTCGAACTCATAATAGACTACATTTTTCAAATAAATTCTTTATAACTTTTGCATTTTTTTTTTTGTAAAACTTTCTAGATGCAATTACTAATAGACTGGATAATTTTCGGTGATAGCTAAAGGGAATTCTATAAAATGAAACATGTTGACTAGTTTAATTCGACTACTGATTGAGTCAACCTGGCGACCTGTTCAAACGAGCTTCTCGTAAAAACTCGTAACAAAAACATTGTTATATCAAGAACACGCAAAGTGCAATAAAAATCCAATTTGTTATAATAAAAATCCGGATAACGAGCGACAACGGCGTCGCAGTTGGAGTTTTAATTAATCCGCTATTTTCGTGATGTTATGAAAAATAAAAACGGTTAATTTAGGTCGTCTCGACCTTGGCCACCTATATCGATGTCTCAACATCTCAACAGATAGCCGTCGACAGTTCGCATTGTTAGTAATTCACGAATTATTAGCGAAATGTTAATTTTAATTATCGCTCGACATACTGAGGGGTGCCTGTGTTTGTCTATAATTGGCAAATTTGGCGAATTAGGTTGCCACGGCCTTGGCCACCTAATTTGTTGTATAAACTAACGCGTATTTGTTATCGCGTTTAGTAGCCTTGGTGGGTATGTGCGAATTATTTGACAAATTTGTGCAAATAAAATTATGTCCTAGTCAGATATGGACAGGAATGTTACAATCAATAAGCGATGAAGCAAAAGCTTTGAATTTCGCAATTGAACAATGTGTTTATCTATACAGTGATGGGCGAATGTGTGGAACCAAGTAAATATCTCTGGAATTATTAGAGATATCAAAATGAAATTTGGAAGGTGGATACTGCAGTAGATTGCCTATTTGTTTCCAATTTTTACAATTTTGAACTTCCTGTTTTACCGGAAGTAATGTCGATTTTAAAATTTGCAATGAAACACCCTGTATAGTGTTTTAGTTTCTGATGAAACATTTTATTGCGAATACAAAAATATCGGGTTTGATATTGTTTACTTCAATACCTACCGAGATATTAACAGAAAAGTAATTAAGGAAAGGAAAAATCTAATATCCGTTAAAGAAATACATAATCAAAATTATTAACTAAATCTAAGTAATTTTCAAAACACTGAAACTTAACTTAACAAAATTTACACATATTCGCAACATTTTTCAATAATGTCTATAACGTTCCCTAGATCAAATAGAAAGGTTCTAAACAACTGTCAGGATCAAATTCGACGTCCTAGTGTACTTGGTTGTAGTAGTTAGATTGATGCTTTTTACTGTCTCGGCATTATTTGTTGCTAACTGATTTAAACACATATTCGCACCACTTTTCAATAATGTCTATAAGGTTCCTTAAGTCAAATAGAAAGATTCTTAACAACTTTTAGGATCAAATTCGACATCCTAGTGTACTTTGTTGTAGTAGTTAGATTGATGCTTTTTTCTGTCTCGGCTTTATTTGTTGCTAACTGATTTAAACACATATTCGCACCACTTTTCAATAATGTCTATAAGGTTCCTTAAGTCAAATAGAAAGATTCTTAACAACTTTTAGGATCAAATTCGACGTCCTAGTGTACTTGGTTGTAGTAGTTAGATTGATGCTTTTTTCTGTCTCGGCTTTATTTGTTGCTAACTGATTTAAACACATATTCGCACCACTTTTCAATAATGTCTATAAGGTTCCTTAAGTCAAATACAAAGATTCTTAACAACTTTTAGCATCAAATTCGACGTCCTAGTGTACTTTGTTGTAGTAGTTAGATTGATGCTTTTTACTGTCTCGGCTTTATTTCTTATAGCATGTATGTTTTACCAAAATATGCCTTGATATTTAAAAATACAGGGTGCTCCTAAATTGGAGGTACAAACGAAAACGGGGGAGATTCCTTGAATAGTTTTAGGAAGAAAAAGTCCCATAAACATGGGTCCGCAAACGTTTCGTTTTTAAGATACAGAGTGTTAAAGTTTCAATTTTTTTCAAGTTTTTTTCTCATAGTATCTGCACTTCACAAGATATTCAAATGAAATTTGGCATAGATATTACAATTAAGAGTTTACACCTTGTGACAGGCCAATTTCGATTGCAAATCTACAGGGTGATATTTTTTCAGGAACACTCCACTGTTGTCCTTCAGAACTTTTTTTTGGTGAGCCACTGGTACTTACAAAAATTCTAAAGAAAAGCTTTGGTGTTATACCAAACTTTATGTTCTCTTGTGGTTTTGTCGTATCGACTACCGGTTTCGAGAAAAAAATTTTGAATGATTCTCTTGAAATCCTCAAAAAATTCCGAATTGTCATAGAAATATAGTTACCTACCTAGTAGGCTGTGGTGAATGAATAAATTTATTGTTAGTTTTGACACATCAAATTAAACTCCTGTGTTTTGAAAATTAAAGATGGTTGCATTTTAATATCAAAACATGCCGAATTTTACGAATTCCGAAATGGCTGACATGCACATGCATTTCATGTATGGTCTTGCAAATGGTAATTCAAGAGAAGCTAAGCGTCTTTACATGGAACGCTATCCCAATAGAGTGATGCCTGGTCATCGGATGTTCTCTAATATTCACAGGCGTCTTTCAGAAACTGGATCTTTTTCTGCGAAAAATATTAATGCAGGTAGAACACGAAGTGTGAGAACACCACGACTCGAAGAGGCAGTGCTGAACGAAATAGAAGAACATCCAGGAACCAGTACAAGAAAAATTAGTGTTACCTTAAATACAAGTCATCAAGTTGTTTGGCGGATCTTGCGGGATTCTTTGCTCTATCCTTATCACATTCAGAGGGTGCAGGCGCTCTTGCCTCGAGATTGTCATCCAAAAATTATTTTTTGTCAGTGGTACCTCAACAGACTATTGAACAATCCTCATTTTGATTGCCAAATCCTATTCACTGATGAAGCCTGTTTCACAAGGACTTCAATCATAAATTTTCATAATGAACACATATCGGCTGAGGAGAATCCACATGAAATTGCAGAAGCTTATTTTCAAGAGGAATTTTCATTAAATGTGAGGGTGGTAATATTGGCGATTATTTGATTGGTCCTTTCTTCTTACCAGGGCGACTTACTGGTCAATCATACAGACATTTTTTAGAAAACGATTTGCCATTGTTATTGGATGATATACCTCTTATGATGCGACGTAAAATGTGATTCTTGCACTTCGGTGCTCCTGCTCATTTTTCACTTTTGGCTAGGGAGTATTTGAACGAAAATTATGTAAACAGGTGGATTGGACGAGGTGGACATCAGCCATGGTCCGCCAGATCCCCAGATTAAAATAGTTTAGATTTTTTCTATGGGGCCATCTGAAATCTCTAGTGTACATAACGCCAGTGAATACCGTAGACGAACTGAGAAATCGTATAATAGGCGCGTTTGATACAATTAGGAATACTCCAGGAGTGTTTGAAAGAGTTCGATTGTCTATGAGAAGAAGAACAGAAGCTTATATAAGGGTTGGGGGAGGACATTTTCAACAATTGCTGTAGTTTAGTTCCTTTGTTGTTATTTAGTTTTTTTATTATGATTAATTTGTGAGTTGTACGTTTCTTGCAGTAATACATTTTTTTGATGATTATACCAGTTTATCGAATCTTTAAGAATCATTGCTAGTTTAATAATTCAAATTTTTTTTTCTCGAAATCGGTAGTAGATACGACAAAACTACAAGAGAACATAAAGTTTTGGTATAACAACAAAGTTTTTCTTCACAATTTTTGAAAGTACCAGTGGCTCACCAAAAAAAAGTTCTGAAGGACAACAGTGGAGTGTTCCTGAAAAAATATCACCCTGTAGATTTGCAATCGAAATTGGCATGTCACAAGGTGTAAACTCTTAATTGTAATATCTATGCCAAATTTCATTTGAATATCTTGTGAAGTGCAGATACTATGAGAAAAAAACTTGAAAAAAATTGAAACTTTAACACTCTGTATCTTGAAAACGAAACGTTTGCGGACCCATGTTTATGGGACTTTTTCTTCCTAAAACTATTCAAGGAATCTCCCCTTTTCGTTTGTACCTCCAATTTAGGAACACCCTGTATATCAACTTAAAGTTCTCATAATTTAAGCTCCTAATTAAAGTGATTTCATTATGTATTTCCAGAATATTAAATAGGTGAAGTAGGTTTCAATTAATTCAACAAATTTTGTATTTTAATTAAGAATTAACTAATAAGTCACATGTTCCTTTGCATTATTATATTCAAATTAATAACTAATTACACAATAGGATTAATACTTCAATCGTAACCAAATAGTGACATCCCAAATGACTGCCTGTCTTTAACTTCTTATCGTTGCTGACTGATGTCAAAATACTAAAACTCGATAATCCCACAAATGAATGCATCTAATTACGCTTAGGATATCAGTTTTTTTTGCAGAGGTGCCGAAATTGAATCGCTCACGAACTGTGCGGTGCATGTACCTAATAGTGGCGACTGAAACATCACCTTCACTGACCCAGTTGCATACTTCGCTGCAGTTTGCACTTGCTGGCGGAATTTTATCATGATCGTCCAAGTATCGAACGAAGCGTGTGTGCATTCACGGAACAGACAGACGGGACGGCACAAGTTGACCTTGACCTTGTCGCGTCCTGTGCATTCATTTGTTCTACATGAATCGCATGTCATGTCAAGGCTTAACTAGATTCTCGATAGCGATTGCACGGCACAACAGAGACCGGCGGACCCAGACGCCCAACATCGACACATGTTATACACCGTGGTATAATTTTAATCCCTTCTTCGTATTAAGAGTCTTATGTAAATTGGTTGGTAGGTGAATTAGCATGGAAGGTGTGGGTATAATAGCAGTTTTTTTTAAACGTTTTTTGGTTCAGTATTTAATTAAGGGAACCTGATAATTTTTTAAAGCAAGATATATACAGGGCGAATGAGAACAGATGTTACAGATTGCGAGGGATGATAGTATTATTTATAGCTTTAAAATAATTTATATTTAAAAAAGGACGGACTTCAGCTGATTTAAAATAAAAACCGTTGTTTTATCTGATTTCAGGTACAACTCAATTGAGAATTTTACTGTGTTCTTATCTCTCTCTTTCTCCCTATGTAATTTGTAGTCTTTTTCTATATATTTTAATTTTTTTATTTGTTTTATTATTTGGACCACTTTCTATAAGTGTAACTCTAATTCACTCTATAATGCATCCACACTGTATATGCTTGTTTGTATTGGTCACCCCTATACAGGGTAAGTTTTTTTTGATGATCATTATGGGGATCTGGGAAACTAGCGGAGATAGAGCAATGGTTAAATTGGGAAAGATTTGCAGTTTTACTGGCTCAATTTAATTACACTTTCGGATTTTTGTAAAAAGTCATGGCTTACTAGCTATTTTGAAAAAACGAAATTCTGTCGTTCTAGTGAAATCCCTCTAGCTCTTTTGTTTTTGATTTTATAAAAAAGTATAAATATCAAAATTGAATGGAATTGTATCCCGAATATGATTGTCATGTCCTCGTTTGCGTGACAGTTCTCGTTTTCGAGATACGACACAAACTCATCTTTTTTTGAATGGAAACCATAGTTGGCTATGACCTCAAAAAATCCGACATTTTTAGAGCTTTTCAACGATAGAAAACTCGATATAGTTATTCATAAAAATAACGGAGTCATGGATGCTTTTCTCTCTTATTTTCACTTGTAACGTAGGTAGCTATGAAAAAGATTGTTTTCACTTGGACGTTTCCTCATTTGAGAGTAATTCCACTAGTAGTGCTGAACTGACAGTCGATATTGACAAGTTTTCGTGATAAAATGGAATATTCTAACGAAGAAAAACTGAATATGGTGAAATGTTATATCATATACCATAAAAATTCAGTTCGTGCAGCTGCGGAATACTTTCATAGATGTACATTAAATGTACATAGATACTCTATGTACATTTAAGAGGCTTTACGATAGTTTACGCAGATATAGATCTTTTACTAAACCACCAAAGGAACGTAATCAAATTAACGAAGCAGCACAAATAAATGTTTTGGCAATGGTAAATCAAAATCCATCTACATCAACTCGTGAGATTGCGGCAGAAGCTGGCACATCTCAACGAACTGTAGTTAAGGTACTGAAAGCGCACAAGTTCCACCCGTAGAAACTTTCAGTTTCTCAAACTTTGCATGCTGCTGACGAACATCGACGTATTTTGTTTTGTACATGGTTTAGAGACATGTGCCTTGACAATCCAGTTTCCGTTAAAGGTGTTATGGTCAGATAAAACTATATTTCTAACTGCGGTATGTTTAATAGACACAATGAGCATATCTGGTGAAAGAAAATCGAAAGGGTTTTCTTTCACATGTAGAACAAAGACGACCCCAGATAAAAATTCGTTTTAATGTTTGGTGTGGTATCATAGGGTCTACTATTCTGGGGCCTTTTATCTATGACGAATCACTTACTGGGGAGCGCTACTTGCATTTTTTGCAATACACTTTTCAAAACATGTTGCATAATTTAAATTTGAGAAGTCGTTTAGAAATTGAGTGATTTCAACATGATGGAGCACCTGCTCATAACTCGTTATTAGTAAGACAACACTTAGATAATATCTATCCAAACTCTTGGATAGAAAGAAATGGTCCACGCGAATGGCCACCCCGATCTCCCGATTTGGCAGTTATAGACTTCTATTTATGGGGTGCGTTAAAAAAAAGTATACAACAGAATGTATGAGACAGTTGGTGACCTAAGGGAGGCGGTATTTGAAGAAATTGATAGGCGGTCTGTGAGGAAAGCGGTAATGTCAATCTTAAAAAGATGCAATTTTTGTCTAAATAACAATGGTGGACTTTTCGAACATAAATTGTAACCATTATTATGTACTTTAATTTCTTAAGTTTTTAGTAATTACCTACTTATTTCGTTTCTTCGTTATATCTGATATGCCTAATAAAAATATCGTTCCATGTTTTTTGGAATAGTTATTAATAAATCAATCTATGTCATGGACTTTTTAACTACGTTAAAAGTGAAAATAAGAGAGAAAAGCATCCATAACTCCGTTATTTTTATGAATAACTATATCGAGTATTATATCGTTGAAAAGCTCTAAAAATGTCCGATTTTTTGAGGTCATAGCCAAGTATGGTTTCCATTCAAAAAAAGATAAGTTTGTGTCATATCTAGAAAACGAGAGCTGTCACGCAAACGAGGACATGACAATCATATTCGGGATACAATTCCCTTCAATTTTGATATTTACACTTTTTAATAAAATCAAAAACAAAGGGGCTAGAGGGATTTGACTAAATCGACAGAATTTCGTTATTTAAAAATATCTAGTAAGCCATGACTTTTTACAAAAATCCGAAAGTCTCATTAAATTGGGCCAGTAAAACTGCAAATCTTTCCTAATTTAACCATTGCTCTATCTCCGCTAGTTTCCGAGATCCCCATACTGATCATCAAACAAAACTCACCCTGAATAACTTATTGGTCTATCATTTTCTGAACCACAATGTACAACTATAATTCAACTCAACACAATATTGCAACGGTCCTGATATCTTTATAAGTATAAATCCTCTCCACATTATTGACTATTTCTACTTTTCTATTGTTTGAATTATTCCTGTATACCTATGATTTTACTTCGCCCCATATTTCTAATATTCCATGTATGCAAGTTCTCATGGTCTACCTTACATAACAAAATTTACATTTTTGAACCACATTTTATGGTCTTCAATAAATATAAAGCCATTGACAACGAAGTCAGAATAGACTTTGAAACGTTTGGTATTCCTGCAATATAAGTAGTTTTATTTCTATTGTGGTGTTATTCCCCAAAAAAACATAAAAGTAATCCACTTTTTATGGTTATAATTATACTCTACCTAGTATATGCAACTGTTTCTACATTATTTTGAACTCATGTTAATTGATTCTAGGTTGAAAAACACTGACTGACGACATCCCGTTTTAAATCAATGACCGACATAATTAAAGAATGTGATTTTGACGTCTCTCTACGCCCCCCTGGTTGGGAAGCCCTGATAAAGAAGATCGCCAGCATAAGAAAGTTTCGTTCCGAACAACTAATGGAATATTTTCTGCCATTTCACGCCACTATAAGCCCCGTAACTTAACTTCGTCTCTAAAAGAACCTGACTTCAAATGAATCAAAATGAAAATCATTAAAAACACCCTGTAAAATATACTTTCATGGCATATTTTTTCAGAAAAATGGTATGTTTTACGTTATGGAAAAGGTACGGAATCAAGCTGGAATACAACTTTGTAGAATACAATTTATAATATTCAAACTGCTTGATCCCTTCTAGCGAAAACATTGAAGATTCATTGAAATTAACTGAAATGTAGTACCCTTTACTTTTTTCTGATTTTCTGGAAAACCGTAAATGCCATGTTATAGAAAATTATGGGGTACCTTTCTGTAAAGTTCCTTAATAAAATGCAGTCTAAATCATCAAAATTGCCTAAGGCATTTTTGAATAATCGCTGGTCATAAATAAAAAAAAGTTGCCCACGAATTGAGAACCTCATCCTTTTTGGAAGTCGGTTCAAAATGATTTAAAATGAAGTATCAGTTTAATTTCCTTTTAGCACAGGTCATTTACGAAAATACGTGACAAAATTAATAGCAGAACAAAACCGACATCAACTTGTTCTAATGATAAAACATTGACATAAAATTCAACATTTTTTATCGATGCGTTTTTGTTTAATTACAAATAAACCGCGAAAAATCGGTTTATCTCCATTCAAGTTGCTATCAATGAAAAAGGGACCTACGATATGACTTCCAACAATTCCTGCCCACATTAACTTTTACAGGATATTGCGTATGTTCTTCTGTCATCCAGTGAGGATTCTCATTAGACCAATAGCGGCAATTTTGACTATTAACTTGACCGTGAAGTGTAAATGTGATCTCATCAGAAAACAAAACATTGGATCACATTGTTATCTAACCTTACCATTACCTGTTCACAGAAATACGTTCTCCTATCGAAATGGTCTGCCGTGAGCTCCTGAGTCGACATCATTTTATAGGGATCCATTTTACTTTCCCTTAATATTCGAAAAATTGATATGTGGCTAACGTTGAACAATGGGGCTGATTTTCGACCAGAATTATTTGGGTTTTCTTGAAACTCAAGCATAACTAGCTGTCGCCCAGTGGTCGAAATTCGACAAACTGTGTCAATATCTCTGGCAGGTTAAGTAACCTGAAAATTTTATCGTGACATTCTATCCTAGGGCTTTAGGGAGAACAGCAATTACACGGAACGGATTCGGAACCTTTGTGTGATAGTTTCCTCGAAAATCCTAGATGTCGGTCTTACATCTCGCTTCTACAAATAAGTAACGAAATTCAAGTTTTTTTCAGATATAATTCATAGGATTTTATTTGTGTTCAAATTCGTAATTCTTAATTTAATATGACAACAATTCAACCGCTAATGGGCTACCCTACATACTTATTTTTTCTAACCTCACTGTATAGCTATAATTGCACTTAAAATCTTCATTATAATAATTCCATCTCATTATATATTTCCACCACCCTGTATATGCAACTGCTCATGGACCACGCATAATATTTTTTAACATTTTTGAACCACCCGGTAAACCATTCTCTATATGCCACTGCCTATGAGCCACTGTATTTACTCTTTTTGTTTATGAAATTTTTAACTATCTTCTGTAACTATAATTCTACTCAAACCTATATTTCAATCATCATATATCTGGAATTCTTCGCGGGCTATAAATCATTTCTTTTTCTAACATTTTTTATAATCATCCTTTATCTCTATAATTCTCTCACCCTATATTTCATCTTCCCTATATATGCAACTGCTTATAGGTTACGAAATGTTGCATTTCCATTTCCGCCACCCTGTATATACATCCATAATATTTTTTGCACCACCCTGTATAACTGTAATTCTACTGCGCCTTCTATTCCAAGAACCCTGTAAATTCAACCGTTAATGACCTTCCCTATATAATTATTTTATTAGTTATAATTGCACTCTACTCTATATTTTAAACACCCTGTATATGCAACTGCTTATGTGCCACCCACGAAAAAATGATTTCTAACATATCTAGAATCGCCCTGTATAATTATAATATACAACGATTACTTTACCACTAAACAATAACAACGCTTGCATGCCACTTCCACAAGTACATGCTCTAACTATATAACAGCATTGGTCCCTCTATATATAATTACTCAATGTTTTGAGTTTGACGGGCGGCGGCACATTCAGTTGTTTGGCGTTGACCTTATGGACGTAAATAATAGGCCTTTTCATATTCGAAAATTTCTAGTGGGCAAGCGTCAACTTTTGTCATTTTTTTCGAGCAAAAAAACATTGTATTTACATGCCAATGTTCTGACAACAGCTCGAAAAAAATGAAGCACTGCAACAAAAAATTTTCGAATATGAAAAGGCCTATGAATTTTTATTATATTTTATTTAATGAATGAACCAATATTATAAATTAATATTAGCATTTTGCACTGAAGCTCGTCAGAAGGAAAACCAAACGTTTTCAAAAAGTCTATTCTGATTTCGTTGTCAATGACGTTATATTTATTGATGTAAATTGCAAAATGAAAATTTACATCAATAAATATAAAGCCATTGACAACGAAGTCAGAATAGACTTTGAAACGTTTGGTTTTCCTTCAATATACGCCGTTTTATTTCAGTTGTGGTGTTATTACCCAAAAAAAAAACACAAAAGTAATCAAGGATATGCCACAAACAACGTTTATAAGACAAAGTTTTCATGAATTAGAACACAAGCTTAATTTGAAATTAAAGTAATCCATATCAATATTGATTCAGCTCCATCGTGAGAAGTTTTGTACTTTTTAGGCTTATTAAGAACTTTCCAAAAAACTGAAAAAATGTTCCCCTATTGGCTACATTACTTTATTAACGTCATATTATTCCAAAACGACCTTGTTTTTATGGAAAAAAAAACATCATCTGCAAGTTCTGAATAACAACCAAACAATCTTTCGAAAGCAGATTCGATAGGGACTTTTGAAGCCGAACCGTCCCAATTAGAGTGTCGAAAAATCAGCGCGTGGGTTGAAAGCGAGGCCCCGACACACTTTGTTATTCTAGATTCCCCGCGAGGTCTGTCCCAGAAACTCAAACCTACACCGGTTTCGTCCTTGAGCTCTCCCCAAGGACTCGACGGCCTCGTTACGGAAAGCTCCGGGAGCCTGGAAAATTGTGTCAGGATCACAGGAGCGACTGCCTCCCGGCGAAGCCGGCCGGGGGGTACGCCCTCTGGGCAATAATTCAAAACTGATAGAAGTTGAATCGGTCTCAGGAGGCAACTCTTTGGAGTTAGTTGAAGGTTAGAACTAATTATATAGACCAATCAATAGAGCAAAAATTAATTGATAATGTGTAAAAAATACTATCAGGATACCGACTGTGCCATCACATTAACAACGATTCGTAGCCATATTTTGCTATGTTTTTTTTCTTAGAATGTTTATAAAATCAAAAATAATAAACTAATCTCAATGGTGTCAACAGGTGAATTGTAAAGCATGAAAATACCAATGAAATGAGCCCAGACTCGATCCGATTGGATCATTAGTAACAGGGAAAAACAAAAAATACTGGAAAATGTAGCATTTTTTTAAATCTTCGTCACTTTAGAAGCTATAGAACTGGGATTGCAAGAACTGATAGTAATTTATATCTATTTTATGTATGTCAAAACTAGGCGCTATCGGTTTATTAGTTTTTGAACAATTGTGATATAAAGTTTTTTATTCCCTATTTCTGCTTTGTGCCTCCATGCGTCATAGATAATCAAATTTCAATTTTGAAAAAAGTTGTTGAAAGTAGAGGTGACATTCTACAAAGCCTCTATTCTCATTTTTCACTAAATGTCTGTGAAATATCTGAAAAATATTAGCAAACATGACAAAAAATGGGCGAGCGTATGAATGTATCCAAGGAGTGGGGGAAGCACGGTTGTTGAGGGGAAGCGTTTAGTAATATATAATATAGGCAGGCTGCCTGTAATTTATAAATATTTTTATTACTTTTGTCAGAAACTAATTTAGATATTTTGAAGACTTTTTTGACTTATTTAGTTCAGTGTTTGTTTCACTAATATAAACCTATTGCCTTAATTCTGGAGTTCTCTATAAAATATTATATAAATATATTAATAAACAAACAGTTCTCATTTGATATAATAAAATCGAACAAATCGCTCTGTATATAAGCTTTGTCATCTGTCAGAGTGACAGTTACTATCGATAATAATTATTGTCAGCAACAACCGTGTTCTCCCCACTACGCGAACACATTCATACGCTCACCAAATTTTGGTGACGTTTGCTAAAATTTTTCGTATATTTCAGACATTTAACGAAAAATTAAAATAGAGGCGTTGTAGAATGATACCTCTACTCCCAATATCTCTATTCTGAATTGATATTTGACGATCCATGTCCCATGGAGACGCACTGCAAGAATAGTGGACTAAAAACTTCATATCACAATTATTCAAAAACTAATAAATCGATAGCGCCTGGTTTAGTCACGCCTAAGGTAGATATCAATTACTATCAGTTCCCACAAGCCCAGTTCTACAACTTCGATAGTGACGGAGTTATGATAATATAAAGAAAACCGCTAAATTTTTCAGTATTTTTTTATTTTCCGTGTTACTAAAGATCCTATTGGATCGATCCTGGGCTCATTTCATTGGTAATTTCATGCCTTACAATTCACCTGTTGACACCATTGAGATTAGTTTATTATTTTTCATTTTAAAAACATGCAACGGAAAAAAACGCAATTTTCTTGTTTCAATTGTTTATAATAAAGTAAAAAACCATAGTTGCGAGTGGAGAAGGTAGCAAAATATCACTACAAATCGTTCTTAATGTGATGGCACAGGCAGTTTTGTGATAGTATTTTTTGCACGAAAAAATCTCTATTGATTGGTCTAATACGAGTTTACTTTGGATACTAAAATATGATTTTAACAAACAAGAAAATTCGGAAAAGAATGAAAATTCAAACTAATAGAGAATTAAAGCGACTCGCAACGACTGCAGACTTGGTTGTGAACCGGTTAGGAATAATACTCTTATTCATACAGGGTGACAAAGCAATGTTGTCAAAAATTTTATTTTTACATTATATGCTTAATATAAGTGACATCCCGAATTTTGAATTTTTTATTTTTTAAAACTTATTATTTTATTACCATCACTGTCTGTATTTTTCTTTTTTGTGTCATTCTTAGTATCGGATATAAATATCAGGTGAATTAAAATAATTGTCACTATTATGTTTCGACTCAAGTATTAATTCTAATTTAATTCTTAATTTAAATATATCTGCAAAAATTCTACACCTATATATTCAATGGTAGCAAGAATTTAAAGCTTTTTAGTTCTTATTCTATACAGTGAGGAAGCGTGGGTTGGAACAAATTCATTTAAAATTCAGGTGTTGGTGGTTTGGGAAAACGATCGGATACCTCGGTTTTTTTTTGGACTGCGGTTTTTGTGATGATAAACTCATCTATTCGGGTTGGGCCAGAAATAAATAGCGACCATCACCTTCATTTTTTTAAATGGAAAGATTTGTTTTTATTTTATTTTTGAATTCTGCATTGAATTCTAAGTATATTTCATGTACAATGTTTGCCCGGATTACTGGCAATTTTACGAAATTGCCTTACTACACTTTGTTCTCCAAATACGATTCTAAATACTTATCTGTTGCAGGAAAACATTTTGAGGAGAGAAAACCTCAATGAACAGATAAAATAATAGAAGTCCTCCTGAACAATCTTTTCGAAATTACTTACGAATAGTATTAGGGCCGAAATACAACGAATCATGTCACAAACGCTAAATGAAGTGTTACGAGAATTTGAAAACCGTCTTAAGTATTGTCAGGAAGTTAATGGTCAACAATTTGAACATTTATTTTGATATGTTCAGGTTTTTTTTTTCTAAAATTTTGAAATAAATGTAATTTTTTTAATAACTGTTAATTTTCGGTATAGGACATTGTAAATGAAAAATACTTAGAGTTCAATGCAGAATTCAAAACTAAAATAAAAAACCAATATTTCCATTTGAAAAAATGAAGTTGATGGTCGCAGTTTATTTTTGGCCCATCTTATATAAATGAGATTATCATCACAAAAATAAAAACCGACGAGTCCAAGCGTTTTTCCAAAAAACTAACACCTGAATTTTAAATGAATTTGTTCCAACCCTACACGTCCTCACTGTATAAAAATAATAACCTTATGAATTCAGACCAATCCCAAATAGCTCATTCTATAATTTATTACCTAAAAATCCCTAGAAATTTGCATTTTAAGAACTTAGGTAGTATGTATGAAGGTTAGTTACTTAGGGATTAGTGTATTAACATTAGGAATATTGGTAAATATTTTCAGTTTTGGTTTACTTCTTGATGATGACAGCTTCGCTGATGAAACGTGCCTTGAGTAACAAAAGAAAGGTTTGGTGTTAGTGTACAAAACTTTGTGTTGATACGTCTATTTAATAGTTGCAGTATTTTTTGTTGCTTTTTGGTTAAGTTACCTTTTTTGAAGTGGATTTTTTATTTTTTTAAATGTATTCATCTAAAAAAGTAAATAATAATTAAAATTAAGGTGGATTCGGCCGTGATTCTATACATTCTTGGTCTACAGCTGAATTACAGCAAATTTTATTTCATTTCTTCTAAAATATATTGTTATGTTTTTTTGGGCAATAACACCACAATCGAAATAAAACGAGGTATATTGAAGGAAAACCAAACGTTTCAAAGTCTATTCTGACTTCGTTGTCAATGTCTTTATATTTATTGATGTAATTTGCAAAATAAAAATTTGATTTATGGCTTTTAAATTGACATTAGAAAATTTGTTGTTTTTAGATATACAGGTAGCACAAAAAATTCTAAAGATCATGTTTTATAGTTAAACAGCTTTCAAATTAGAAGAATTTGAAAGAGTTGTCTTTAGAATTCATAAGAAGCGTTTCTAGGTTATAAGATAGCGCATTCGCCAAAAATGCGATCAAAGAATTCTATTGTTTCAGTGATCCCATTAACGTCATAAGGGAAAACCTAGGAAAAACCTTATGAACTATCCCGATACTGGGTTGTTCAAAATGAGGTTACCATTAATAATTTCTTCCTTAATTGTCGGTAACCAGATACGATTAAATTCTAAAGAAGTAGAAGCGATACAATCGTCTTCATTCAAAAGAATTAAGGCAGACTCTTTTATTTTTCGTTTGGTGTTAGGTTGTTCTTTGTTTAGTACAGTTGAATTGTCAAATTGTATTTTATGGCTTAGGTCTCAAGAATGTTCACAAATTTTCGATTTTTCAAATTGTCGTTTCTTTATGTAATTCTTGTGTTCATTTATTCGTACGTTTAATGGTCTCGATGTTTCTCCAATATAAAATTTATTGCATCTTGTATATGCAGTATATTTCAGTGTATGCACTGAAATCTCTAATATCGAAAACAAAACCAACCAACAAAACCCAGAACTCAAACAACTGCATATGCAAGATTCCTTACGAATAAATGAACACAAGAATTCCATAAAGAAATGACAATTTGAAAAATCGAAAATTTGTGAACATGATTACTTTTATGTTTTTTTTGGGCAATAACACCACAATCGATTGTGGTGTTATTGCCCAAAAAAAACATAAAAGTAATCAAGAATATGCCACAAACAACGTTTAGAAGACAATTTGTGAACATGCTTGGGACCTAGGCCATAAAATACAATTTGACAATTCAACTATACTTCACAAATCGCATTTTTGGCGAATGCGCTATCTTATAACAAAGTCGTACCTAGGAATGCCACTTATAAATTCTAAAGACAACTCTTTCAAATTCTTCTAATTTGAAAGTGGTTTAACTATAATATATGATCTTTAGAATTGTCTGTGCTACTTGTATATCTAAAAACAACACATTTTCTAATGTCAATTTTAAATGTCATAAATCAAATTTTCATTTTGCAATCTACATCAATAAATATAAAGCCATGGACAACGAAGTCAGGATAGACTTTGAAACGTTTGGTTTTCCTTCAATATACATCGTTTTATTTCGATTGTGGTTATTGCCCAAAAAAATATAAAAGTAATCAAGAATATGCCACAAACAACGTTTAGAAGACTACTAAAATATAGACTGGAGATTTTGACACTTCGTAATTATTGTTTTCATTATAAAGTTAAATTTTTCCACAAGTGGTCAAAAGAAAAATATTCCCTCATTAAACTCCATGGCACCATTAAAAAATCTATTAATGCTAAAATTTATGAAATTTTTATTGTAATAAAGTTATCTTGACTGCTCGGAAGAGAATTTGCTGGTTTTTATGAATTTTGATAAGACTTTTAATATGCAACTGTCGAATCTCCATTAATTATTATAATATAATGTCAAATATAATAACAACAATCGAAAGAAATTTATTTCAACCTTGCAGTAACATTTAATTTTAATGTCAGCAAATGGCAAGACTGGTTCATGTTGCATTATGTCATTGATATTTTCGTATGTCTTCTCAAGTCTTTTAAAATAGCTCGAGACTAATAGAGAATAAAAAATATTTACTGACGTTATTAAAAATATTCGACAGTATTAAAAATGAACGTTAATTTCTAAAGACATTTTGTAATTACGTTAAATTCTGAAGTAGCAATAAAAATAAAGGAATCATCCAAAATTTGCATGTAAATGCTTAATGAAGACTAAATTTCAGAAAATTATTATTATGAAAGTGTCTGTTAATGAAAAGAAATGACCCAAGTCACGTTTCGAAACGATATATTGTCTTGAATTCAAAATAATGTTTGCAAGGCTTTGACATGTTTCTCGATAAAGATTTCAATTTCGAATTTACGTAATGCAACTTCTAACCTACGTAAATGTTTGAATAACAGATATTTTTTTCTTAATAATTTATATTCAAAAAAGACCCGACTTCAGCTGACTTAAAATAAAAACTATTTACAATATATATTTAACACTTTCTATAAATGTAAGGCTAGCCGCACACTGGCAACTTTTGTCGAGCAACTTTTTAATCACAAAAATAGAACACGTTATTTCTTATGACAACCCGCACACAGGCGATTATTTAGTTGCGGCAACTAAATAATTCCAACACGTTCGATATTCCCTGCGACTAAATTGTTGCCGGTAAAATAGAACGCACATATTCATATCTGTCTCCGCACACTGGCGATTAAAAAGTTGCTCTTGATTTTACTCTTTCATTTTACGTCTTGCTTATATCCGTAGACATCGAAGCGTTTATAGAAGCAGTTATATGACATAAAAATAAATGAATATTCAGACAAAAATCTTTAATAAGTTGTGGCATGAGTTGTGTCGAGAGTTTATTGAAAAGGGGGATAAAGTCGGGGAAAAGTAGAAAACAGAAAAGGTCAGTAATTTTTTTTATCACATTTAAAAGCAGTAATGCAACAATATTAATTCACAAACAAAAAATAAAATTAAAATCAGCCTTGTGCTCCAAATGGATGAACCCAATATTTTCTCTCTTGCTTGGAATAAAACCACGAACACATGCAGTCTATACAAAAGCCATTTTAAAACCGATGTTAACTATAACTATTCAGTTGTCAGTGTGCGCTTGAAACAACAGCGGGCAACTTCCAGCCGACTGAATTGTTTAATCACCTAAACTAAAAAGTTGCCAGTGTGCGGCTAGCCTAACTCTAATTCACTCTATATTGCATCCAGACTGTATATACTTCTGTGTATTGCTCACCCCTATACGGGGTGAGTTTTTTTTTATGATCAGTATGGAGATCTCGGAAACTAGCGGAGATAGAGCAATGGTCAAATTGGGAAAGATTTGCAGTTTTATTGGTCCAATTTAATGACACTTTCGGATTTTTATAAAATGTCATGGCTTACTAGATATTTTGCAAAAACGAAATTCTGTCGATTTAGTCAAATCCCTCCAGCTCCTTTGTTTTTGAATTCATAAAAAAAGTGTAAATATCAAAATATCGTTTGCGTGACAGCTCTCGTTTTCGAGATATGACAGAAACTTATATTTTTTTGAATGGGAACCATAGTTGGTTATGACCTGAAAAAAATCGGACAATCGAAAAAAACATTGAACGATTTTTTTATTAGGTATATCAGATATAACGAAAAAACTAAATAAGTAGGTACTTACTAAAAACTTAAGAAATTAAAGTACATAATAATGGTTATAATTTATGTTCGAAAAGTCCACCATTGTTATTTAGACAAAAATTGCATCTTTTTTGGATTGACATTACCGCTTTCCTCAAAGACCGCCTATCAATTTCTTCAGTTGCTTGTAATACCGCCTGCCTTAGGTCACCAACTGTCTCATACTTTCTTTTGTATACTTTGTTTTTTAGCGCACCCCATAAATAAAGTATATAACTGCCAAATCGGGAGACCGGGATGGCCATTCGTGTGGGCCATTTCTTCCTATCCAAGAGTTTGGATAGATATTATCTAAGTGTCTTACTAATAACGAGTTATGAGCAGGTGCTCCATCATGTTGGAATCACTCAATTTCTAAACGAGTTTTCAAATTCAAATTATGCAACATGTCTTGAAAAGTGTATTGCAAGAAATGCAAGTAGCGCTCCCCAGTAAATGATTCGTCATAGATAATAGGTCCCAAAACAGTAGAAATGATACCACACCAAACATTAAAACCAAATTTTATCTGGGGTCGTCTTTGTTCTACATGGAAAGGGTTTTCTTTAGCCCAGTTATGCTCATTGTGTCTATTGAACATACCGCAGTTAGTAAATATAGTTTCATCTGACCATAACACCTTTAATGGAAACTGTGGATTGTCAAGGCACATGTCTCTAAACCATGTACAAAACAAAATACGTTGATGTTCGTTACCAGCATGCAAAGTTTGAGAAACTAAAAGTTTGTATGGGTGGAACTTGTGCGCTTTCAGTACCTTAACTACAGTTCGTTGAGATGTGCCAGCGCCTGCCGCAATCTGACGAGTTGATGTAGATCGATTTTGATTTTCCATTGCCAAAACATTTATTTGTGCTGCTCCGTTAATTTGATTACGTTCCTTTGGTGGTTTAGTAAAAGATCCATATCTGCGTAAACTATCGTAAAGCCTTTTAAACGTACATAGAGCAGGTTGACGACGATTAAAATATCTATGAAAGTATTCCTCAGCTGCATGAATATTCCATTTTATCACGAAAACTTGTCAATATCGACTGTCAGTTCAGCACTACTAATGGAATTACTCTCAAATGAGGAAACGTCAAAGTGAAAACAATCTTTTTCATGACTACCTACGTTAAAAGTGAAAATAAGAGAGAAAAGCATCCATAACTCTGTTATTTTTATGAATAACTATATCGAATATTATATCGTTGAAAAGCTCTAAAAATATCCGATTTTTTGAGGTCATAGCCAACTATGGTTTGTGTCATATCTCGAAAACGAGAGCTGTCACGCAAACGAGGACATGACAATCATATTCGGAATACAACTCCCTTCAATTTTGATATCTACACTTTTTTATAAAATCAAAAACAATGGAGCTAGAGGGATTTGACTAAATCGACAGAATTTCGTTTTTTCAAAATATCTAGTAAGCCATGACTTTTTACAAAAATCCGAAAGTATCATTAAATTGGGCCAGTAAAACTTCAAATCTTTCCCAATTTAACTATTGCTCTATCTACGCTAGTTTACGAGATCCCCATACTGATCATCAAAAAAAAAAAACTCAGCCTGTATATAAATAGGCAAAGACAAAACGATTAGGTACCATTTTCTCCTCTGTTTCTCAACCGATTTTCTTCATTTTTGTTTTGTTTAGTAGCTACGACGACCTTCAGTGCAGAATGCTAATATTAATTTATAATATTGGTTCATTCATTAAATAAAATATAATAAAAATTCATTATTTACGTCCATACTGTCAACGCCAAACAACCGACAGTGCCGCCGCCGCCGCCAGACAGTCAAAACTCAAAACATTGAGTAATTATATATGGAGGGAACGAACTTTAGATGCTTTTATATTCTTAGAGCATGTACTTCTGGAAATGGCATACAAGCATTGTTAGTGTTTGGTTGTAAAATAGTCAATGTAGTAGATCAGCACTGATTTTTTAAATTTAATTATTTTATTAAAATATTATCACAACCTTCCCGAAGGTGATGTGTAAAAAATTGGCAGACAATAGAGAATGTATTAAATATTTAAGTTCTCCTAGGGTTGTTGGTCCTCTCTTTTCTTTAATATTCCTGAAGTTGATTGAAACCGCAATTGAGGAAAACTTTTAGGTTGCAAAGAACAATCTTCCAATTATTATAATTATAAAATTTGGGGGGTCATTCATTTGTCAAAAATATTTCGAATAACGATATTTGATTACATTTTTATTTTCTTTTTATTTCAATAGATTTGTCAATATGAGTGAAAAATTTTGGTCATTACATCTACTTCTCCGATTTCTCCAAAACTTCAAATCTTTCCCAATTTAACTATTGCTCTATCTACGCTAGTTTACGAGATCCCCATACTGATCATCAAAAAAAAAACTCAGCCTGTATATAAATAGGCAAAGACAAAACGATTAGGTACCATTTTCTCCTCTGTTTCTCAACCGATTTTCTTCATTTTTGTTTTGTTTAGTAGCTACGACGACCTTCAGTGCAGAATGCTAATATTAATTTATAATATTGGTTCATTCATTAAATAAAATATAATAAAAATTCATTATTTACGTCCATACTGTCAACGCCAAACAACCGACAGTGCCGCCGCCGCCGCCAGACAGTCAAAACTCAAAACATTGAGTAATTATATATGGAGGGAACGATCTTTAGATGCTTTTATATTCTTAGAGCATGTACTTCTGGAAATGGCATACAAGCATTGTTAGTGTTTGGTTGTAAAATAGTCAATGTAGTAGATCAGCACTGATTTTTTAAATTTAATTATTTTATTAAAATATTATCACAACCTTCCCGAAGGTGATGTGTAAAAAATTGGCAGACAATAGAGAATGTATTAAATATTTAAGTTCTCCTAGGGTTGTTGGTCCTCTCTTTTCTTTAATATTCCTGAAGTTGATTGAAACCGCAATTGAGGAAAACTTTTAGGTTGCAAAGAACAATCTTCCAATTATTATAATTATAAAATTTGGGGGGTCATTCATTTGTCAAAAATATTTCGAATAACGATATTTGATTACATTTTTATTTTCTTTTTATTTCAATAGATTTGTCAATATGAGTGAAAAATTTTGGTCATTACATCTACTTCTCCGATTTCTCCACAATTCTGTTTCTTATGAAAATATACTTTTTACAATTTCATGAAATAGGGTCGAATTTCGACCATTGGGCGACGACTAGTGAAGTTTAAATCATCAAAAATTGCACAAGCCGTTTTTGAATAATCACTCGTCATGCATAAAAAAAAGTTGCAGATGAATTGATAACCGTCTCGGCTAAAAAATGTTATTTTGTATTTTTTTATAAATAAAAAGGTTTTTGAAATTTTTCAAAATATTTCTAAATCTTTGATAATGATATCTCGCAAGGTACTTTGCTTGCTTTTAAGTATATATTACGATTTTCTACTTTGGCACATTGAAATTTAAATTATTTCAACTAGGTATGTCAGTTTTCTATACATTTCATAACAATCATTTACACAATCTGTTTATAAAAACAGTTAAAAACATTTCTATTGTTATTATGTTCATTTGTGACATTGATTTAACACCGGTTTCACATTTGAACTTATATGACTGCTTTAATTGTATCATAAGACAATAACGACCATTTACGAACCGTATTAAACTAAATACTTAATGAGAAATTGATGTGCCCTCTTGAACAAAACTATACAGAGTCAAACAAAAGCATACGAATTAAAAAAATGAAATAATGTTGAAAATAGCTTTCGGACGTTCCATGAGTTCTTCACCAACTTTATGGCGATGATTTTCAAGGCAAACCACCTCGTACTTTATCACGTCATCATAGCTTTAAGTCGTCGCCGGTAAATCTAGATTTTTTTTATTGTTTTACTTCATTCCCACTTTTAAACTGTGATTGTGAACGAATGGAATTCCCTCATGCATTAACTCAACAAAAACATGAGTAATTAAGTATTTAAATATTAACAGAATTCACACACGGTACAACCTGTGAGAAAATACAACAATATCGCCGAGTTTCCTTTGCTTCATTATTGGAATAATTTTGTAAAGTCATCAGGTTTTAAGGCATAAAATTATCAAGAAATTTACTCAAATTTATTTTTTTAATTGTACATTTTAGATTTAGTATGCGCCACCTCTTGGTGAGAAGACGAACTATTCGGGAATCGTCACATCAACTGCAGAATTCTACCAAATGTAAACATCTTTGTAGAAAATAAAATTAATGTTTTTTTTTAATTCATATTAAACTTTTTTATTTTTAAAATATATAATTTATGAGTACGGTAACATCTCAGACCATTAACTACCGATACAAATGTCCAAACAACAAATTATATTATGAGTTGAAATAATTATACTTTTAACAAGTATCGATAAAAATCTCATAAAAATTGATTAGATAACAAATCAGCAGACAACAGAATCCCTAAATAAACTCTAATCAAGGTAACCCTTGATAACCCTGTCGAATTGTTATAAAATGCGGTCAGTGAACCAAATACTCACGACCCTGACTTTGCCATTGCCCTTTCTGCTTTCTGTCAAACTAACAATACCTCAACATCATTTAAATACAATTTCAAATACGAACTTACCCCTTTCGGCTTCCATAATTACACAAAAAAACTTTCGAAATTAGTTTTGACGAGCACCAACGCGACTTTTCACTCAAAAAGTACTATAATTCCACAGCCTACTTTCGATAGGGTAAACATGGCCGGATTCGTGACATATTTCGACGATTTCTCGATGAAACTTTCGATAAAATTTCACTTACTCGGAACCGAATCCTTTATTTACCATTTGGTAAAATAAAACTTAAACATTGCACACATAATTACTATGCTAATGGTACTTTAAAAACAAATGTTCAACGATTTTAAGTAACTAACAGCGGACAGTTATGCTAGTTAGATTTGGGGCTACAGGTGGCGGCACCTGCAGTAATTTCTTGTAATCATTAGTAGAACATGTAATATCGATCCTAAAGAATATTTTTTAAAAATCTTTTCAAGGTTTCATTCCTTATTTGTCGCTTGGAATTTATTGGTTTAAGTCGAACATTTCGTAAGATTTAAAAAAAATTATTGACTGTTTAATGTATTTTATTAATTTAAATAAGGATTGAAAAACGATAATTGTGTGCAAAGTTTTTTTAATATTCACATATATCCCCCATCAGCATGATACCTTAGATTTAAAAATTTTTAAGCGTAATTATTTTAGTTTAACAGCACATCAAATACGTAAGTTATTGTTTTTTTTTTAAAAATTTATATATAAATAATTATGAGTTCACCGGTGGTTATGTGACACACATTACAAACTGGAACCTAATATGGGCATACACCGCTAGAGGGCGGAATCTTTCACTAAATAAAATTGTATAAAGATCTATAAAAATTTAAGATCTAATACTTTTTTCAAATCTAATAAAACGATATTTACAATAAGATTTTAGGTTTCTCTTTTTCTGTAATATCTACAGGTGATACAAAGTAATTAAGACAACAATTGATTCAATTTGTTTTGTTTATGATAATACACTTTTTAAATAAGTAAATGTTTTTATTGCAGGAGATATCATTGTTAATTATAACTGTATATCGTTATAATTTTATTCTAAATTGCATTTTGTTACAATGACCTTTTTGAGCACATGACGTTGTTATATTTTCGTCGTTTTTGACATTAGGAGTATGATTAGGAGGTTAGGTTTAGTAATAGAAGGAATATTTATAAAACCGGAAGTTTTTAAATTCAATTAATAACAACAGCAAATTTAACTAACTATTTTATTATATTGTTCAACTATTGTATGTAATACTCGTGATATTTAGATTTATTTGTCTCACCCGCGGTAAGTAATCTTTGTATATTTTTAGACTTTATTTATAGGAAAATAAAACGCTTTCACAGAAAGGTACCTACTTTATTATTTGAAGAAAATCTCGTCTCAGATTTCTCAGAAAAACATATCATTTCAAAACGCAGGAGCTTATTTCATGCAACAGTGTTAATCAGCACCAGGTATTAACCAGTAAAAAAAGTGGATGATTCACTGGTATGTCAGTCGAAGAGAAACAAAATGAACAAATTAATAATCATTCAGAAGAAGCTCCGTTGCTACGAACAAGATCGACACCCGAGATTTGCCCCAAAAAGAATGCGTCGAAAATTTCGAGACAGTGTAGCTTCAGTCAGAACGAAAATAATGTGATAGTATGTAGGAAGAATGTGAAAAAATGTGATAAAATCGAATCTTTTCCTGATATTTCTGCTATGTCAGTGGTGAGCCTCTATCAGAATGATAATAATTTTGAAGATATGGACACTGAAAGGTAAGATAATGTAATAAATTTAACTCTTCATTTATTTAAAAGTCTTATTGTTTCTAATTCAATCAATATTCTCCAGAGATTATCTAAACTCTGAGGTCATTTCAGATTCAGGCTTATAAAATTTATTATCTCTTGAATTATATTAAATTTTGGAAGTTTTTGAATATGGCGCGCTATTGATTTTTCGATGTGGTTGTACTGCGTCTGCGCATATTTAGACATGCAACATGCAGGTATTATTATTATATTATTTAATGGTCTTGTAGGTTTAGAAAATTCAATACAACATCAGGTTATACTTGACTTTGACAGAGGATATCTGATAACACCACATACAAACAATAAACTTCATTTTCATAAAGTACAAAATTAATATGAACTCGTTTACCTACTATTCAAATATTTGTAGACTAAATTCAGCTAGTTCTAACGAAATACCTAAACAACATATAAATACTCTAAAATTGAGAAACACCTAAAAGTTTGTTAAACAACTTTGAACATAAGGCTAATACAAATTCGGCAACGAAAATAAAAAGAAAAACAGAAATCGAAAAAGAAGAAAACGTCAAAAATTTGTCAGATTTGCTGATAACAAATCACGTGAATACAATAACAGGCGTGTTCCAACACGACGTAAAACCGATAAGCAACCGGTAATCGTACTGCGCGTAACATCATTTGTAAACGGTAACTCGTCACCGCGCACGAAGATTATCGGTTGTGTATCGGTTATTCGTTCTGTTGGAACGAGTCTAACAACATTTGTATGCTCGTACAAACTTTTAACAACAATTTTTAATCTACTCGACGACATTCTACATCAAATTACTTTTTGATAAATCTGAATGGAATATGTTACTTATCAAATCTTTCGGTACAACTCATCATATATTAATATTCTTTTGGGTTTGTTCTATTGTCTGTAAATTCAATTTGAAAGTCTGCATTTTGGAATTCGCCAACGCATACATATTAGTAGAGGGGGATCCTAATTTCCCCTCACGGTAGAATAAAAACAGCATTTCATCGAATTGACATGACGATTAAAATGCCTTTTCCAAGCAAATTACATTATATACGAGGGTAAATCCAATATAAACGGTAATTTTGCTATTCTGCTTAGAATGCAGTTTCTGGCTAGATTATGTTGTTTGGAGTAGATATTTATGGACACTGGGGAACCAGCCGGGTACGCGCGTATACTTGGTTTTGCCTTTAATACCTATTGTATGATGTGTGGTCAGTACAGAATACAGCCATCACTAAGCAAGAGTTACATTCGTCTGTTATGCAACAGATTATCATACATTTTTAAATCATTAAAAGCGTTAAAGCCTCAGAAATTCTAACTCATTTGAAGGCACAGTTTGGGTATAGTACACTGTCTCAGAATCGTGTGTATATGTGGGAGAGAAAATTTAAGGGTGTACGAGAATGATAACCATGATCGACGCACAAGGATCAGCCTTACAGCTGACAATGCCAATAGTGTTCGACGACAGCTTATTGAACGTGAGCGCCGATTAACCGTAGAGGAATTTCCGCAGAATTGGGTGTCAGCTATGGAAGCAATTATCATTGATCAACTTGGTTTTAGAAAAAATTGAGCTCGATGGGTTCCGAGGTTTTTGACTGTAAACTAAAGATCGCTAAATAGATTTCAGCGAGAGAGGAAGGCCTTTTTAAAACGCATCCTCTAAAGTGGCCAAAAAATAATAAAATTCAAAACTCGCCCCTCATCTGGAAGTCCTTGCTACGATTTTTTTTGACTCTAAGGAAATATACTGATTGATTTTCTACGTGTAATGTGGATTACTACTGCCAGTTGTTACGGTTGGCAAAAGCCGCGTATTTGAAACAAAAAACAAGGAATTCTGGAAGAAATGGGCTGAGAAGCCACCCACCCTCCGTATAGCCCTGACTTGCCTCTGAAAGAACCACCGGTAGGAAACCGATTTGGAATATAAGAAGTTGAGGAGCACATGCGCAGTTGGCTTGCAACTCCCCCTCAAACATTCCATCAACAGAGAAAACTGAATCTCCCAACTCTCAGTGGAAAAAGTGTGTAGATCACGCAGGAGGGTATATTGAACAATTCCAAATCAATCATTTATGTATAATGTTATTCAATAAATATATGAAAAAAATTCCGTTGATATATGATTTAACCTCATAACTGTTTTGCTGACTTTAATTCTCAGAGTTACAATATTGTTATCGCAAATCATTAATATTAATGTATTGTTACGAACTAGGAAGTTAGTTAACTAATGAATAAATTTAAAACACCTTCTATAAAAATGGTATGATGTCATTTTTTTGTAAAATGATTAAAAAAAAGTTATATCAACAAATAGAAATGTAACATTTCAGTGAACAAATTATGATATGCCACCGTTTCTCGTCCCTGGGCTATCAGCAAACAGTTTGACAGTTGACATGACATTTGTATTAGGAAAAGAATAAAAGCGATTTGAAATGAATGTCAGTTCGAACGTAGTAGTAAAATGAGGGGAAGGTGGTTCTCCCACCAGTACATTTTATTTAATTCCGAATACCAAAATGCAGGCTTTTAAACTGAATTTACATACAATAAAATAAAACCAAAAGAAAATTAATTTATGGGGGATGGTACTCAAAGAACTAATAATTAATATGTTCCTTTCATATGGTCAAAATGCTCAAAATGGGAGCATTGTAAACTTCACGTAAAATCAAAAGCTCTGGAAAAAATCAGATTTGCCAGAAAACTGTCTGAGCTGTAAATTTGAGGTTCTTACCAGTTATTTACTTCGTAGAAATGAAAGATTCTGCCGAGTTTCAAAATTTCAACGCATCTTGTACAATAACTATGGACGATTGAAAATTACGTATGTTTTACAGTTTTTCCAAATAACTCAATAACTAATTATCCAATAGGCTATATGAACCTATCATTTAGTCGCTATTGAACTTAGTTTCGAGCCTAGAACTTGTCATTCAGTTGCTGAAAACTTACAAAAACTGTTAAAATTGCGATTTTTGCAACTTTAAACACTCTGTATAATTAATTAATTAAGGAATAAAAATTTGTTAACAACAGTTTTTATGTTGTGCTATATACATTCTTCAAGAAAAGCCAATCAAATATCTGTGGATTTTTTTTTGCAATTGAAAATACTAACTTCCCTAGAGTATTACATTATTATTATAGTAGATCATACAAAGAGAAGAATATTAGTTCTATAACCAGACGCCAGACTTTCTTTATATTAAAAATGAATTAGTGTATAACTTTTATTCACTTTACTATTATGATTTTTTTCAATATGCACAACTAACTATAACTGGGAAAATATAAATTCATATAAACCGACTACAAAAATGTAACTGATATAACACACCCAATGGAAAAAAAACGGACAACGGAAATATTTCATCTAATACAGCTCGGTTCCATTAACATAATTAAGTTGAAATTGATTTTTTTCACGTAGTAAAAGTTTATGTGCTAGCTATACGAATCATTTTAATTGTGTTTTTGTGTAATCATAACAAAATCATCGCTAAATTTGAAATATCTGTGTTTCATATATTAATTAAATGGCATCTAGTGATCACTGAAAACTTTGAGGACGCTTTCATCAAATGTAAGATAACAAGCACATTTTTCCTTCAAGCTTTATTTTATTTTTAATTTGCGGTACTGCAAGTATATACATCTTTAAAAATTGAGTAAGTATATGAAACTGCTCATAGTCTACCCAATATAACAAAAATTTTCACATTTTTGAATCACATTTTATAACTATAATTTTACTCTACAATTTGTTTCAACCAACTAGTACGAGAACTGCCTTTTATATTTCGGGATTAGAGAACAAAAACAAATATTAATAATCGAAAATCGCTTTATTGTTTTTCAAAATAGTCCCTATGAAGATCTATACACTTTTGCATGCGTTTGAACCAATTGTCGAAGCACTTTTTCCACTCTGATTGAGGTATCTCGAAAACATGCATTCTGAACGCAGCAACCGCTACTTCAGGTGTCGAAAAACGTTGACCTCTCAGTTTGTTACGTACGGGAATAAAAAGAAGTCATTTGGTGACAAGTCAGGACTACACGGCGGATGACTCATCAAATCGATGTTTTGAGTGGTCAAAAATGCAGTTGTTTGAGCCGATGTGTGAGAGCTCGCATTGTCGTGGTGAAGAGTGATCCGTCTTCGGCGGTTGGTTTTCCTCATTTCTTGGAAGACAACTGGCAAACAAATGGTTGTGTACCGCTCAGAATTGACTGTTCTGCGTTGTTCAAGTGGTATGGTTGCGACATGCCCAGTTTTTCCGAAAAAAACAGGCGATCATTTGCTTGAAAGTGCTTCGTGCGCGAACAACTTTTGTTGGATTTGGCTCATCTTGAAACACCCATACAGTCGACTGCTGTTTACTTTCGGGCTCATACGCGTAAATCCACGATTCATCACCTATCACTATGTCATAAACGTGTTTTGAAGCACCGCGATCGTATTTTTTTGAGTTTTTCTTTCGATCAATCGACACGAACCTTTTTTGAACGATTGACAAATTGTGTGGGATCCAACGCGAACAAATTTTTTTGACATTCAAATATTTATGCAATATTAAATGTATGCTGGTCCCTCTAATGTGTAAGGTTGACTCAATCTTACGATAGGTCACATGACGATCTTGCAATATGAGTTCGCGCACAGCATCAATGGTTTCCGGAATAACAACTGTTTTTGGACGACCTTCACGAAATTCGTCTTGGAGTGAACTACGACCTCGATTGAATTCACCATACCATCGATAAACAGTGGTCCTTGATGGAGTTTTATCGCCAAAAATTAAATTAAGTTCATCCATGCACTCTTGCTGACTTAATCCACGTCGAAAGTTGTAAAAAATAATCGCACGCAAATGTTCTACGTATGTCAAAACGTTCTGAGTACGTTTAACCTCAAAAATGTCAAACTTTACGATAGAGCTGTCAGTTGTCAGATTGCAACTCTAGGGTTGTCCAATCCCGATATATAAAAGGCAGCCCTCGTATATGCAACGCCTTCTGTAATTTTTTGAACACATGTCTATAACTACATTATACTCTTCCCTATAATTCAAATATCCTAACTGATTATGCTTATATAACAAATTTTTAATACACCCGGAATAATAATAATATTACTCCACGCTTACTTCAACCATCTTGTATAAGCAACTTCTTATGTTCCACACTATATAACTTTTTTACCACCCCGTATAACTATAATTCTACTCCACCTTATATTTCAACCAACCTGTGTATTCAACTGCTTTTTACATTTTTTGGACCCTTCTGTATAACTGTAATTATACTCCGCCCCATAACGGAAATATCCTCACTGCATATGCTTATTTAACAATTTTTTATAGCGTTTTTGATTCTCTCTGTACTGTGGTACTCGAACAAATTTTAAACTGAGATTCAATACCCGAGCGAAGTTGGGGCGGGCCAGCTAGGCACGAATAAAGCTATTCGATAAAAACTACTGTCTCTATTTTGTATTGTACTTGCCTTTTTTAACTATTTTTCTATGAAAGGAATTTTGTACCTAGTATTAGGAAAAAATCTTTTATTTACTTTTATTATACAGGGTATTCCATCTTAAACGAGCCACCTTGAATATCTTGATTATTTTCAAAACATTGATACCAAATTTCAACCTCTTCCGTTTAGTAGTTTAGGAGAAAATTGCTGTGATGTGACAGAGGTAGAAATCCGGAGTGAAATTATAAGGGTATCCGTATATTGTATATAGGGAATCCTAAAAACAGGTCGATTTTTGTTTCGAGGGGGAAATTTTTTGAGGTGAATTAGCGCTTGCGCGCATTCAACACAAACAAGCCAATTCAATGACCTTGAGATAGGGAAAATAGGTGTATATATAATTTGAAAGCCCTTTTTACGGACTATACCGCCATAATAAATTTGAGAATAGCAAAGCCATCCTCATCAGAGGCAGGAAGCGAACAGCACCAACGCAACATCTAGAGGTCTACGGAAACCACTTTCCATGGGAAAACCAAGTCAAATATTTAGGGGTGACCATCGACAAGGGCCTAAACTTCACGAAGCACACAGACGCAACACTACAAATAGCCAGGGCGGTAATATCCAAACTCGCTCCACTGACGGGCAGGTATAGTAAACTAAATCTACGACACAAGCTGACCCTAATCAAGAGTATCGTCCTACCGATACTAACCTATGCTTGTTTGGCATGTGGACACACCTGCAAACACAGCAGAAGAAAAATACAGCGACAGGAAAACCTGAGCTTAAGGCAAGCCGTGGATGCACCATGGTTTGTGAGCAACAAGACCATCGCCCGAGACCTCAAGTACACCCCGGTACTTGTTTCAGCGAGGGTAAGAGCCAGAAAGACCTTCAATAGACTGGAGAACCATCCGAATCATCACCTGAGACAACTGCTAGACTACGACCCGAGATTCATCGACAAATACAAAAGGCCGAAGAACCAACTACACTTTGAAGACGACCAAGATGATTAGGGTTCGCCATTTACTAATATAACTTTCCCTTTCAGATTTTCTCTTCCAGAATTTTCTTTTCAGGATTCTCTTTCAGGAATCATAGACACACTGCAAACACGGGTCCTTACCCAAGAGGATCACACATACACAAAAACAAACAACGGACGATAATCCCACAAAGGGAAGTGCTTTATCACAAGCAAACAGAAAGATAATCGTACACCCAGAAGACAATGGTTTTAAGGCTCTAGAAGGCCAAAGCGAACAACAAACCAAGCTATAGAAACCACAAGAGAGGACGGGGCTGTACAGGATGATAACTGAGTAGCGTGAGGACCTGGACTTTAGTCCAGTGGGTGGTGGAAAGGGGACTGGGGGTGCTCCTCGAATAAACCGAAGGATAGCCTCAGTTCCCGAGCTCGTGCAAGGGGTGTGTGTGTATAATACATTTTTTTATTGCAATTTCTGTACATGTAATAATAAATGAGTATTCAAAAAAACGAATTTACATTACAATGCCTCTAAAGCAAATGGTCAAAGTGTCTTCCATTGACTTCCATACAATAGTACAACCTTAACTGAAAGCTGTATCTGACATGGTTCAGCATAGTCGGTGTTATCTGACGACACTCCGCTATAATTCGTTGGCATAGTTCGTCCAAATTCTCAGGCCGAGTAATAAAGAGTTCAGATCAAGTGATCGGGCAGGCCATTCTATAGGACCTCTTCTTCCAATCCAGTGACCAGGGTATTCCAAATCGAGGTATTGACGAACAGGTGAGGTGTAGTGAGGAGGAGCTCAATCTTGTTGGAAATGCAATTGCTCTTCAACTAGTAGAGTATAATTTTCTAATTTCTAGATTGTGATAAATTTCACCATTTAAATTACCAGGAATAAACATGTGCCCAATTAGATGATTCCCAAAATCCCTGCCCAAAAGTTTAGTTTTACCGGATGTTGACTATGAGCTTCTCGAAATAAATGAGGATTTGTATCGCTCCAAAATCTACAATTATGTTAGTTAACCTCCCCATGAAGTGAAATTGTGCACTCACCCGAAAAGCAAACATTGTACAAGAAATTCTAGTTTTTGATCATACGCTGGGTCATAATTTCGCAAAACTGTTGCCTTCGATCCCAATTTATCCTCATTCAATTCATGAAGTAATTTAATTTTGTACGGATGGAATTTGTACTTATGCAAAATTCTAAAAACGTTAGTTTTGCTAATACCGGAAGCTGCAGAGATTTGCTGGACAGCGTGTTTGGTATAAGTTGGACATGGCCCAATGTAGCCACAGCTACCCCTTGATCATTTACAATTCCATTAGGACCTCTTTTTTTATTCATTACTGAACACGTCTCAACAAACTTTAACTTTGGTTAAAAACCCTTGCATCAGATGGAGCACAATTTTGATTTTGGTAATAAAGACTTACCAGCTCAACACACTCTTGCAATGTGTATACCATAATTATCTTTTAAATTTTCAACAAATCATGTGGCTCGTTTGAGATGGAATACCATGTATATGATTTTTACCGGTTATTGTTTAATATCTATATTTCTTCTCCTGCATAGGGACTTCGTCGAAAATCCAATCACACAAAAAATTTTGGTCACCCAAAACTCTTCAAAAAGTGATGCCCAACCGAATCATCATGAAGACGACGGACATTCCTCAAAGTGTTCATGTAACTGCGAGAGGAAGTCAAGTGAAGTATGTAACGCAGTGAAATGTGCGAAACCAAAAATATTTTTCAAAGATGGCACAAGATCTGTAGACTACGTTCTCGTCTGGAATGCTCTCGAAGAAAATGCCACCAAACCAGAATCAGTTGCCAAAAGGCAAATATTTGAAAATAATCTGGCCAGAGAAGGTCTTGAACTGGAATATGAAGCACAGGAGTTGAATGGACTAAATTTTATCAAGGTACGTTTGCTGTACATAGATATTTTTTAATTGCAATTTATTATAGTTATTAAATGTTACAAATGACTGGCACCAAGGCCTTAATTTATTATAATTATTACAACAGAATTGCTTAATTACTTTAATATCAGAAGTTTAACATAAAATGCAATACAATATCAGTCTCAGTTTTTAAAGATGCTTTGAGGTTACGTAGTATGATCTTCTCATCTCCTTGAAACATATTGTTGTCAATTTTTTTTATTATGAAATTATTAACTTATCATTACCAATACGAGTATGGTCCCAACAAGGGAAAGATGTATATATTTGTCAAAATAATCTCCTTTCAGCACTTTTCCCAGAGTTGTTCAATAAGTGCGATAACTTTTTATATTACGAGGGCTGCCTTTTATATTTCCGGATTGGACAACCCTAGTGTTGCAGTCTGACAACTGACAGCTCTATCGTAAAGTTTGACATTCTTGAGGTTATACGTACTCAGAACTTTTTGACATACGAGCGCTATGTGTTGTTTACAGTAACTTAAAGGATTCATCTCTGCCAAAAAATGGAATTAAATCGTGAACATTTTCGTGCGATTATTTTTTTACAACTTTCGACGTGGATTAAGTCAGCAAGAGTGCATGGATGAACTTAATTTAATTTTTGGCGATGAAACTCCATCAAGGACCACTGTTTATCGATGGTATGGTGAATTCAATCGAGGTCGTAGTTCACTCCAAGACGAATTTCGTGAAGATATTGCAAGATCGTCAAGTGACCTATTGTGAGATTGAGTCAACCTTACACATTAGTGGGACCAGCATACATTCAGTATTGCATAAACATTTGAATGTCAAAAAAAATTGTTTGCGTTGGATCCAACACAATTTGTCAATCGTTCAAAAAAGGCTCGTGTCGATTGGGTGAAAGAAAAGCTCAAAAAATATGATCGCGTTGTTTCAAAACACGTTTATGACATAGTGACAGGTGATGAATCGTGGATTTACGCGTATGAGCCCGAAAGTAAACAGCAGTCGACTGTCTGGGTGTTTCAAGATGAGCCGAATCAAAAGTTGTTCGCGCACGAAGCACTTCCAAGCAAATGATCGCCTGTTTTTTCGGAAAAACTGGACATGTCGCAACCGTACCACTAGAACAACGCAGAACAGTCAATTCTGAGTGGTACACAACCATTTGTTTGCCAGTTGTCTTCCAAGAAATGAGTAAAACCAACCGCCGAAGACGGATCACTCTTCACCACGACAATCCGAGCTCTCACACATCAGCTCAAACAACTGCATTTTTGACCACTCAAAACATCGACTTGATGAGTCATCCACCGTATAGTCCTGACTTGTCACCAAATGACTTCTTTTTATTCCCGTACGTAAAAAACAAACTGAGATGTCAACGTTTTTCGACACCTGAAGAAGCGGTTGCTGCGTTCAGAATGCATGTTTTGGAGATACCCCAATCAGAGTGGAAAAAGTGCTTCGACAATTGGTTCAAACGCATGCAAAAGTGTATAGATCTTCATGGGGAATATTTTGAAAAACAATAAAGCGATTTTCTATGATTAATATTTGTTTTTGTTCTCTAATCCCGAAATATGAAAGGCGGCCCTCGTAAGAACTGTCTTGCTGCTCAAAATAATCATTAACTGCCGACATCACTTCTTCATCATTGGAAAATCTCTGACCACTGAGCCATTTTTTCTTTGGAGCCAGTTTCTCCCTTTTAGGTCCTCTGTTTTGATTGGGCTTTTGTCATTTTTTTGCGTGAAATTATGGAGCTATGATAATGAAATGGCGCAAAAATCTGCTTTGTTGTTGTAAAACTCCGCAAAAGACTTAATTGAAACTATATAAAGTACAAAACTTGATTTATTTTTTATTTATTAATAACTACTAGAGGAACTGTTTGTACTATATTATAATTTCTACTTCATAAAAAGTCTTATTTGAAAAATGGCGCCTAAAAAACTTGCTAGTGTTGCTGCCAACCGGCTAGGTTTGCCAAAACGGGTCCCCATTGTCGTGCAACCAAAAGCGTTAGCAGACAGATACGATAATAATGCGAAAAGCCCTGAAGACGGTACTTATAACTCCGCCGAAACGTTGGAATTATTCCAAAGATTTCAGTGGGATAAGTTATCACCTTTATCGTTTATCCAATACTGGGAATCCATACGATGCATATATTTTTTCTGTATTTTAGGTACATGCTCCCAGAGAAGTTCTGCGAAGATACGGCGAAATATTGAAGTTGAGAATGCCCATGAAAGAGGTACGTTACTTAACTTTATTATTATTCGTTTAATAATCTTCCATTATTTTACAATTTTGTCTTTTATTTTTATCTTCAGGAATTGTGTACATCCCCAAGACGTCCTAATATGTTTAGAAATTTTAGGGAGAAGGTATAACAACAATTTTGCGGGTTCAACACTAACAAAATACTTTAGTAGTTTTCTCTTTTTGTGAACATTAATTGGGGTTGCTTTAAAAAATTCCCTGTTTGAAACATTCCCCTAGAAATATTTTGACGATGTCATTTCTAATCATAAACGCATCATAAATTCCTTATTTTTTTTTAGATACCAGCCTTGCGTCAAATATCTAGACATAGCAATGTGTTCATTCAAGGTATCAACAACCAATGGGACAAGTTGAAGACGTTTGTTTTTATAGACAGGCACATATTCCCTGATAAGGCACATCGGTTTACTGCCATCTACAGTCGTGATAGAGAGTATTTGTAAGTATGAAAAATATATTCGATGCTTTATGCTTAAAATAAAAAGCATACAAAATGCGTTTGCTCTCGGGAACGATATTTCTTCAACTGCTAATGTTGCTTATTATATTTTGATATAATAAGCAATTTATACATTTATGATATTGTTGCGTTTTCAAACTCTACTGACGTATTTGGCGTCTTTGTCATTTTTTAACATTCTTGATTTTTTGACATTTCTACGTTTATCTGTAAAATTGGCGCAATCAGTAGGATACGTAAACAAAAAAACTGGGTATCAACAATTTTGAAAAACAATTTGTCGAATTTTTTGGAGAATATTGGAAATCAAAAATTTTCTCTTAATTCAGTCACGTCTTTGGCGTTTTTGATGTTTTTTTACATTTGGATGTTTTTGACATTTAAGAGATTTTGACATTTTTAACACATGATATTTGTGACATTTGTGGCATTAAAAACATTTTTTAGAGATTCATTTCAGACATTTTATGCATGACAATTTGTACATTTGACATTTTTATATATTTTCTTGTTATTTATGAGTTTTTGAAGAGTTTTTGACAGAAGACATATGAAATAAAACTAATACAAAACATAATACGTTTGCTATCGAGGGATACCTGTCAGAAACGATATCTCTTCATCATGATAATAGGAAATCAAAGGTCCCAAAACCCACAATTTTTTAACAACTTATGTATACGACTAGTTTCGGGGTTTAAATAAGACAAACATACGTTAATTATTATATGATAACTTACATACAGGACTAACAAGGTAACATATTCGCACATATACATTCAAGTCACAATGAATAAAATTATTATAACTAATAGACGTTAATAGTTGAAATTACAATCAGTTCTCTAAAGGGTATTTGTCAAGACTGTATGCCTTCAAATAATTCACAATTATTTTAGCCGGAATAGAAAATTTTTTATTAAAAAAAAAACAAAGAAACTACAAATGGAAAATTTTTGTTAAACTTCAGGTTAATACTGACATCTCTATTATAATCTTAAAAGTTGTATGAACATAACTATAGATTTACTTAGACAGTATTTAATAATCATGTACTTCGCACAGAGATGGCCTATCACGTTTTAAATTGAGTTGTGCATTCTGTAAGATGTTCTTTTAAACGTATTTTAAAGCATCTGTAGGTTCTGCCGATGTAAAATGATCCACATGTATCGCATGTAAGTCGATAAACACCACTGCGAGTCATAATATCACTTGGGTCTTTGCTGTTCAATATGAAGTTCCCTAGGGTATTTTTGTTCTTGAATGAAATGCTTATGGGTGGTTTGAAAAGGTTGGCTATTCTGTAAGAAATAATGCCATGGAATGTTAATGATCTATAAGGTTTCTGTTGCTGGAAGTTATTATTGTCAAGTGATTCTGGTAGGTAAACTGAGCGTTCAACCATTCTATTTATTTTTCTATTCAACAATTTGTCCACGTGGAATGGTTGAATAGGTCTTGACACACATAACATTTCGAGAACTGATTGTAATTTTAACTATTAACGTGTATTGATTATAATAATTTTATTCATTGTGACTTGAATGTATATGTGAGAATATGATACTTTGTTAGTCCTATATGTAAGTTATTATATAATGTTTAACGTATGTTTGTCTTATTTTGATTATCATTTGTAGCTTTTTTTACTTGACGTTTTCGACGTGTTTGGCGTTTTGACATTTTTGTAAGATTTGATATTTTTTGACATTGTTGGTATTTCTGATATTTATGGCAATTCTGCCGTTATTGTCATTTTGGTGTTTTTTAACATTTTAAATATTTTTGACAGCACTGACATTTTGACATTTTAAATGTTTTTGGTATTTTTGACATTTTGATATTTTTGGCATTTTTGAGATTATTGACATTTCAGTATTTCTGCCGTTTCTAACATTTTTTGCGTGATAATGTGTATAATTTGTGATATTTATATTTTTGTTAATTATGATTTTGTAGTATTTCTTGATATTTTTATCTTTTTTATATAATTTATTAACACAGGAACTCAGTCATTTGAGGAGAAATCATACCAATGACTGAAATATTATGGAGGTAAATATTTATTTTGATGATTCACTTGGGTTTTAACTTCTGACAACGATTTCAGGAAAACAGATAAGTTAAATAATTGTAAATCAAAGTGTAGTCAGGGTAATGTGAGAAAATTTCCCCGAACTCTTATCCAGCTGCTTATAGGACACCAAGTATAAGTTTTTTTAGATTTTTTAAATCCATGTAATTCTACTCCGCTCTAAGTTTCCTATATACAGAACACCCTGTAAAATTACGCTTGTGATATCAGTTGATTTTTGTTAAATCGAAACATGTTACATTTGCATAATCCGAATATTGAATAAAAGCTAAGCTGATGCCAGTATCTAATATTTTGTGCGTGCGTTGGAATCAATTGAGTAATTTAATTACCCAACATGGTAGAAGTTTTTTTGCTATATCTACCGTTTCTATCAATTTAAAGAGATAAAATGTCTACCAGATTTTAACTCAAACTATAGGCTTCGCAACAAAAAAAGATTCAGCAAAATCAGTTAAGTAGTTCTTACGTGATGCCCGAACAAACAAACAAACAGACAAACTTACAATTTTATAATAGTATAGATGTAATTCTACTCCGCTTTAAGTTTTACCTATCCTATATCTGGATCACCCTGTAAAATTACACATGATATATCAGTTGAATTTTTTGAAAATTGAAACATGTTACATTGGCATTTCGAATTTTGAATAAAAGCTAAGCTGATACAAATATCTAATATTTGTTTAATTGTGTATTACCGAACATGGTAGAAGTTTTTTCGCTATATCTACCGTTTCTATCAATTTAAAGAGATAAAATGTCTACCAGATTTTAAGTCAAACTATAGGCTTCGCAACAAAAAAAGATTCAGCAAAATCAGTTCAGTAGTTCTTACGTGATGCCCGAACAAACAAACAAACAAATAGACAAATTTACAATTTTATAATAGTATAGATAGATGCTATGATAGAGTTGTCAGTTATTTTATTTTAACAAAAAACTAACGGGAACATTTTTGTAGCGCCCTATTTACTCGCTCAAAATTTCATACATTTTTCTTATAGATTCGATGTGGATTCTCCATGTTTCTTCACACCAGCCATACATTCTCGAATAGTACAGTTCATTCTGGACAGGAAGAGATTCAGCAACAATGCACAAAATGATTTTGCCTTCGGCATAGAAAGACTATTAAACGAAAAAGTTTACGCAGCCGGGTATCCGCTGCACGATGTAGGTCCTACGTCCTGCGCCACGCAATTATAATTAAACGTCCTTTTACAGGGTGATCTCAGAATAGCAGGTTCAACGAGAAATCTTCTGTACACCGAATGGGCTTCGTTGAGGAAGTGGTACAAATATCAGCCTTTGGATTATGTGAAAGAATATTTCGGTGTCAAGATAGCTTTGTATTTTGCGTGGCTTGGATTCTACACGCATATGTTGATTCCGGCGGCTATAGTTGGGCTGGCCTGTTTCGTATATTCTTGTGCGACATTGTACAGTAACATTCCAAGGTATGACCACGAACAGAGAGGGTATATGACGAATTTGTAGTATCACTAACGAAGACGCAATTTCGCACGAATGTAAATCTCAAGAAATTGAAATGTATAGACAAATTAAAGAAATTAATATTAAAACTAAAATACACACAATTAGGTAATTTTCACTTATATTTATTCACTATTGATAATAGTAAATATAAACAAATGAAAACTACTTAAGTTTGTTTTAATTAAAATTTAAATGAATTTTCACAAAGTAAAGACGGAAACAATAATCAGTGTTGTTATATAACTTTGCTCGCTATAAAAAAGTAGAAATGACAACAATATTTTATTTTTTTCCCGAAAACCCTAGATATCGGTCTTTCCATCTCGCTTCTACAAACAATATTGTCGTGGAACAAAAATATGAAAGTATTGTATATCATAGCTGTTGGCTTATAAAAACAACGTTTCATTGCTGCACAAACCTAACCTATCCTTACTTGGTCAGTATCATGTCTGGGGGTTCAAAAATTTTAGAATTTCGGATTTAAAGATTCAATTTTAACCAAGACACCATTTTTACGTAAAATATTTTTTATATTTATACACTTTTATATATCCTGGGAATATAAATTTTGCAATTCTATTCAGTCCATCACCCATCAAAAAAAAAATTATCCAACCCAATCCAATTTCTGGCTACGGCCTTGGATTCGCTGTCTTTGGTTCAACACATCCACAAGTCTCGAAATTGCATACCATCTGACGTTCAGTGGACAATGGCGTAGATCTTAGTTTACCGATTTGTCTAAAGAATTGATTTGGCAATACCATTTGTGGGCTGATTTTTTTTCAGCATCTATGTAGACATCCATTTGAAGTGTGTATTTTTACGAACATGAAGGCAGGCTATTATTTTAACAATCTATAAATGTATTGTTTTGACTATACATGAAATTTAGAAATCAATCATACGTCTACTTTTTCGAGTCGAGTTAACATTTAACCTGGGATATTGTAAATTCGTCATACTCTCTTTCGTGATCGCAGTTATAGAGGGTGAGTTTTGATGATCAGTATGGGGATCTCGGACACTAGCGGAGATAGAGCAATGGTTAAATTGGGAAAGATTTGCAGTTTTACTGGCCCAATTTAATGACACTTTCGGATTTTTGTAAAAAGTCATGGCATACTAGATATTTTGAAAAGTCGAAATTCTGTGGATTTAATCAAATCCCTTTAGCTCCTTTGCTGTTTTCGAGATATGACACAAACTTATCTTTTTTTGAATGGAAACCATAGTCTATGACCTCAAAAAATCGGACATTCTTAGAGCTTTTCAACGATATAACATTAGTAGTGCTGAACTGACAGTCGATATTGACAAGTTTTCGTGATAAAATGGAATATTCTAACGAAGAAAAACTGAGTATGGTGGAATGTTATATCATATGCCATCATAAAAATTCAGTTCGTGCAGCTGAGGAATACTTTCATAGATATTTAAATCGTCGTCAACCTGCTCTATGTAAATTTAAGAGGCTTTACGATAGTTTACGAAGATATGGATCTTTTACTAAACCACCAAAGGAACACAAGTAAATGTTTGGCAATGGTAAATCAAAATCCATTTAGGTCAACTCGTGTAATTGCGGCAGAAGCTGGCACATCTCAACGAACTGTAGTTAAGGTACTGAAAGCGCACAAGTTCCACCCGTACAAACTTTCAGTTTCTCAAACTTTGCATGCTGGTGACGAACATCGACGTATTTTGTTTTGTACATGGTTTAGAGACATGTGCCTTGACAATCCACAGCTTCCATAAAAGGTGTTATGGTCAGATGAAACTAGATTTACTAACTGCGGTATGTTCAATAGACACAATGAGCATATCTGGGCTAAAGAAAACCCTTTTCATGTAGAACAAAGACGACCCCAGATAAAATTTGGTTTTAATGTTTGGTGTGGTATCATAGGGTCTACTATTCTGGGGCCTTTTATCTATGGCGAATCACTTACTGGTGAGCGCTACTTGCATTTCTTGCAATACACTTTTCAAGACATGTTGCATAATTTGAGTCTGAGAACTCGTTTAGAAATTGAGTGGTTCCAACATGAAGGAGCATCTGCTCATAACTCGTTATTAGTAAGATAACACTTAGATAATATCTATCCAAACTCTTGGATAGGAAGAAATGGCCCACGCGAATGGCCAACCCGGTCTCCCGATTTGGCAGTTATAGACTTCTATTTATGGGGTGCGCTAAAAAACAAAGTATACAAAAGAAAGTATGAGACAGTTGGTGGGAGGCGGTATTACAAGCAATTGAAGAAACTGATAGGCAGTCTGTGAGGAAAGCGGTAATGTGAATCTTAAAAAGATGCAATTTTTGTCTAAATAACAATGGTGGACCTTTCGAACATAAATTGTAACCATTATTATGTACTTTAATTTCGTAAGTTTTTAGTAAGTACCTACTTATTTAGTTTTTTCGTTATATCTGATATACCTAATAAAAAAATCGTTCAATGTTTTTTGGAATAGTTATTAATAAATCAATCTATTTCATGGCTAACTACGTTAAAAGTGAAAATAAGAGAGAAAAGTATCCATAACTCCGTTATTTTTATGAATAACTATATTGAGTATTATATCGTTGAAAAGCTGTAAAAATGTCCGATTTTTGAGGTCATAGTCAACTATGGTTTGCATTCCAAAAAAGATAAGTTTGTGTCATATCTCGAAAACGAGAACTGTCACGCAAACGAGGACATGACAATCAATTTTGATATTTAAACTTTTTTCACAAAATTAAAAACAAAGGAGCTAGAGGGATTTGACTAAATCGACAGAATTTCGTTGTTTCAAAATATCTAGTAAGCCATGACTTTTTACAAAAATCCTATAGTATCATTAAATTGGGCCAGTAAAACTTCAAATCTTTCCCAGTTTAACCATTGCTCTATCTCCGCTAGTTTCCGAGATCCCCATACTGATCATAAAAAACACTCACCTGTATATAATTTATTTTAGTTAATACATTTTATACATATCTTGTTTTTTTAGTGAAGACATTTGTAATAAGAAGATCAAGGAGAAAATGTGCCCACTTTGCGATGTATGGTGTGATTATTGGGACATAACCGAGTCTTGTGTACATGCGAGAATAACTTACCTTTTTGATAATGCAACTACAATATTTTTTGCAGTTTTTATGTCAATTTGGGGTAAGCACCAAATAAGTTTTATTTACAATTCAAATAATAATTTTCCTTTGTGCTTATTCAAATGTTTAGTAATAGCTATACATCACCCACACAGCATGAAATATCTGAAGAAATATTTCACTGAAATATTTCTGCAATATTCCTATGTCCACGATAAAACATCTAGTGAAATATTTCATGAAATCTTAGAGAAACATTTCGTGAAATATTACATCAATATTTCACGAAATATTTCACGAGAATTTTAGTCGTGAATATAGTAATATTTTGGAAAATTTTTCAAAAGATACTTTAGACATCAAATATTTCTGAAATATTCGTATGCTCACGGCAAACAAATCATTTGAAATATATCATGAAATATTACAGATATATTTCATGAAATATTTCAAAGGGTTTTTGTAGCGAAAATACGAAGATTTCTCAAATATTTTATGATACGTCAAAACAAACATGAAATATTATATAAATAGTTCACTAAAACATATTTAAATTATTTTTATATCTACAACAAAAGATCTTTTGAAATATATCATGAAATATGACACAAAGATTTCGTAAAATATTACAGGAATATTCCATGAATTATTTCAAATAGGGTTTTGTCGCGGACATAGCAATATTGCTGAAATATTTCAAGAAATATTTTGAAATGTTTCAAATCAAACCAGAAATATTGCATAAATATTTTAGAAATATTTCATGCTGTATGGGCGTTTACTATTTTCTTCAGTTGTAGTATGTCCATGCAATGATTTTTGGCTGTTTTTGTCTTACAACAATTTTTTCGTCTATTCTGGCAACAGTTGATATCTATTTGAACTATCTAGCCAATATCATTACAAAACTGTTACCTACATTCTTGTTTCTGGAAAATTAAAAACACTTAACATAATCGAAATTATCTATTAACGAAAATAGTAGGTGGAGAGGATTTGGTCTTTTGCTTGTCAGATCCATAACAATATATGTCTTTATCTTAATCCACAAAAAAGGTTCTGGGGAGGCAATCTCAAACTAAAACCTATAGAAGTTACTTTCTTTCAAGCTCTTGGAGTTATAGTTTTAAACTGACCGACATTGAAGTACTTAGAACAGGTAGTATCGCTAAAAGTCCGGTTTTTAAATGACCCACAAATTGTCCTCAGATATGTTCACTGGAATTGTTTTTTTCAGCAACGTTGTTTTTGGAAATGTGGAAGCGATATTCCGCTGAGATCACCCACAGATGGGATTTGACGGGATTCGATATTCAAGAAGAGCATCCGAGGCCTGAGTACTTAGCCAGGTTGGCGCACGTCAAACGGAAACAAGTGAACGTCATCACCAATACGATGGAACCGCACGTGCCTTTTTGGAAAATCCGCGTGCCTATGACGATTTTTAGCTTTTCAGTCGTTATATTGTTGGTAGGTTTTTGTTCTGCTGTTTGCAGAGGAGTATTGATCATGAATCAGGGTGCATTTTTTTTCTAAAATCTCACTATACAGGGTGAGTTTTTTTGATGATCAGTATGGAGATCTCGGAAACTAGCGGAGATAGAGCAATGATTAAATTGGGAAAGATTTGCAGTTTTACTGACCCAATTTAATGACATTTCGGATTTTTGTAAAAAGGCATGGCTTACTAGATATTTGGAAAAAACGAAATTCTGTCGATTTAGTCAAATCCCTCTAGCTCCTTTGTTTTTGATTTTATAAAAAAAGTGTAAATATCAAAATTGAAGGGAATTGTATCCCGAATATAATTGTCATGTCCTCGTTTGGGTGACAGTTCTCCTTTTCGAGATATGACACAAACTTATCTTCTTTGAGGTCATAGCCAACTATGGTTTCCATTCAAAAAAAGACAACGAGAGCTGTCACGCAAACGAGGACATGACAATTATATTCGGGATACAATTCCCTTCAATTTTGATATTTACACTTTTTTATAAAATCTAAAACAAGGGGCTAGAGGGATTTGACTAAATCGACAGAATTTCGTTTTTTCAAAATATCTACTTAGCCATGACTTTTTACAAAAATCCGAAAGTGTCATTAAATTGGGCCAGTAAAACTGCAAATCTTTCCCAATTTAACCATTGGTCTACCTCCGCTAGTTTCCGAGATCCCCATACTGATCATCAAAAAAAAACTCACCCTGTAGTGACGAAAACTGTTTGTTCCAGACATGTTTTTGAGTTTTTATAAAATTTTCAGGTCACCTTAGCATTGGCGACAGTCTTAGCTGTAGTACTGTACAGAATGTCTGTCCTTGTAACGCTCAAAGCTGCTAACCAATCAGAAATTTTCGTCGACAACAGTTCCGCCATGTTGTTCACAACTTGCACGGCCGCCTGCATAAATTTAGTATTTATTGTTATTTTTAATTACGTAAGTTTGAATTGCAAGGACTTTTTAATTCGCAGCATGTATAACTTTTATAAATTAACGTCTTTATGTCATCAAGTATAAATTACTCAAAAAATAAATTTAATAGTGTTTTCCAAACTTTTTGAAAACGCCATCCACTACAAATAAAATATAAATTTCAAAGACGACACAATTAATTTAAATTTCTTTCTATTGAGGCTTATAGTAATGGAGTCACGCGACAATTGAAAGACTCCCCCCACTTCTTTGATTAAGTCATGGTTGCTTTCAGTAAGTCATGCCCTCTTACCAGATTCTGGTCAGGCGGTTCATGGAATAATAAATTTTGCGGTCCGAATATCTTAAAAAAAATAATTCGTTAAGCCCGAAAAAAATTTCTGGCTACGTCCTTAGCCAAATAAAAGACATAACTACAAATTGCTGGTAAATCTGAATAAGCGAATTATGTTTATGGCTGAGAGTACTAAAATTAACATTGGAATTCAGATGGCGACACTTGAGTGTGCGTGGGAAAATTCTGAAGGTCGTGGGAAACATCGTTTCCTTTGAGTTTGCCTCTGGCGAGGGGGCGCTACAGGTCGTGTGTCTGTTCTTTAACCCCCTGTCTTCCTGAGAACAAATAAATCAACTTGTTCATAAGAACCGTAAAATTTCGTTTGGATGAAGTTTGGGGCTACACATTTTTTTTTCTAATTGGAAAAATAATATATGAATAGATTGTAAATATTTGACGGTAGAACATCAAATAAGATTATGTTTTGAAGGAATCCAGGTATCTCATCGTAATCAGGATACGCCGTAAAAATATTCAAAACACAGAGATATGAAATTATCAATACTTCATTTGCTACATGGTCACCAATTGTTGGCAATAATTTATGAAGAAGGTGATAAACTTTTTTACCGAAACTGATTTAAGGATGGCGAAGAAATTGCAATAGATCAAGCAGTAAGTTTTCATATTCCTTGGAAGAGAAACTATTTTAATTACGTCCAGAACTGCACTCTGTATCTGACAGGACATTGATGGATACTAAGTTCTTTATAGATTGATCTGACCAAGGAAATGACGGTTTGCCTGGAATGTAATTAACTAGAAAAAGGTTGACCTCCTCTGGATGAACAAAAAAGCAGAATATCCAGAGTTGGCAATGGAAGCGTTGAACTGTTAGTCCAGTTTTCGACTTCCTATGTAGGAGGATAAACATAAAAATAAAGTAGAATTAGAGCTATTTACGACAAATTAATGCTCTTATCAGGCTTGCCATCGCAACCCACAAGGTTACACTGCGACCCCATTGTTTGCTCATTCGTGAATCAATTGTTAGAGTTGTTTACTATAGACACAGTATGTCATAATACGGGCAAAATTCGTTAGATGGCGTTGATTTATAATGGTTTAAATTGCTGCGAATTCCAAGGTAGCTTCTATTCGAAAAATTGTATTTTTTAGTTATATACCTTCGTGGCAGAATACCTTACTGAATTCGAATTGTTGAGAACCCAGACTGAGTTTGATGATTCATTGACGCTCAAAATATATCTTTTACAATTCGTCAACTATTATGCCTCAATATTTTATATAGCATTCTTCAAAGGGAAATTCGTTGGATATCCTAAACTGTATAATAAGATCTATGGTTATAGACAAGAAGAGGTAAGACGAATTTCTTAACAATTATTCTATTTTATAGTTTTTTTTTTTCAATTTGTAACAGTGTGGTCCTGGTGGGTGCCTCACAGAACTCTGTATTCAGCTGAGCATCATCATGATTGGAAAGCAAGCTATGAATACGATTTTGGAGATGATTTTTCCGTTATTCTTCAAATGGTTAAACACGTTGAAAGTAAAGACTGGTTTGAGCAAAGAAAAACTGTCTTGCAAAGGTTGTCAGCCACAGTGGGTGAAAGACTTCAAACTCGTTGAGTGGGGACCCAGAAGTTTGTTCCCGGAGTATTTGGAAATGGGTACAAAACATTTTTTTAGAATATCAATTATTGCATATCGCATATTGTTCTTAACCTTGTTCATTGTGTAATTTTATTCCTAGTAAATCCACCATTGTCTTCTAAACGTTGTTTGTGGCATATTCTTGATTACTTTTATGTTTTTTTTGGCAATAACATCACAATCGAAATAAAACAACTTATATTGAAGGAAAACCCACCGTTTCAAAGTCTATTCTGACTTCGTTGGCAATGGCTTTATATTTATTGATGTAAATTGCAAAATGAAAATTTGATTTATGACATTAGAAAATTTGTTGTTTTTAGATATACAGGTAGTACAAGGAATTATAAAGATCATGTATTATAGTTAAACATCTTTCAAATTAGAAGAATTTGAAAGAGTTGTCTTTAGAATTTATAAGTGGCGTTCCTAGGTACGACTTTGTTATAAGATAGCGCATTCGCCAAAAATTCGATCAAAGAATTCTATTGTTTCAGTGATAAGTCATAAGGAAAAACCTAGGAAAAACCCAGAACTCAAAAAACTGCATATACAAGATTCCTTGCGAATGCAATAAATTTTATATTGGAGAAACATCGAGACCATTAAACGTACGAATAAATGAACACAAGACTGCTCGGGTTTCTTTCTCTTAACTTAAGAGAGAGATTCCGTCAGAGCGTGTTGGATGTTGACGTGTGCGGATTTTTGAATCCGTGCGCGGCATCTCAAAACGCGAAAGCGGCGAAACATCGTATGTTTTTTGCTCAGTCGAACAACATTTATGTTTTGCAATATACTTACATATACAGCTGCAAAGTCGTTCAATCATTTGTGCGAATACGCATTTAAATGTACATTTGCAACAAAACACACTGTGAATTACATAGCGCACGATCGTCGTGTCCGAGAAAAAAAAAGAATTACATAAAGAAACGACAATTTGAAACACCGAAAATTTGTGAACATGCTTGGGACCTAAGCCATAAAATACAATTTGACAACTCAACTATACTTTACAAAGAACAACATAACACAAAACGAAAAATAAAAGAGTATGCCTTAATTCTTTTGAATGAAGACGATTGTATCGCTTCTACTTCTTTAGAATTTAATCGTATCTGGTTACCGACAATTAAGGAAGAAATTATTAATGGTAACCTCATTTTGAACAACCCAGTATCGGGATAGTTCATAAGGTTTTTCCTAGGTTTTCCCTTATGACGTTAATGGGATCACTGAAACAATAGAATTCTTTGATCGCATTTTTGGCGAATGCGCTATCTTATAAGAAAGTCGTACCTAGGATTCTAAAGACAACTCTTTCAAATTCTTCTAATTTGAAAGCTGTTTAACTATAATACATGATCTTTACAATTTTTGTGCTATCTGTATATCTAAAAACAACAAATTTTCAAATGTCAATTTAAATGTCATAAATCAAATTTTCATTTTGCAATTTACATCAATAAATATAAAGCCATTGACAACGAAGTCAGAATAGACTTTGAAACGTTTGCTTTTCCTTCAATATAAGTCGTTTTATTTCGATTGTGGTGTTATTGCCCAAAAAAACATAAAAGCCCTAAATTTTCCTTCCGGCTGCTTACTGTAGCAAAAGGTACCTTTAGTTACGTGTTTCAGGTCTGATCTGTTCTTTTTTCAGTACCTCCTTGTTTGGCTTTTCTTTCGAAATTCTGGAGTGAAGAATCTTAACAAAATATGACCTTTAATCTATGATTTTCTCAGTTTGTTGTTGTAATCTTTTTTGACAACGGTTTAAAGTATCCCTGTAACATTTTCGATTAAATGTTTGTTCCAAAACCTGTTTATTTATGTCGTCCGATAATTGTTTTTAGCCTTTCAAATCTCTGAACTGCAAGAGATATATCTTTGCTACCTTTAAGAAGAAAGAATACGACCTTAGAGCCGTTCAGACGTAATGTTGAACCACATGTCAGATCTTGTAGTTCCTCACGTACTAACCTTACTACGGTCTAAACCCAGAACACGTTCCCTATCAGCGGGTGGGAAGAACTGACATCGAAAGATCAAAAACCTACGTCGCTATGAATGCTTATTCGCCACAAACCAGTTATGTCTGTACTACATTTTCTGACACCTCTTGCTGATATCAAGCCAAAAAGATCGATGGGCGGGGCTTTCGCACCCCCTATCCCTACTGAACATCGGGATCAAGCCAGCTTTTGGCCTTTTGCTCTACGCGTGGTTTTTGTTCTCGTTCAGCTAGCCTTAGGATTGCTGCGGTATTCTTTGACAGATCCGCTTAGTCCGTACAACGGACGCCATAACCGGTAGCGTAAACGACCCCCCCCCCCCGGAATAAAGCAAGTATTTCTATCATTTGAAATGTCTATTTTCTTTTGATTCCTTTTTTTTGCGATGTGCTGATGTTACTGTAGTACTGTTCTGCCTACTAGGTGTGTATATTAGATAGTGCTCTTTTTCTATATATTCCTGCTGTTTTTATTTTATTGCTAGGTAGATTAAAGTCATCGTGTAGCTTTTGTAAGGGTTCCAACTGTGTTTTCAACAGTTTTTGCTCTAGTCTCACAAGAATTTCGATTTCTCTGATTATTGCATTGGCTTTGTTGTTCAACATTTCGTCTGATATACAGTTCGGCTTCCATACAATTTGCTTGAATCCAACTTCCTTATCTGCTCTATTATTACAGTCTTCTTTTTCTATTTCTTCCCATAATTCATCTGTGTTTACTCCCTCTTTCAACTGTGGTTCAAGTCTATTTTTTATTCTTTATTTATTTGTCTACTAAGCCTCATAAAAGGTTATTTTTTGGTTTTGTTTTTAATTATTAGAATTATTTACATAAAGAAGTTGTGAAAAAGAACATAAAATATTGTAAGGGTTAAATCCTAGGACCTGAAATTGCTGTTTTATATCAAAACTTTAAACTGATGAATTCAAAAAAGTAAACAAATAAGTGATATAAAACAAAGTTAATTTTTTTATTGCGACATAATTTTTTCTTAATTTTTTTAGTGTTACAATACGGTTTTCTGACGATATTCGTAGCTGCCTTTCCCCTGGCTCCGTTTTTTGCATTGATGAACAACATTTTGGAGATGAGGTTAGATGCTTCAAAACTTTTGACCTACTACAGACGGCCTGTCACTCAAAGGGTGAGAGATATCGGAGTTTGGTATAGAATTTTAGATTCTATCGGGAAACTATCAGTAGTAACGAACGTAAGAGTTGTATTTCCTCTTATTTGTTTACTTAAAATACATAATGATTTTTTTAGGGATTCATCATAGCTTTTACGTCAGATTTTATACCAAGATTAGTGTATTTGAGCAAACATCACAACCTGGAAAATTATTTGAACAGTTCTTTGTCTTATTTTAACACCGCCGACTTCGATAATTCGTCTAAACCTCGCGGCTGGGACACCGAAACGGTTTGCAGGTAAGTAAGTTACCAAAAAATGGAATAAGCTACCTACTTACTTTTACGGCAAACAAATATGTTTTATGCTAATGTTGCGTACACAGTCTTCATGGTAGAAGTGAAATAAAACACTACTGGCTTGGGATTTTTCTGACTGTGCAATGGAGCAAATAAATTTGGGATAATGGCCACCAAAATCGCCTGATTTTACACCACTTACCAATTTCTTCATGGTTCATCCATCTTCCCAGGACCAAAATGATGAATTACCGAAGAAAAATTGGCTGGACCTAGAAATAACATGATCTCTGACCTTAAGGTTTCTCCATAAAGTTGGCCATTGAGATTCCCTGATCTTACATCATTTATCAGTTTCTACAGAGGTATTATCTATTTTTCCAGGATCAAAATAATTACTTCCTGTTGGGCAATCGGCTCTTGTTTTATACTTACCAGCCTCTGCAAGGTTCATCCATCTTTCCAAAATGACTAAGAAATTTTATATAAATACCTTGACATCTGATATTAAAGTTTCGTTTCAACCTTGACAATTTGATGTATATCTGAAATCGGCAGAATTAAGAAATAATTTGACCTCTGACATTGAGATCCAGTTTTGCGTTGGTTAACATTTAAAATATTCATCTGGTTAATAACCAATGAGATCGCCTAACCTTACATCAGTTCACAGTTCCTACAGAGGTTATCTTTCTTTCCAGGGTCAAAATAATGACTTCCTGGATCAAGAAATAATTTAACCTCTGACATTGAGATCTAGTTTTAGTCTGGTCAAGATTAAAAATATCCATCTGGTTATGGTTACTAATCAACCTCTCGTTTACAATAGACCAGACATACTTTTAGTCAATAATAGACACAAAAATGGTCCTAGACTAGATCCTTGTTGGACTTCTGATGATACTACAAAAATATTTGTTTTAAACCAAACGAATTGGGTGTTTTGGAAGGTTAAATTCAGTGATATTTAAAGTCATTTTTGATCATACAATCTTTTGCTGAAGGTCATCACCATGTAGCCAAAGATAAATCCTAAACCCCTAATTTTCTTCTAAAACTTTAACTTCTCCAGTTATTTTGCTATACGAGGACTTTTTTGGACATCTGCTGTAATTACAACGTTTCATGTACATTTTTGAAACAATTTTCCAGATACACAGACTACAGGCAACCCCCGGGAGGCCCAGAGGAATACGAAAAAAGTTCCCTCTATTGGGAAATAGTTGCTGCAAAGTTGGCGTTCGTGGTTATTTTCGAAAACATCGTAGTTCTAGTGATGATCATAGTGAAATGGTGTATTCCCGACGTGCCGGCAGAACTCAGCGATCAAATCAGACGTGAAGTGTATATTACCAATGAAATAATAATTCAGCAGGAAAGCATTAGAGCGCAAAGTGGACAATTGCGTAAGTATTATACATGCTTGGGATCAATATAGTGGGTTCTCCAGTAAGACAGAACTTTGAACGAAATAATTCAACGGCAATTAAATGTATCTTTTCGGGATTTTACAATCTATTGAACGTGAGACAGTATTTTGTTTTTATTCGAGAATCGAGGTACTAAGACACTATTGAAAATGCCAAAGTGATTTGGCGAAACGTCAATAATTTTTGTCTTTCTTATGGCGTCCTCATGTTCGTCTCGTCTGGCTGGAATTCTCCTGTTGGTTTGTCCAACATAAATCTTGTGGCAGTCTGTATATGGAATCTTATACACTTCTTGTTGTTCTCAAAGGACCTTTATCTTCGAACAACTCAACATAGTCTTGATTTGTCTGTGTGTCTTGAAAGTCGTGTCAATATTGTGCCGGCATAGAATTCTCGCAATACTGTTTGTGGTGGCCTTGATATACGTTAGCGCCTAATGTATTTAACTATAATAAGCACATGTTTGTCTGATTACTTCAAATGAGTACTGTGGGTATAAATGAACCAGAAATGATTTTCATAATAAAGTCGCAAAATCACAGTGTTTAAAACAAAATGTTCTAGGACCTCAGAAAACAGCTTTAGAAAGTTTAAGTAAGGAAGATTACATTTCAAGTTCACATGACATAAGTGATATCTGTCGTATGAGCCGTCAAAGTTTTATCATTGCATTTGGAAAGCCCACTGTATTTATAAATGAATTTTGCGTATATTATTTTCATAAATTTCACAGGTATATCTTCGAAAAAACGTGATAAGCTTCGTAATATCAACGAAGCTCCAGCCACACCCGAACAATGGGACAGACTGATCAGCAAATCCCTATCGGGTAGCGAGTTTGATGCACTTATCGAACACGACCAACCGCAAAACTCAGGTCCAAATTCACCTTCCTCAGTTTAAGTTCCTTTAGAATAATCTAGTCATTTTTACTTAGTAGTGAAAAAAATATTTTTTTTTAAACTGGTAGCTTATTCAAGTCATATAAGTTATCGGAATTGTTTAAACGCGGAAGATTTTACACGCTTTAAATGTATATGTGATAGATATTACCATTTTTGCTTGTTACTTATGTTTTAATATACAGTGTGGAACACCGAAATGGAATAAATTCGATAACGCATGGGTAAAACGCTTGGACGTGTCGATTTGTATTTTTAAATGCGCATTTTTTCAACAACAAAAATTATATAGGGTGTGCCATATGACAGTAGCCAAAACCAACTTTCTTATTATAAATGCAAGCCCCTCTATATTATCTATTTTTTTGGATTTTCTAGAAAATTCAAGACTTATTTCATGTACAATGTCCTACACCTATCTTCAACTGATTCGGATATATTAAGTGTTTTCAGATTTATTACAAAAATCTATATATAAATAGGCAAAGACAAAACGATTAGGTACCATTTTCTCCTTTGTCTCTCAACCGATTTTCTTCATGTTTGTTTTGTTTAGTAGCTACTGACGACCTTCAGTGCAGAATGCTAATATTAATTTATAATATTGGTTCATTCATTAAATAAAATATAATAAAAATTCATTATTTACGTCCATAATGTCAACGCCAAACAACTGAATGTGCCGCCGCCGCCAGACTTAAAACATTGAGTAATTATATATAGAGGGACGAATGCTGTTATATACTTAGAGCATGTACTTCTGGAAGTGGCATGCAAGCGTTGTTATTGTGTAGTGGTAAAGTAATCGTTGTATATTATAATTATACAGGGCGATTCCAGATATGTTAGAAATCATTTTTTTCGTGGGTGGCACATAAGCAGTTGCATATATAGGGTGTTTAAAATATAGAGTAGGGTGCAATTATAAATAATAAAATACTTATATAGGGAAGCTCATTAGCGGTTGAATTTACAGGGTTCTTGGAATAGAAGGTGCAGTAGAATTACAGTTATACAGGGTGGCGCAAAAAATATACAGAGATGTATATACAGGGTGGCGGAAATGGAAATACAACATTTCGTAACCCATAAGCAGTTGTATATATAGGGAAGATAAAATATAGGGTGAGAGGAATTATACATATACAGGATGATGATAAAAAATGTTCGAAAAAGAAATGATTTATAGCCTACGAAGAGTTCCATATATATGATGATTGAAATATAGCTCGGAGTAGAATTATAGTTACAGAAGATAGTTAAAAATTTCATAATCAAAAAGAGTAAATACGGAGGCTCATAGGCAGTGTCATATACAGAATGGTATACCGGGTGGTTCAAAAAGTTAAAAAATATGTGTGGTCCATGAGCAGTTGCATATACAGGGTGGTGGAAATATGTAATGAGATGGAATTATTATGAGGATTTTAATAAATGTTAGAGAATTGAGTGCAATTATAGCTATACAGGGAGGTTAGAAAAAATAAATATGTAGGGTAGCCCATTAGCGGTTGAATTGTTCTAATATTAAATTAAGAATTAGGAATTTGAACACATGAATTATATCTAGAATTTTCTGGAGAATCCAAAAAAATAAATAATATACAGAGGTTTGCATTTAAAATAAGACGGTTGGTATTGGCCACTGTTACATGACACACCCTATATAATTTTTTTAGTTCAAAGCGTTTTTCCGTACAAGCTCTTTTATTCATTATCAAATTTATTTCATTTAGCTGTTCCACACTGTATTTTTTTTTGTTAATGGTAAGGCTAGAATCTATAAAATACTCGTACTTACCTCATCTATTATACAGTTAAGCTAAACACAAACTGACAAAAAAGCCCAACTGGCAATGTTTAATGTTAAATAGCAACAGATGCTAAGAAAAAATTAAATAGACATCTCATTGTTTAACATAATTTGGGTAACAATATTTACAAAAATCTTTATGTATACATTGTTGCAAATGAAATTATATTTCGTACAAAATTTGTTAATTTTCTTGTCGCCATCTAAAGCAAAATTGTAATTTGTTTTGAAGCATTCTTGATAAAAAGCCCAATTGCCAATACTTAGTGCTACATCACAACAGATGATAAGATACATTTAAATTTGTTGACATCTCATTGTTTAACATAATTTGGGTCTCACTGTGTGTTGAAATTATACACATTATATTACTGTATTTACAAAAATGTTTATATATACACTATTACAAAAATAAAATAAAATTTCGTACAAGATTTGTTAATTTTCTTTCACTCATCTAAAGTAAAATCGTAATTTGTTTTGAAGAATTTCAAACTGATAATGGCACTATTTAATGTTACATCGTAATATAGCATATAGCACTATCACTTGCTCACATCATAAATTTAAGTATACAGAAAGCAATTTGGCCTGGAGCTAGCTGATGTTACACCAATCTATAAGGCTAATAACAGGGACAATATCGCAAATTATAGATCAATATCCTTGATATCAAACCTAGCAAAAATTTTTGAAAAAATTATCTACCACAGACTACTCGATTTCATTAAAAAGAAAAAAATCTTATCAAAAATGCAATATGGCTTCGTGAAAAATACTGGTACAAAAGATGCTCTAAATTTTATTACTAATACAATTTATGAAAACTTTGATAAAAGTGAACCTATTGCTGTTACCTTCCTTGACCTAGCCAAAGCTTTTGATACTGTTAACTATTCAATATTTTAGATAAATTATACAGATATGGAATTAGAGGAAGTGCGTTCAAACTTATTTGAAGCTACTTGACAAGTAGATATCAGCGAGTAAAAATAAATGACACCGTAAGTGGTTTCAGTGAAATTAAAACAGGTGTTCCACAAGGTACCATCTTGGGTCCCCTACTAATTATTTTATATATAAATGATATATCAGAGGGAATTAATTATATTATCGTTTGCTGATGATACGGCTGTGATAACAGGAAAAACATAGAAAGCAGTTGAAACGCAAATGAATTACTACCTTAATTTGGTAAATAAATGGCTTGCTTTAAACAAATTGTCTCTAAATGTTGATAAAATTGTTGTCATGACATTCGGAAAATACTGGAATAGTGTTCCTCGCCATATACATATTAAGATAAATACCAAAAAAAAATAAGGGTAGAAAATTGTAAATACTTAGGAATTTGTTTTGACTATAGAATGAGATGGGACACGCATGTTGAATATTTAATAAATAAAACAAAATTTCGGAAAATGGCCAAAATTGTGTTGAGAGACTCGCTGATAATGTGATGCAATTTTCATAGTATTATCTGCTATGGTAACATAGCTAGGGGAGGGATTTATTCAACTAAACAAGTTTTATTACAACGTTTACAAAATAAACTCCTGAAAATTACATATAAAAAACAAACTTTTATTAAAAAAAACACTAAATCTGAAACAAATCTTTGCTTTTGAGTCTCTTAAATACTATTATGACACGTTTAAAAATAAATTTATAAAATCTAACAGTTCTACAAGAAATAGAAGTATTATGATTCCAAAAAGAAATAAAACTATAAGCAGTAAAAATAGTTGTGTTGAAGCTATTAATGTTTTCAACAGCCTACCAAATGATTTAAAAACTCTAAAAAACCTTAACACTGTCAAAAAGAAAATAAAACCATGGATCTTGACTAATATTTAAAATTTCAAATAGCAGGATAGTAAATTATATAGGGAGAAATCGATATAAAAAGTTCTAATTCTTTAAACTATATATTAGTATCACATAATTATTTCAACAACAATAAATTTGTAGGATATTAGTAATAAGATTTTATAGGAAATTATCATTAAGGTTAGTGTTAAGATTATCAGATCTGCGAACAGGTAACTGAGTTTACCTCTGCTGGGTTTATTATATTATACCTAATGTATAAGTATTGTAAACATTCTGATAAATAAATAAATAAAATAAACAGTGAGGCAGATATATTGCAATAGAGTCTGTGGGTTCAATTTCACAAATATTTCCACTCTGTTATTTTACCAAAAATAAATTCACTTGTTTTCAAAACAAAAATGGCTAATGCTATCAAAACAGCTGTTCACTTCTTTCGCTGTCGATTCAATACACGCCGCACCGTAAACTACTCGCTTTGTACGACCGTCCACCTTAAATAGGTATTGTGGAAAATACCAGAATTCGATAGTCAATCTTGGCATGGCAGAGTGTGTATGTATTCGCTGCGGGAAGCACGTCGAACTTATTTTTTTACATCCATCGAATTTTCGGGGTTTACCGTTGTTGATGCTTTTTGTATAGAGCTATTTTTATTTCGTTTTCGCAATGTTTTTTTGAATAATTTAGAAGGTTTCACAATTTTTAGCGGCGTGAAATGAATTTTATAAAGATATGTTGGACACCTGATAGTTTAACATACATATATTTTCCGAAATCTAACATTTTCAAATATATATTATATTTTAATATGTGTACTTGCTACAGTATTCTGTCGTGGAGCCATCAATTTTTCCTTTCTCTTTTTGATGTACCTTTCATGACGACGCTTCATTTCCAGGATCTCCTTCATTTCTTCCTTATCTTCGTCCTTAAAAAAATAATACGATTTAATATCTTCGTCGGGCAAACGAAAATATTAGATGAGAACAATGCATTGTTCACTAAAAAAAACAATTGGGTATTGCTCTGTATCGGCCTGGTAATATTCTAAAACAAAAACAATTATTTTTTATTATCATTTTATGTAAATTTGATTTGTGGAAGCCGTTATTTACTTATACACATCAATGAAAAAAACTAAGGAACTAAATCAGTTTAAACATTAGTGAAATCTTAACTAACCAAAGGTATGAACTGAACAAAGCAAAAGCACATTAAGCAATGACAATTTGAATACAAAATGGAATAGGAATGTACGAGGGCTGCCTTTTATATTTCGGGATTGGACAACTCTAGTGTTGCAATCTGACAACTGACAGCTCTATCGTAAAGTTTGACATTTTTGAGGTTATACGTACTCAGAACGTTTTGACATACGAGCGCTATGTGTTGTTTACAGTAACTTAAAGGATTCATCTCGGCCAAAAAAAAAATGGAATTAAATCGTGAACATTTTCGTGCGATTATTTTTTACAAATTTCGACGTGGATTAAGTCAACAAGAGTGCATGGATGAACTTAATTTAAATTTTGGTGATGAAACTCCATCAAGGACCACTGTTTATCGATGGTATGGAGAATTGAATCGAGGTCGTAGTTCACTCCAAGACGAATTTCGTGAAGGTCGTCCAAAAACAGTTGTTCCGGAAACCATTGATGCTGTGAGCGAACTGATATTGCAAGATCGTCATGTGACCTATCGTGAGATTGAGTCAACCTTACACATTAGTGGGACCAGCATACATTCAATATTGCATAAACATTTGAATGTCAAAAAAATTTGTTCGCGTTGGATCCCACACAATTTGTCAATCGTTCACAAAAAGGCTCGTGTCGATTGGTCGAAAGAAAAGCTCAAAAAATACGATCGCGGTGCTTCATGTATGTAATGTTATAAAGATTTGGCTAACTAAGAAGAATATATCAAGCAATTTTAGAGCTTGATAAGGAGACGTATGCAAAAGTTCTAGAACCCCAAAATGTTTTTGTGAACTTTGATGTCTGTCCTGTTTACGATGGCGTTGAATTGAAAATATGCTCTAAGTGTAGTGGAATAAATCACCATCAACATTCGTGTAATCGAGACATTGCTTGTCTTAAGTGTTCAATGCAGCACCATATTAAAGAGTGTCCACCCAACTCTGAAATTAAATGTATAAACTGTCTCAAGGTGAAAAATGTTGACTATCGACACTATGCATGGGATCATTCTAAATGTACCACGTATCAGAAGAAACTGGAGCACTACAGAAATAGTATACTGTATAAATAGTAATTAAAAAGCAGTTCTGATGTTGGTAAGGAACATAATTTTGTAATTTATTATCAAAAAGTGAAGGGGTTAAATACAAAACTTATCTCTGTCTATAACCATTCGGCAACTTGTAATCAAGATGTTATTGCTTTAACGGAGACTTGGCTATCCTCATCGGTTTACGACTCTGAAATATTTCATGTAAACTATCAGCTACTTCGTTCTGATCGTGACTTTGAAACTACTAAAAGAAAAATTTTAATTGCAAGCAATACACCCATTGCTTGCAATTAAAAACAATATAAGGATTTAGGAATCACTTTTGATTCAAATTTAAATTTTGCTCAGCATATCAACATTATTCAGAAGGAATATCGTATCGAAATTTGGGGTTTGTAATACGGAATGGGCGTCACTTCTCCAGAACTAGCACCGTAACTACACTGTTCAATGCTTTTGTACGTTCTAAACTCGAGTATGCCTCCATTATCTGGAATCCTGGATACGAAACATATACTAATGCTGTTGAAAACATCAATAGGAAATACGTTAAATATCTGTGGTTTAGAACTGACATGGTGTATCCACATCGTGGTATATCTAAAGATATGTTACTGTAACGATTTCAGTTAATGGATTTAGCAACACGTAGGAAATACTACTAATTAGTTACTTTGCATTAGTTATTAAACAACAAGTTGGACTGTCCATGTTTAGTACGTCAAATCTCATTTAATGTTTCTAATATCAGAACTCGCTTTCCCTCACTTTTTTACATGGTAACGCCAAGAACAAATGTACTACAAAATTCTCCGCTTTTCAATATGTTTTATAATTATTATGAATTGCAGTCAGATATTGATTTGTTTAATGGGAATATGGTGATCAAGAGGCAAATGCTTCAGGGCCTTGATTTTTGATCATTTCAATGTATTAAGGAGAAATTTCATTTTTCTTTTAATGTCCTCTCTCGTAGCACTGGATATTTGTAAGTTGTACATAGTATTTGATTTTTATGTTATATGTATGTAACTTTATAATTTTTCATGTACACTAATTTAAATGCCCATCCTTGATTTGGCCTATGGCTGTTGGATGGAGTACTAGTAAATAAATAAAATAAATAAATTGTTGACAATTTATGACAACAGTCAAATACCCAATTCAGGCTGTCTTACCGATTGATTTAAACGCAGGACTAAGGCGCGTCTGCCGTCTGACATTGGCTGGGAATATACCAACATTTGTTTCAACCGCTCTGGTGGACTTACACCTCTTTCTACTACGAGAACGATTCTAGCCCACTAAAAACAAAATATTTTTCTTTACTAAACATTTGCCGACTATTTTTAATACTTTACTTGTCTTTGCCATTCGTTTCTGGTTTCTGCAATTTTTTGGTAAGTATTTCCCATCATGGCGATCAACATGTTGATGAGGAGAATTGCTACTATCCCCATGAAGATGACAAATAGGATCTACGACAAAAATGTCAAAGATTTTCACGTCTAAACTGCTACATTAAACAGATGATTTTTTATTCAATGTGGAGCGTAGAGCACCTAACGATTTTAAAAATTAAGTAAACTTTACGTTTTCACTATTCTCATAATGAGTAATTGAGTAAAGATAAATCCGTTGAACGCACAGCACAATAAAAAGAAAAATTCATTTAAAATTCAAGGGTTTTTTTGGAAAAACGCTCGACCATCAACTTCATTTTTTCAAACGGAAATATTTGTTTTTTATTTTATTTTTGAATTCAGCATCAAATTCTAAGTATTTTTCATGTACAATGTCCTATACCGAAAATTAACAGTTAACAAAAAAATATATTTATTTCAAAATTGAAGAAAAAAAAACATCAACATATCAAATTGAATATTCAAATTGATGAAATTAATTTCCTGACAATACCTAAGACGGTTTTCAAATTCTCGTAACACTTATTTAGCGTTTGTGGCAGGATTCGATGTATTTCGGCCCTAATTATATTCTTTAATTCCTCAATATTTTCCGGCTTATTGAAGTAGACTTTTGATTTCACGTAACCCCAAAGATAAAAATCCAACGGGCTTAGATCTGGAGACCTAGCTGGCCATTCGATATTACCTTTCCTTCCGATCGATCTATTTGGGAAAATATTGTCAAGATAATCTCGCACTGTTCGCGAATAGTGCGGGGGCGCTCCATCCTGTTGAAACCATACCGAATCTGCCAGTATATTGGGTTTTCACCATTCGGGTAAAGTTCTGTTAAACAGGGTATTATGTCATTTTGTAATAGGTTTAAATATTTTTCCGAGTTAAGTGTTCCCTCAATAAACAAAGGACCGACAACTGAAGTACCCACAATTCCGGTCCATACGTTTATTTTCTTGGATAACTGTGTGTGACCTTCCATAATCCAGTGTGGGTTTTCTGATGCCTAATATCGAAAATTTTGGCTGTTTTCTGAACCATTTAAACAAAATGTTGCCTCGTCGGAAAAAACTATCTTACTTGAAAAGTGCGGGTTGGCATTGCATCTATCCATCTTTATTTCGCAGAATTCTACTCTCCGGCCCAAATTATCTTCAATAAGTTCTTGAACTAAATGAACTTTGTATGGGTGCCATTTATTTCTAGGTAAGCATTTTAGAACAGAAGATTTACTTATTGACGGTTCTGTTCTGCGTTCTGGATTTGTGAAGATTTTCTTGTAAATTATTCTTTATTCTTTATTCCAGTTCAAAATTTACAACAAACACAATATTCATTGCAAATCCTACATACTATATATAATTTACTATACTAAAACACTGATACAAAATTATATTGAAGTATTGCTAATTTTTTTATATTTTTATACAATATTAATTAACGCAAAACTTAATAGTACCCCTTTACTCTGCACAACATTCATGTTGTATTGTAAAATATTTAAGAAACATAAAACAAATATTTAAGAAACATACAACTATACAATAATAACAAAATCAAAAAAGTCAAATTTAGTGTACTCATACAATTTCTTTCACAAATGTATCCTTACTTGTTATTATAAATCCATTCTTTTATTTTTCTTTTTTTGTGATTGCTATTCAAGATTTTTAAATCATTTGACATGCTATTAAAAAGTCTAATAGCTACAATAAACTACTTTTATTACTTATTGTTTTCTTGATAATAGGCATTTCTAAGTTTTTATTTCTGGTTAAACTTGTCGATGTTTTAAATTTATCCTTTAGGTTATTATAATTGTACATAAGTGATTCAAAGTAAAAGAGCTGTTTTATATTTAGTGGATGAGCCATAAGTACAAGTTTGTTATTATTTATTACTTTTAAAATTCTGTTTTTGATGTTTTCTAACAATATTCTAAAGCCCCTCCCCAGGCTATTATTCCATAATTAATTATGCTATTAAATAGAGCGTAATATATCATTCTTAGAGTTTCACAGTTCATTACTCTAGTTAACTTGGCAAAAATGAAAACAAGATATTTGGTTTTGTTAATAACGTATTGAATATGTTGATCCCATTTTAAATTCTGATCGAAAATAATCCCCAAATATTTACAATTTTGTACTCTAGTAATATTACTACCTTTATTTGTATATTAAATATATCAGGGACACTATCAGAATAATTCCCAAAGGTCATACATACGGTTTTCTTCGTATTTAAGGACAGTTTGTTTAACATAAGCCAGTCAGCAATGTGATCAAGATACTCGTTCATTTTCATTTGAACTCCTTCCCAAGATTTCTCCATTTAGATAATAGCAGTATCATCTGCATACGATATTATATTGAACGGCATATCCACCAAGATGTCATTAATATATAAAAAAATAGCGCCCCCAAAATTGTTCCCTGAGGAACTCCTGTTTTGACTGTCAAAAAATTACTATAATCTTCATCTATCTTAACTCTTTGTTATTAGCTCCGCCTCTAACACCATATCTCTCCAATTTATCAAGTAAAATTTTATGGTTGACTGTATCGAAGGCCCTTGCTAAATCAAGAAACGTAATTGCTATTGGCTGGCTCTTATCTAGGTTTTCTATTACCAAATCTTTTGTTCCCTTATTTTTTATGAAGCCAAATTGGTTATTTGCAATGATTTCACATTTGTGTAATAATCCAATCAGTCGGTTGTAAATGACTTTTTCAAAAAAATTTTCCAAATTTGATATAATGGAGATCCTACCATCGTCAAAATTTCTATTCGATGCTTTTCAGTTAAACGCGCCATACTTTGAAAATTTGCAACTGCACTTGACAACTACTTTTTGAAGTAAAATTATAGTACAGTTTCTATGGAAATAAACAAGTGTTAAAAACTCCAGCATTATAAAAATGGTTTCCATTCAATGCGACTAAAATACTGCCAACAATCATAAAAACCAGACGTAAATAAATAGGTTCAAACCAACAAATACCTTATTTTTACTGTTGTTTTCTTAACTTTAGAAAGAAATGTATTTTTTTTAATAACTGTTAATTTTCGACATGAAAATTATTTAGAATTCAATGCAGAATTCAAAAATAAAATAAGAAACAAATGTGTCCATTTGAAAAAAATTAAGTTGATGGTTTCAATTTATTTCTGGCCCACCCTGTATAAATGAGTGTGTCCGAGCGTTTTTCCAACAAACCAACACCTGAATTTTAAATGAATTTGTTCCAACCCACGCGTCACTTCTGTATATTACTTTATTATCGTTTTTCTAGATATTGTTCAGGCTAGAAACTCCTACTTTGAGATCCTTTTCAATACTCTTCATACCTTGGCTTCATACTCGTGCTCGGTCCGGGCGAAAGCGTCGTAGTAATCTCCAAAATTCGTAAGCGACATCAAAAACATGGCCATGATGGATTCGATGGGGGTAGATATGGGGTTCGTAGCGGAATCATCCACGTCATCAGGTGTCAGTGGGTTATCAAACGACAGAAAAATTATGTAGTAAGCTTAAATGCGAAAATAAATATTATTATAGAAATATCCATATTGAAAAAAGCTCTTACCTTGCGAAAATCCCATTACGAATACCAAATAGATTGATGCAAATCTCAACAGATCACCCATTACCATGCGATATATCATTACGACGAATGGACCCACAGTTTTGAAGCCCCTAAGAATTTTCTGTTCATTATTAATTAGGTGTTATAAATATTAATTGTTATGTGAAAGAACGGGCTTGATCACGAAGAAAATTAGGATTTTTTTTGTTAAACCATAACATACATAAAATAACTTTTTAATCTGTTAATAATCTCTCTCTCTCTCTCTCTCTCTTTGTCTGTCTCTCTTTCCCTCCTCTTCCCTCCTGTCCCTCCCTATCCCTCAATCTCTCTTCCTGTCTCGCCCTGCCTGTACCTGCTCCTCTCTATCCCTCAATGTCTCTCCCTATCTCGTCCTGCTTGTACCTGCCCCTCCCTTTCCCTCACTACCTGTACCTGCCCCTCCCTTTCCCTCACTACCTGTACATGCCCCTCCCATTCCCTCACTACCTGTACCTGCCCCTCCCTTTCCCTCACTACCTGTACTTGCCCCTCCCTTTCCCTCACTGCCTGTACTTGCCCCTCACTACCTGTACCTGCCCCTCCCTTTCCCTCACTACCTGTACCTGCTCCTCCCTTTCCCTAACTACCTGTACCTGCCCCTCCCTTTCCCTTACTGCCTGTACCTGCCCCTCCCTTTCCCTCACTGCCTGTACCTGCCCTTCCCTTTCCCTCACTGCCTCTACCTGTCTGTACCTGTGTCTCTCCGTCCCTCCTTGTCCCTTCCTGTCTCGCCCTGCCTTTTAAGAGAAAACAGTGAAGATTCATTGAAATTCATTAAATTTATACGGTATTTAAAATAAAGACGAAAAGAGACAAATAAATAGTAAACAGTCGAGTGAAAGATTTAATTCTAAAAATCTGCTTCAATAAGATAGAACCGCAAAATAGAAATGTGGAAGAAACATTGTTCTAAGTAGTTGGTCGTAAGATGATATTTCATAATCTGAACTGATTTGACAGATACTTCAAAAGAGATTTCTACAGGTTTAAAAAAACTGTGTACATATACAATTTACATATCTTTGACATTTACCTGCAAAAAAACAAGAAATATGGAGCGGTCGTCAGCATGACTATGACCGCTATTGTGTCTTCAATTTCATCCTCACAAGTTATCCTCAGCGGCGGTAGTGTCAACATCAACATACAGGAGAAGAGGAACATAACTCTGGAGGGGGAAGTTTTCTGAAACAGTTTCAAATTAATGATTTTTTCAATAATACTGATACTCATTCTACTTACTAGATTCTCGAAAAACATACGTATGCCCAAAAATCTGGCCTCCCTAACTGCGGCTGCCAAGTACAAAAACGCGCCAACAGCTATGAACACTTCAGCGCCGATCCGAATTTGCGATTCTAGAGTGTCGAATTGCATTAGGCGGCACTCTTCTTGCAAATTGTCCCACCATTCTTCTACATCTGTATCGTCATCGTCATCCTGATTGTCTGCATTAATAATTTCAATCATTATAAGAAATTTGTCCGAACTACAAATTTAAAATATATACACGTTTCATCAAAGGAAATCATTGTTATGTTCTTTTAACCGACATTTGAAACTTCGACCACTTTGCCCAACATAAATAGCTTCTCAGCCTTTACGAGTTATTATCTAGATTATACCTGTTTTCAATATGCTGCTTATTGTAGTTCTATTTAGTTCCAATTTTAATGGCCGACTATCATTTTTCAAACTTCCGTAGCTGCTGTTGGTGGCATTCTTCCCTACACTTCCAGCTGGCGGACCAGGTCGGAGGGTGAAGGCAACCAACGAAATCAAGAAATAAAAAGCGAATGTGAAAAACTGTCGGTAAAACTTAAATTTCACAAAAGTATTCCACTTGGCATTCAGCAGATCAATGATGACACCATCCATGAGCTCGAGATGTTCGTCTTTATCCTAGAATAGAAACAAGGAGATTAAATTTGAAACGTCACAGGAGTTATCACAATTTTTGTACCCCAAATACGACCAAATTAAGGGCAGATATTTTACTAATGTGTCCTGTTTCCATATCTATCGTGTCTATTTGAGACAAGGGATAGGCTGCGCAAGTGATGCTGCCTAAAACAAAACACATACAGTACTTCTTGAACGCAATTACGAAAAGATTTCTAACCTATTTGCCAGTAAATTTCTCTCTCCAGGTTTAAAATGTGGAAAAACATTTCGACTTTGGCCAATCGGGCGGCTAGCGTTAATGGGGTGAGATTCAAGACGTTTCTGACCGAAAGGCTGGAACCAACTTCATACGCCATATCAAAATATTCCTAAAACAACAGTTTTTATTACAAATCTAGAACCAAACGATAAAAAAAACTATTTGGAAAATGACAAATATCTGAAGTATATCAACAAGAAATAACAAGAAAATTGCTGTATATTCCAAACGTTTCGGGGTCTAGATCAGACCCCGTTGTCAATGGTGGCGTTATGTTGATGACATATTCGTTATTTGGGAACATAATCTTGAGGATTTACATGCATTACTTAACGACATAAACAACACAGAACAAACTATTCAGTTTACTCTAGAGCTTGAATAGAATAACAAATTACCATTCTTAGACATTTTAATAACCAAAACACAATCGACATTTGAAACAGAAGTTTACAGAAAACCGACTCATACTAACAGGTATATCAACTTTAACTCTAATCATCCAAGTTCAGTAAAAAGAGGTATCATTAAATCTCTATATGACAGAACAAAAACCAACTGTTCTAATATCAATAAATTCAATGAAGAAAAAACGTTTATAAAAAATGTACTTTCTGCCAATCATTACCCAAATAAATTTATTAATAACGAGTTAAACAAAATGGAATACCAAACAATCCCTAACAACCAACATCAAACTTCACCAAGCAACACTGACTCCTAAGATAATCACATTAATACAATAACTATACCATTAATACAGGGTCTATCAGAAAGACTAAAAAGAGTGGGAAACAGATATAATATCAAAACATCATTTAAAATAAGAAATACACTAAATACAATTATATCAAAAACCAAACCAAATAACACAACTCAAAATACAAAAAATTGCATTTATAAAATCCTGTGTGAATGTAATAAATTCTATATTGGAGAAACCCCTAGACCTCTCAATGTTCGAATAAACGAACACAAAAATTACATAAAAAAAACGACAATTTGAAAAATCCAAAATTTGTGAACATGTGTGAAAACTTGGCAATATCGACTGTCAGTTCAGCACTACTAATGGAATTACTCTCAAATGAGGAAACGTCAAAGTCAAAATAATCTTTTTCATGGCTACCTACGTTAAAAGTGAAAATAAGAGAAAAAAGCATCCATAACTCCGTTATTTTTATGAATAACTATATCGAGTATTATATCGTTGAAAAGCTCTAAAAATGTCCGATTTTTTGAGGTCATAGTCAACTATAGTTTCCATTCAAAAAAGATAATTTTGTGTCATATATCGAAAACGAGAGCTGTTACGCAAACGAGTACATGACAACCACATTCGGGATACAATTCCCTTCAATTCTGATATTTACATTTTTTTATAAAATCAAAAACAAAGGACCTAGAGGGATTTGACCAAATCGACAGAATTTCGTTTTTTCAAAATATCTAGTAAGCCATGACTTTTTACAAAAATCCGAAAGTGTCATTAAATTGGGCCAGTAAAACTGTAAATCTTTCCCGATTTAACCATTGCTCTATCTCCGCTAGTTTCCGAGATCCCCATACTGATCATAAAAAAACTCACTTTGTTTATATACAAGGTGTAAAACAGAAAAAATATTAACAATTATTTAAAAATATGAAAACCCCAAATAACTCTTTTAGATAAATGGGATAATATTGTAGCAATACATACCAATTTTTGGTATATCACAAGTAAATGCAAAACTGTATTGCCGTTTGTATCTTGAGCGTCAGGATCGGCTCCTCTAGATAACATCAATCTGAAACATTCTTCTTGTCCCAAACAGGCTGCGAAAGCCAAGGGATATTCTCCCCAGTACACATACCTAGAAAATAAAACGTTAATCAAGTTAAAAATACGTCATTTAAAACTGACCCATCGTAATTGGTTACAGGTGAGACGTTGACCCATTCATGGTCGAGCGAGTCCGTTCTGGATATCTTTTGATCTTCTGGACACATGAAATTACCGAAGCAACGTTCCTGGAAGTTGACGTTGTTGTCCAATAGAAATTTCACCATTGATGGGTCTTCGTTGACGATTGCGATGTGCAGAACATTTTCACCTGAAACAATGTGAGGCATGTCAAAATGTTCCAAGGTTTTAGTCGTCTAAAGTATGTGCTACATTTTGCAACAAGATCTTCCTTTATTTCTTCATGTTTCCACTTTAGGATAGCGTCCGTCAACGTTATAGTAGCTGCAAGTCAATTTTCAAATAGAGTTTTCCAGTCGTCTTCATTCACGTATGGCCATTCAGTTGTCCCGATTTGGTAGCCCTGATTAGTTGTGCCATATTTAAAAACCGCCTGACTTCTCAAGTAACTGAATCAAATTGCGTCAAGTCAGTTTGATAATAAAACATAAAAAAAATATATAACCGACTTCTCCTATAACTAAATTAAATTACCTACTAATCTAGTATATTTTTGAAGTCGGTGCCAAGCACCAATCAAGTTTGATGAAGTACCAGATAAGTACGTAATGAAGGATTTTAGAATTACTTGGCACCGACTTCAAAAATATACTAGATTAGTAGGTAATTAATTTGTACAGAATGAGCACCTTTTAATATTTACATTTTTTACTTCCTGGGTAGGTACCTAACAACATTGAATGTGTTATTTATTTGCTAGAGTTGTATTTTGTTATAATTATTTTTAGTTATAGGTGGAAGTCGGTTATATTTTTTTAAAAAATGTGTTATTTTCAACTTTTTAGTTTTTTTGAACTCAGGTAGTTTTCATTCTTTATTTTTTATTTTGTAAGTATAACCTTAATAGACAGAACCAGGTAACATCGAAAGCCTCAACACAATGATACTTTCTCATTTAAATTGACAGGTAAATCTTTACGAACAAAATGTACTAGTACGCGTTGACTTAATAAGCCCAAAATATATTTATGCCTTATGGACCACGCCATGTAACCTATTTTCAACTTTTTTGACAACTCTGTATAACTATAGATAAATCCACTCCGTCCTATATGTACCAACCATCATGTACATACGACTGCCCACTGACAAACATAAATTTGTTAACTGCCTTCTGTAAACTATATCCTATATTTCAACCATAGTATATAACTCCTTGTGGGCTACCCCATAAATTATTTCATTTTTAACATTTTATATTATCGCCCTGTGTAACATTAATTCCTCTCCACACTTTATGCAACTTCTTATGGGCTATAAAAGAAATAATTTTTTAATCACACTGTATAAATATAATTTAACTTCGGCATATATTTGAACCATCCTGTATATGATTTGCTTATGTCCACATCATATAACAGTTTTTTAATCACCCTATATAATTTTAATTTCACATTTTTTCCAACATTTTTATACCACTAAACGTCCAGTCCACCCTATATTCCAACCATCCTGTATATACAGCTGCCTACGGACCACTATTATTCTAGTCCGTCCTATATTTCAATCTTCATATAAATGCAACTCCTTCTATCACTTTACTTTATGATTTTGTTTGCTATAACTAAACACCCTGTCCATAAACACACCAAATAGCAGTTTAAAGTTTGACATGTGTTGTCACTGAATTTTCTATTAGGCCGGGAGAATGTGACAACCAAAAGCACCGTCTTCGCAAAATGGAAAAATTTGCATTTAAATAGGTATTTGCCTGGTATACAAACAAAACGAGCTTGGTACTCATTGATTTAAGGAGCCGAAAATACTATGCTTTACTACCCATATGCTTGACATGTACATAGAAAATTTTCATATTCACAATTAAAACTTCCAGTGCCTAAAATTACCGCACTATTACGTTGGAATTAAAATATTTATGATGAAATGTCTGTTATGTCATTTCGATGAAACTTTTGATAAGAATTTTGGAATTTTCAGCGATTCTCTGCAAAATTGCAAGTTGCACGTCGCAGAAAAGTATATGAGATCACCTAAGGATCTTCCTTAATAGATTAAACGTTAAAAAACTATACACATCCATAAGGAGTTATCGAAAAATCGACTAAAATATTAGGGATATTGGTCGATTTCCATGCACGCATGTGTTCATTCACAAATTTTATCACTTTAGGAATAGAATTCTTTTCCAAAATTTGAAGTTTCACCAACCCGGATATATACTCTATTAAACAAGACCATATTCGTTCAATACGGTGCACCACAGGAGAAGACATCAGGTAACATACATACACAAAAAAAAAGTTTAAAAAAATACGCGACGAATTGATAACCTCCTCCTTTTTGGAAGTCGGTTAAAAATACAAATTCGAAAGAGGGAGAAAGAGAAAGAGAGAAAGATAAAATACGCTAAAATAATCGATAGAATTGTACCTTAAATCAGAAAAAAAAAGAATATGTCAGAAAATATTTTTTTTAATATAAATTATAAGTTGTAAATTGTAAACACAATGAAAAAGTAAAACATTTGATATATTGTACTTGGAGCCCTAGTATTCTTTAAAATGTTTACACCTACTGCAAAATATTTAAAAAAATTACCATAATACTCATCGGAGATGTAAATATCATTAATTAGTTTCGGGTAGAATTTCAGCAGACGCTTTGCAATATCAGCATGCAGCGAAGTGGCATTTAACAGACATAGATGTAGAACAGATTCTCCCACAGCACCTCGTTCCTTCAGTTTCCAACACACATGTCGGTAAAGATGTGGATCTAAAAAAATGCAGTACAATACACATAGTATAAGAAAATTGGGATTACATACTTTTTTGGTATTCTTCTTCGGTAATTTCTGGTCCTTCATCGTCTATCTCGAAATCTTCAGGATTCTCCATGGCCTTTAGCTGAGGCAGCTGTAAACAAACGATATCGAGATTGTTTTTTATTTAAGTAAATTTTTGAATGCGCCTCACCAGTTTGTGACGAGCTCTTTCTTTGTTTCTTAGAAGAACTAGTTGTGATATTGGAATATATCGTCCAGCTCCTTTGTTATATAAAAAATGTTCCACCTAGTAATTGAAATCTATATTAAAGTTTAGGTAAATATTTTCTGTATTTGTTTAAACGAAAAGCCTAAATGGCGTAGTCAGTAGGATGCTGTTATCGAAAATGTAAATATTAATAACATTAGAACGATTTCATATACCTTCCTAGGTTAGGTTAGGTTATACCGTTCTAGGTTATAATAATTTGTTACATTCTGTTACTACTAATGACAAACTTGTTAATCTTACTTTCGGTCGGTTAAAATTACTACTTTCTCTCATTAAACATTAAACAACAATATTTTTGTAGATAATGTGAAAAGAGAAAATCCAACTATATAACGAAGACAACAATCATTCATAAATTATTTAACATGTGTGATAGATACTCGTTCCTACTTTATAATTAATATTCATATCTCTGAAATGCATTTATTCTCCTTTTACGAAAAAATGAAATATACATATTTTCTGTTATTCAATGTATATTGGTCACAGGAAAGTGTTTAACTGAAATAGTGTATTTGTAAATTATTAGAAAACCCCCATAGTAATAGTAGTAGTAAGATAAAAGGCTCATTATGTTAATTACAAATTTATCATATTTTTAAATCATTTGTTTAAAAGATATTAGCAGAAATATTAAACATCGACTTAATTCCCATTTTAGAAACTACACTATTTAAATTTTGAAAAATATGTTTTATTTGTATTTTTAAATAATTTGAATAACCGATTTAATAATTTAAAACTTGACCTATTTTGCCCTTTATCTTCCAATCTACACAGCCTCAAAATTCTGACAGTAGATTATAAAGGGCTTCCCTGATAGTTTATTAGTAAAATAAACTCTAATGTTAATTTTTGGGGGCCAAATTAGAAAACTAAATACATATGTATTCTTATAAAAATCAAGTGAATTTTTATAAATTTAAAACGCTTCCTTTAAAAGACATTAGGGTTAAAATAACAAAATGCACTCATTGCCTGCTTGTCTGAAACTGGAATATTAGAATCTTGAAAGTGGTACGGAATCCTTAGTATGTGAGTCCAACTCGCACTTGACCAAATTATTTTTATTCAAATTTTAATCATTTAATCCGTACTATAGCACCTACATTAGGGTGATTCATTTCCGCAAAAAATTTTTTTTCTCGGTGCTCAAGCAAAATTTTAATCTACCCATAGAAAAAAAAATGCTCACCAAGATTGAGCTCTTAATTTTAATTTTAAGTACTTGCAATTTAAATATGAAGTTTTCTCTTTTAAAATGCACGTAAAAAAAGTTTTTTTTTCAAATTCCTAATACTCAGACACCTTTTAACATTTTGTGAATCGGTTTTATGGACCTTACGGGAAATTCCACGCTCTTTTAAATTGCTTTAGTATTTTTTTTCGTAACTTGCACTGGGTCGTCAGTAGGAGCGATCAAAGTGCAGTTTTTGGAATAAATTGTTATTTTTCAATTTTTTTTGAGTTAATCGCAAAAATTAGGGAGAAAAAGGAACTGACTTTGAAAAATAGTTTTTTTACCAATATTTAATGAATTTAGGCCTTCAAACGTAAGAAATTGATAACTACTAACTAATGTTGCTCTTCCATTCAACTTTTTTCTTGATTACTAACATGTTTCTCTACAATAATAACTTTTTCTAAAGTTATTATCGTCTTTGACCTCTTTTAAATAAAAAAAAACAATACATTTAGTAATAAAATAACAACAAAAGCTTCATTTAGCTTTAAAATCGTTAATGCTTTTCATAAGAGTCGTAATTATTTAAAATGTATGAACTTGTTTTTTTATGATTGTTGAGATAATTATTACATTTGGAATATATTACATAATAACGTAACCATCTGTATGTTTCGAATAAAGATTTGTTGTTATTTTATTACTAAATGTATTGTTTTTTTATTTAAAAGAGGTCAAAGACCATAATAACTTTAGAAAAAGTTATTATTGTAGAGAAACATATTCGTAATCAAGAAAAAAGTTGAATGGAAGAGCAACATCAGTTAGTATTTATCAATTTCTTACGTTTGAAAGCCTAAAAATGGCTGGAGTCAGTTCTTTTTTTCTCTCTAATTTTTGCGATTCACTCAAAAAAAAATGAAAAATAACAATTTATTCCAAAAACTGCACTTTGATCGCTCCTACTGACGACCCAGTGCAAGTTACGAAAAAAAAAAAAATACTAAAGCAATTTAAAAGAGCGTGGAATTTCCCGTAAGGTCCATAAAACCGATTCACAAAATGTTAAAAGGTGTCTGAGCATTAGGAATTTGAAAAAAAAACTTTTTTTACGTGAATTTTAAAAGAGAAAACTTCATATTTAAATTGCAAGTACTTAAGATTAAAATTAAGAGCCCAATCTTGGTGAGAATTTTTGTTTCTATGGGTAGATTAAAATTTTGCTTGAGCACCGAGAAAAAATTTTTTTTTGCGGAAATGATTTACCCTAACCTACATATGTTTACCAAAACAATATTAAATTTAAACATCAACATCTGGGTATTGGGATATCTTTGGCAGTGAGTATATTTGTTAGGTACTGCTTGGTACTGTTTAATGACTACTTATATCACTGAATGGCATTTTTTTCGTCTTTTGCTTTAATTTGTCCTATTGTAGAAAATATAAAATTTACATATTTTCGCTTATTAAGGGCCTACAGCAAATTGTTAAATTGAAATCCTGCATATGTAAATATTTACTTGTACTTACTTTAGTTTTTATTGCATGATCTATTTCAGCAAACTGTTTATTTTGTGTTGCACGCTTCATCAATTCAACAAGAAGGCCTCCACCTAAAAATGTGCAATTATTTATATGTGTTGCATAAAAATAACAATACTATTACTAGTTGCACACTTAGAAGACCTCCAAACTGTAGCAGATGTAGCACAATAAAGCGCGATGATATTGAAAAAATCAAAAAGGCTAATTTCATGAACATTACAAAATTACAACAGCTTCAACTAAAGAATTTGCAGATGTTTCACCGGTATATGTATTCCCGCATACACAAGGCACACTGTACAGTGCATGTTGACATTGCCAGGTTACTCGGTTGTTATTGAAGATAGAGTCTTGCGGTTTTCACATACCTGTTCTACTTTTTTGTGAAATTCAGGATGGCCATATCAGATTTTGCATAAGTGTTTCCATTTATAAGATACAGGGCGATTTTGATAATTTATACTTTTTGGACCCCTTCTATATCTACGAAGTTATTAGAAATACTCTTGCGCTAAGAACTGCGTCTAATAGAAAATTTTGCATAGAATCCAGTGGAGTACTCAATTTTTTTTTCCGAGTATGGTTTTGGAGATACTACACAACATTATATATTTTTAAATGGAACACCCTGTATTTTATTATTTCATTGAATTTTTAATACGCCTGAGTGCATTTAAAATTATAACAGGTCCCCTTTGTAAATCCCGAAAAGCTGCCTCCGTTGCGGCACGAAGTTCTTCGCGACTGTTGTGTCTGTTGGTATATATTTTATTTTTCAAATAACCCCACAAAAAAAGTCCAATATAGATAAATCGGGTGATCTTGGTCCATGTGTTCCTATCCAACATTCTTGAAAATTATTTTCTAAAAAGCGCCCAATTAATCTAGAATTGTGGGCAGGGGCGCCATCTTGTTGAAAGTGTATAGAATTGCGAAAGGCGAGTGGAACCTCTTCCAATATTTCGGGTAATAAGTCTTCTAGGATTGTCAAGTACCTATTGGCGGTAAGGGTTCCTTCAAAAAAGCGGTACTTTATTTTTGTCCCCAGTATGAAACAGGCTACATTAAAACCAAATCGACCCTGCTGTTGTCGCTCAAAAATTAAGTGCGGGTTCTCATCATACCAGTATCTTGTATTCTGCCTGTTAAATATACCGGCACTGCTTATATGAGATTCGTCTGACCAAATAACTTTCCTTACAAAATCATTGTCCCTTCGGGTTTGGTCTAAAAACCAATTGCAAAAATTTAACCGTCTTGCTGCATCACCAGGATATAAGTGCTGGGTAATATTGACTTTGTAAGGTTTAAATTTACATTTTTTTTTAAATTCTTTGGACCCGTGATTGAGAAACTCCAGTGTAATTTTCTAATTTCGCACAAGAAGTCTGGGGATAGGCATGAACGCTAGCTAACACATTTATTTCATTCATTTCTCGATTTTCTTTGTTATACACCTTTGATCGCGGTTTAGAATATGCACCAAAACTTAGTAAATTATTCTTTAGTCTAAATATAGTTGCTCGACTAGGTTGATGCCTCTCTGGATATCTGAAAGTTTTAAAAACGTGATTTCATGAAATATCTTATGGTAAAATACTCGTACTTTATACCTGTGGAAATATAGTTCTAAAGCTTCTTCAACATTCTCGTAACATTGATTTAAACATTGTATCATATCGTATTTTTCGTTATTTTGAAAAACGAATTCTCTTCCAGCCATTATCAATTATCAACCAGCAAACTCACGAATAATTATTTATATAATGATCTTGTAAACTCAAACACGATAAAACACAATAGTTACTAACAATGACAGCTTGATCAGATTTGCGTTTTTTCTCTCCAGCGCTCACTAGATAAATTATTGTTCCGAAAGGCGGAATTCTATAATAATTTTAAATGGATTCATGCGAGATGGAAAGGTTTGCCAATTATGTGTTAGGGAAAATGGACAACAATTTGAACAGTTAAATCAATAAGGTAATAAATAATGTCCAAAATTAATTTTAAGATAGGTATTTGATTTGTAATACTTGTTCTGTTTGTTATACATAATGAACGATGTATAACTATTTATTAGTTGCTTTTAGGTACCTAAATTTCGTGTTTCATGTTATTGAATTATTGTTAACATTATTTTTCTTTGCTGATAAACTCCTATAAAAAATCTCAAATGGAATTATTTTTTTGAATCACCTTTTAAATGGAAAATACATGGCCTACTAGCAAAAAACTCAGCTTTTTAGTGTTTTTTAGCATTTCTAATAATACCATGTGTATTGTATTATACATTATTCTAAAGGGGAAAAAATAACGAATAATAAAATTCAGGGTGTTCCGTTTAAAAATATATAATGTTGTGTAGTATCTTCAAAACCACACTCGGAAAAAAAAATTGAGTACTCCACTGGATTCTATGCAAAATTTTCTATTGGACGTAGTTCTTAGCGCAAGAGTATTTCTAATAACTTCGTAGATATAGAAGGGGTCCAAAAAGTATAAATTATCAAAATCGCCCTGTATCTTATAAATGGAAACACTTATGCAAAATCTGATATGGCCATCCTGAGTTTCACAAAAAAGTAGAACAGATATGTGAAAACCGCAAGACTCTATCTTCAATATCAACCGAGTAACCTGGCAATCTCAACCAAAATGGAATGCACTGTACACTCAATTTTTGGAACGTTCAGTAGCGTTGTGTTAAAATGCATTGTTTGTTTTAAAAATAGACCAAGATATTACTTAACGAAGAACATATTAAGAAAAGAATAACCAAAGAAAGTGTTTGTATCTTATTAAACAATGAAGAAATTGGGGACACTCTAGAGGAATAAATGGCAGCAGATCCTTACAAATGAAAAACTACTACTAAAATACTAAAAACGATTAAGATATTCAATTAACTTACCCTTCAAGTCACAGAGCTTATAAATCGGTTGCACTGAAGCCCCAGCCTGCTTTTTAACTCCACTAGTGACATTACTTTCGGTATTTCCCATGCTTTAAACGTGGTAATTTTCAAAAAAAAAATCTCAAAATGGAAGCCTCTTTTTGTGTAGCAAACGTATTTTCAAAACATTAGACACTTTACTCCAGATTAGACGAAATTTTTGCGGAAAACGCATGTTTTACAGTTAATAACCACTTAGAATAATTGAACAAACACGATGTTTGATCAATAATCCAAGGGAATTCAATGAATAAAGGGTTGGGTATGATGAAATATGATTAATTTGCTGAATACTGGATAAATTATGAAAAATTGCATTAAACATCGTTAAAACATAATTTAACGTTCAATTTGACGAAACAATTGGATGAATGTAAGAAGTTTGGAAAAAAGAATAAACTATTGATCAAATAAATAATTAACCAACTTCAAAGTGGAACTAAATATTGTATCCCGAAATGAATTCCGACATCCACGAGTTTCAGGAAAATCCAGCTCACCGGGCCTCCAAATCGGGAGTCGTACTGTGTGTAACACCGTTTCCTAGGATAGGAATCACACGAAAAAATCCGTAGGATACTAAAACCTGTCAAAGAAAAGTTGTTTGAGAAAGGATTAACATCCAAACTCAGATATTTGTGAAAACCTCGAGATTTCGGAAAAGTTGCAGTTTGCAACAAGTTCATCCGTTTGAACAAATTCTGTTCTTTCTCTTTGAGGAATCACTTCTTGAACTACTAAAATATCAAATTAATGATAAATTACCAGCTCTTGGGCTTCTTCGCCCAACTGATGAGACCCAGAAAGGTCGAAAGCTATAGTGGGATGGGATCTTATACCAAAACACAAGGTTAAGGTGAATCCAGTTGACCCAGTTTACTCGCTTAGTGTTACGTTTGACAAAGCAAAGTGTGAAACTCCTTTGGGATTCGCAAATCTCCGCAAAGTTCGCGGCGCGTTGACCCTTTGGACACACAAAGCAAAGTCTTTCGTACACAAAGAAAGCAAAAGTATTCTTTGGTCCGAAAACCTGTAAAGTTTAGCTTGTTTCGACTTCTGTTCGTCATCTTCAGTCAGGGAAAGAGTTTTGAGAGTTTGAGAGTTTGATGAGATGTTAACAAAAATATTAAACATCGACTTAATTCACACTTTAGAAACTACACTATTTAAATTTTGAAAAATATATTTTTTTTGTATTTTTAAATAATTTGAATAACAGATATAATAATTTATAATTTAAAACATGACTTATTTTGCCCTTTATCTTCCAATCTAAAGAGCCTCAAAATTCAGACAGTAGATAATAAAAGGCTTCCCTGAAAGTTTATTAGTAAAATAAAACTCTAATGTTAATTTTTGGGGGCCAAATTAGAAAACTAAATACATATGTATTCTGATAAAAATCAAGCGAATCCTGAAGCAGATAAAATAAAAAGTCTAGTAAATATAAGAAAATGCATTCATTCCCTGCTTGTCTGAAACTGGAATATTAGAATCTTGAAGGTGGTACGGAACCCTTAATATGTGAGTCCAACTCGCACTTGACCAAATTATTTAATTTACCTTCATCGTATTTTTATGTAATTTCGCCGTAGAATTTGTATAACGATAATTATATTCATTTAATATTTGCGCATCCACCAAATTGTATCGCAAAATAACGTTTTCCTCGATTTTCTGAAAAACCTTAAATACCACGTCATTGGAAGAATATGGCACTACTTCAGACCCCTCCCTAATAGTGTAAACTAATTAAAACAGTTACACTGAATAATTGTTGAACACACATAAAAAACATACATACGATAGTCGGTTAATGAACAACACAAAAAAGTATCTTGAAGATTAATTTATTGAGTTAAAACATTAAAAATTCAATCAAATAACATAAAATTAATAATAATACAGTTAGTAAAATATTGTCGGTTATACGCAAGGTGAAGGAAATCCGTTACCCCCATTGAATGAGGGTGAGGAGTAGAATCCCGAAACGTTCATATGCCCAGCACTTATTTGACCGTTTAGCAATTCGTTTGAGGTATTATAAGAAACGCTGGGATTGAAATCAGGTGGGAAAAACATCTGAGGAACAAAAGTCATACCAATTGGAGTCAAGTGTGGGCTGGCGATGAAACAAGCAGGAGAGGCATTCGAGGATTTTCTCATATGATACGTCATTTGATCGGGCGTCAAAATAAAAAATGTCGGCTGTGGGCTGATGACGTGCCCCATGGTGAAGGGGCTCATGCGGGGGCTTTTGGATATCAACTCAGCTGGGGTCATATGTTGTAGATTTGTGGGTTGGTTGGTGGGTTGATTGCTAGGCTGTGTCGGAGGCTGTTTAACAACTGGGGGTGCTACTTTTTTTTCTTCTTTTACTTCACGTGATTTTTTTATGTCAGCTACCGTCATACCGCAGTAATTCTTGCAAGCAGGATCTGCTTTGCTGGATAACAAAATTGTAAATGATACGTCGTCGTCCATAGCTGTGGCGAACATGAGCGGCGTTATTCCTGGAAAAATATAATGTTTTTTAATTATAATACAGTCATTGAAGGTAAAAATAATCTATTACTTTTACCCTTTCCAAAAGTAATTGCAATTTATTTGATTAGGGGTGCAACCAACCCCTTGAGTGAAAAATTGAAAAAAAAAAAACGGAATCTTATCTTGTTATGTAGACTAAATATGCTTTAAAATTTCAGAAAATTCTTAGTGTCCTTATTGTCAGTAAGCCAAAAATATAGTCGGAATAGGACAATCAAAATACACGGTTTGTTAAATGCTTGCCAACGTTTCGCTTTATTATATTTAAAGCTTCATCAGGGCTGTTTCAATTCTCTGCCACGACGATTTCCATAGGTGTTTCTGATGTTTTCGAAAAATCCCATAGTCAAGGTATCCGATTTTCACAATTTCAGATAAAATTCTTAGTGTCCTTATTGTCAGTAAGCCAAAAATATAGTCGGAATAGGACAATCAAAATACACGGTTTGTTAAATGCTTGTTGGCAAACCGTGTATTTTGATTGTCCTATTCCGACTATATTTTTGGCTTACTGACAATAAGGACACTAAGAATTTTCTGAAATTGTGATACCTTGACTATGAGATTTTTCGAAAACATCAGAAACAGCCCTGATGAAGCTTTAAACATAATAAAGCGAAACGTTGGCAAGCATTTAACAAACCGTGTATTTTGATTGTCCTATTCCGACTATATTTTTGGCATGCTTTAAAATTTTGAAGCATGATTTATGATTTCCATAAAGTTTTCAAGCCTTAAAAAATACCCCCTAAAGTCGTAAATCAGGGGAAAATTACACATTGACGAAATAAAGAATTGTTTAGTGCTCATTGTATGTTATTTATGAATTGGACATTTTCAACCCTTCAAAACTACCCCTTCTTCTAAAATTAAACAATTTTTTTTTGCAGATTTAACAGTTTCAATTTTGGGTTTCCAATAAAATATAAATAAAAATCGAGTAGTTTATTATTTTATTTTTTGTCTCTTGATAATGGCTCCAAAGCAGGGGTCGAAAGGTCGAGTATTTGATAAATTCAGACGCGGTTCTCACCCGGAACCTAGCTTAGTTCATAATAAATACCGGGGAAACCTCTCAGAACATTTCATTCGCCTCTACGGGGAGGATTTCTTCCAACTCACAAAAACATACAGCAAAATTCTTATTGGAAAATCTCTGCTTCTTTGTGATCTTGTTTTCCTCAAATCCTGTAGAACTTATAACGTCATTCCAAATACTTTCAAACTAAAACATCACACCTCTTCACGTTCAGTTTCCAGTATTCTTAACAAAGCAAGTTTGGCCCTGTTACGAAATTCCATCCATTCAATCAGATATCAACTTGACCAAACCCACCGAAATTTGTATCACTCAACTTTCAATCCTCATCCAATTCTGTGGAACAATTTTGATCGCATTTCGAGCGATAAAGCCCAAAAGAAAACAGTCACTCAAAAACTTAAGCTAACACGACTTATTACAAAACAACAACCCGCTGTCACCTCACCCCCTCAGACGACCGTCCATAACTTTTCTGACTTCCCCTTAGGCACTACCAATTTACACGTCCTATCCAAATGTTTCAATTTCGCAGTGACGCCAAAATCTATTCCAACTGAAAGAATCATTTCTCAAGTTGAGGTAGCTTTGGTTGAACTAACAGATATTGAGGCTGAAGATACTCGTCAAGACATTGTTAGAGTACTCCGCATGTCAAAGCCATCAAAATCAAACCTAACTTCTAACGAAAGACATGCACTAAAACAACTACGTAACAACGATGACATAACTATTCTTCCTGCCGACAAAGGTAACGCGACTGTTCTTCTCAATACTAAGGACTATGTTCACAAGATAATTTCCTACTCCACACTGCAGACTACGAAATAATGAACAATAATCCTACTACTTACTTAGAGAAAAAGACTAAAGAAATCATCAACAGGACACAACTTCCTCTTGACGTCAAAAAGATCATCATTCCTCGTGAAAAGTCTTCTAAAATTCCGAAAATTTACGGACTACCCAAAATTCATAAGCCGGACATTCCTCTTAGGCCCATTGTCAGTTCGGTACAATCCCCGACCCAGGAATTAGCCCGGTACTTAGCCAAAACTCTTCAACCTCTAGCCGAGCAAGCATCCTCGTACGTAAAGAACTCTTCTCCCTTCCTAGATATGCTAAGTGCTTATAGAATTTCAGAAAATGATATCCTAGTTAGCTTCGATGTTGTATCTCTTTTCACCAATATCCCCATTTCAGAAACGCTAGATATTCTAAAAACAAAACACAATATCTCTTCTGACATCATCAAACTTGTACAACACTGTTCTTCTAACACTTATTTTTCATTTCAAGACACTCTGTTCAAACAAGTCCGTGGGGCCCCCATGGGTTCACCTCTTTCTCCAGTGCTTGCTAATATTTTCATGGAACAAATCGAAACCCAGGCCCTAAACTCGTCTAATTTAAAACCTTCCTGTTGGCTTAGATATGTAGATGATACTTTTGTCATTTGGCCTCATGGCAGAGATTCATTAGACTTCTTTCTACAAAATCTCAACGGTATACATTCTAATATACAATTTACAATGGAAATCAAGTCCGATTCTTCTCTCCCGTTTCTTGATGTCCTCATAACAAAAACTAACAATGACAGATTCTCACATACCGTCTATAGAAATTCAACCCATACCAATCGATACTTAAATGCCCAATCACACCACCATTTTAATTTTAGATTTTGTCTGATAAATTATTGTACAAGAATGTAAAAATGCCAATAAAAATTAATGGGATATGTATTTTTTACTAACCTGTACTTGGAGTAATTCCGTTGACATCGAACTTCTGACTTAACAGGAATTGTAGAATGCTGTGACTTCTATAAAGAATAGCTACTGACAAGGGAGATAGTATGGCTTGTAGGCTTCTTTTCGATATACCTCCAGACAACAAATGGTGTAGTATCACAGTGACGATGTCCAGGTTGCCGCTAGCAATGCTAATCAAGAATACTGACATACCTGGAAAATAGATAAAATAAAAGTTAACCTCAAATAATATTCTAAAATCCTAACTGACTTCTTTGAATATACAGTGACACCATTAAACTCTACATCATACTGGACATTTTTTTCTATTGACAGCATTACAATTCCTTCATTACTTTTCATTGTATAGACAAAAAACAAACGAAATTCGTATTTTTGCAAGTTTTTATTAGATAAATAGTTTACTTCTAGGAATTTGCTGCTATTTATTTATTAGAATGCTTACAATACTTATACATTAGGTATAATATAATAAACCCTGCTCAGGTAAACTCAGTTACCTGTTTGCAGATCTGATAATCTTAACACTAAAGTTAATGATAATTTCCTATAAAATCTTATTACTAATATCCTACAAATTTATTGTTGTTGAAATAATTATGTGTTTCTAATATACAGTTTAAAGAATTAGAACTTTTATATCAATTTCTCCCTATATAATTTACTATTGTGCTATTTGAAATTTTAAATATTAGCCAAGACCCATGGTTTTGTTTTCTTTTTGACAGTGTTAGGTTTTTTAGAGTTTTCAAATCATTTGGTAGGCTGTTGAAAACATTAATAGCTTTAACATAACTATTTTTACTGCTTATAGTTTTATTTCTTTTTGGAATCATACTACTTCTATTTCCTGTAGAACTGTTGGATTTTATAAATTTATTTTTAAACCTATCATAGACTCAAAAGCAAAGATCTGTTTAAGGTTTAGTGTTTTTTTTCAATAAATATTTGTTTTTTATATTTAATTTTCAGGAGTTTATTTTGTAAACGTTGTAATAAACTGGTGTACATCAGTTTGTGCTTAAAATTTAACCAAAATTGATGGTGATAACTATCAGCTATCTACTTTTCGTAGCTGTCAAAATTGATATTTGATCCAACTGCCATTTTTTGATACTAACTTTTCGGGATTTTTCAATCCATTGAACGCAAGACAACATATTGTTTCTAGTCGAGAACCTTCATCAGTTGCACTCCCCTCAGCTGATTGAATTCTTGAATAATTATTTATGTATACAGTACATATAACTGAATTTAATATAGTATCGCGAAATGAATTCTGACATCCAGGAGTTTCAGGAAAATCTAGCTCACAGAGACTCCAAATCGGGAGTCGTACTGTGTGTAACGGCGTTTTCCTGTGATTCCCAGGACAGAAATCACACAAAAAATTCGTAGGTTTACTAAAACCTGCTAAAGAAATTACGATACTAACTTTTCGAGATTTTTCAATCGTCAACAACTGATGAAGGTTATGCTTGTGTTCAATGCCCAACTTTACTTCTGTTTTTCTGAATGATACTTGTGGCTTATTTTTCAATGTCTAAGTACTTCTTGGGAAATAACACCACAGTTTACAGAAAATAGCTGTATATTCCAAACGTTTCGGGGTCTAGATCAGACCCCGTTGTCAATGGTTAAGAAACTACGGATAAAAAAGGCACAATTCTAAGATGTAAATTAAAATATTTGACAATGTGTATTATTTGATTTCTGACGTAACTAAGAGAATTTTATTTGTAATATACAGGGTAGCACAGAAATTTCTAAAGATCATATAATCATAAAGTTCCTTTCAAATTGGAAAAATTTGAAAGGGAGATCTTCGCTCCTAGGTGCGACTTTGTTATAAGATTCGTCAAAAATGCGACCAAAGAACTTTGTTGATTCAGTGATCCCATTAAAATCATAAGGAAAAACCTAGGAAAAACCAGTCGTTCCTGGTTGCCGATGATTAAGGAAGAAATTGCTAATGGTCATGTCCTTGTGAACAACCCAATATTGGGATAGTTCATAAGGTTTTTCCTAGGTTTTCCCTTATGAACAATAAGAAATCACACAAATATAACGTAAAAAAATGTGGGCCCCTTTCAAGAAAATTAAATTATCCATGGTTAAACTTTTTAAAAATGGAGTGACGATATCTGGCACAATAAAAAATTTATTGTCATTTTGCACTTGGGAGTATGGAGGGTGGTCAATAGTTTCCCCCAATTAGGAGAGCAGACAGCTCTAAAATTCTCCTATTTCTTATCGAATAACCCCAACATTAGGTAACATGTATGGTGAACAAAGTAAAATTGACAGAGGAATCCTAATATGTAATAGTATATAGGGTGTTCCATTTAAATAAATGAAACATCAATATGAATCACGCTGCATATGTCTGGGAATCACGGTGAAAGTATTTTTAGTTAGTATTTCTCACTACCCCCCACCCTCCTCTGCGGTTAAATTTTTAACATATACAGTGATGGGCAAATGTGTGGAACCAAGCAAATATCTCTGGAATTATTAGAGATATCAAAATGAAATTTGGAAGGTGGATACTGCAGTAGATTGCCTATTTGTTTCCAATTTTTTTACAATTTTTTTATTTATTTTATCGGGTTTTATATTGTTTACTTTAATACCTACCGATATATTAACAGAAAAGTAAAGAAAGGAAAAATCTAATGTCAATTAAAGAAATACATAATCATAATTATTAACTTAATCTAAGTGATTTTCGAAACATTCAAACTTAACTTAACTAAACTTAATGTATTTGATGTTCAAACTGAGCACCGTTTACTTCTTGACAATAAGCAAGTCGGTTGGATGTCGGTTGGATGTCTTGAGTTATTCTTGCAGCTAATTCTTGCAAATTATTTGGTCTATCAACATAAACCTTAGACTTTAAGTAACCCCACAGAAAATAGTCTAGTGGATTAAGGTCGGGACTTCGTACAGGCCTTCTTCCAATCTATCTGTGATGAAATGTCCTATCTAAATGATCTCGAACAATGCGAGCGTAATGGGGTGGTGCTCCATCCTGCTGAAACCAGATATTATTTGGTAATTGTCCATTTACCTCCAATGCCGGAATAACTTGTGTCTCCAAGAGCTGTAAATACCTATCTCCGTTTAAAGTTTCTTGTAGGAAGAAGGGTCCCATGATTCTGTTGTTATAAATGCCGGCCCAAACGTTCAATTTTTGGGGATATTGTGTATGAGCCTCTTATACCCAATTAGGATTACTTTGCGACCAGTAGCGGCAGTTATGTCGATTAACCGTACCATTTAAACAAAATGTAGCCTCGTCTGAAAACACCACATTTCTTATAAAATTATTATCACGGGTACAAATATCCATCATCGTTTCAAAAAATTGGAAACGTCTGTCGAAATCGTCTTCGGAGAGTTCTTAAACGAGGCGAATTTTGTATGGATGATATTTTCTCGCCTTAATATCCTTCCTACTAATTCCATGTATATTGGCGAGGTCGGTAGTGGATAAGTGAGGATTTTCTTCCAAACATATAGCAACATTTTGAGCTACACCTTCATTACCTGCACTTTTTAACCGTCCACTTTTTGGTAAATTGCTAACTGTTCCACTTGTGTCGTACCTTCGCAAAGTTTTCGTCACTACTGAACGGGATATTTGTGTATTCGGATAAACAATGTTAGAAAGGTCACAAAGTTCTTGATGCGTCCTTTTCCTCTCCCCATACCCAATCAGCATTAATATTTCTATTCTTTCTCTTTCACTTAATTCGGCCATTTTACGATCAAATTAAAACAATACAATCTTTTTACGTTCAAATAAAAAAAACTACTAACTTATTTTGACAACTACTGTCACTTCTGCAATAAATTTCATGGACTACTAAACTTGATTCAGATTTAATTTGCGCCTGATTTAAACAAACGCACGTGTATTGGACTATGGAACAAGCAGTGCTGTTGGCTGTGACGGTATAATGCCACCGATTGGCCAATAGAAATACAAATCCTTACCGAGCGGTTTGTTTATATCGGGCGTAAATGAAATCTGAACCGAGTTTAGCTACCATAGAATTTTTCCTTTCCTCAGTTACTTTTCTGTTAATATCTCGGTAGGTATTGAAGTAAACAATATCAAACCCGATATTTTTGTATTCGTAATAAAATGTTTCATCAGAAACTAAAATACTATACAGGGTATTTCATTGCAAATTATAAAATCGACATTACTTCTGGTAAAACAGGAAGTTTAAAATTGTAAAAAAATTTGGAAACAAATAGGCAATTTACTGCAATATCCACCTTCCAAATTTAATTTTGATATCTCGAATAATTCCAGAGATATTTACTTGGTTCCACACATTTGTCCATCACTGTATATCCGTATAGCCTCAATCTTCTCTCCAGACATTATTGACCCACCCTGTATAATGGTATTGACGTTTTTAATAATTTAACAAACCAACTCAGAAGGCGCAATCAAAAAGTAAACAAAAGAAAATTTAAAATAACATAATAATATTAACAGATTTTCAGTAATAAAGTGTTTTACAGGCGTAGCCAACGTAGAGGGGGATGGGGGTTCTTTAGTCATTAGTCTACTTACCAAATTTATTTTTCCTGCTAGGATCAGCTCCGTAGTCAAGCAGCAACTTCACCATTTCCACGAACCCGTTTTTACACGCCATCATTAGCGGAGTCCATCCCAAATAATTTTCGACGTCAATTTTTGGTCTGTCAATGGAGTTTTTGCAAATTTTGGAGGTAATCCCACACGCTGCTAAGTAGTGAAGATCCGTATTTCGGTCGTTGTCCACAATTATGGTGTTCAATGTCGTAACAATTGGCGTTGAAGATGAAACTTCGGGTTTGCAATCACCTGTAGACGCCATTAACTTACAAGTAAAAAGAATCAGGTCTCCAAAGTATGTGCAAAGTAATTAAAATAATTCAAAATTCAGTCAAAATTCGTCACTAATAAACAAAACTTAATTTTTTACATTAGATTAAGTTAATAGACTTTTATAAAATCATGCGCTAGACTACTTTTGTCTTCTTAACAAATTTGTCGTTTTTTTGCAACAAAAAATAACATTAGTTGCTTAAAAATTTAGGATTTACAGGTTGTTTAGAAAAGCAAGCATTTATGTAGGTACAGTGCGTTTCCTTTACAAAGACACCACCTGTTGCAATTAGCGCCATTTTTGCATATGTATTTAAGTGGACTGTAATTTATATGAGGTGTTGATTCAAGTTATACTATTTGGGAGAAGTTAAAATCTTATATTGCATAGAATGTTTCCAGTGTATAAATATGTAACGGTACAATTACAATTATTAAGATAAATTAGGCAGACTTACCAGAAAGGTAAAAGGGTGTATGTAAATACTATATGTAGATCCAGTATGTAGTTCCGTCCATAAAATGTGCACATATGTCAGGGACCGTAAATATTATATTTTCGAACTGTTCGGCATGAGAGACGATGCGAAAGTCCTCGTTGACCCATTCAACCACGAAGTGTGTGGTTTTTTTCCAACATATAGTACAGGAAGAATTTAAGGATATCAAACCTAATTCCAGCAAATAAATAAATAATACATTCAGTCTAATGCACTTGAGTATCCAATTTATATAACCCGCAAAAAACTAAATAAATATTCATTAAATAAACAATGAAGACGAAACACCACCTTTTTGTAGATTTTTGGTAGTATTTAAAACTTTTATTACATGAATTTGTAATTTATGATTAAATGGATGATAAAACATTTAAAAATATATATAACCGACTTCTAACATTCAATGTTTTTAGGTACCTACCCAGGAAGTAAAAAATGTAAACATTAAAAGGTGCTCATTCTGTACAAATTAATTACCTGCCAATTTAGTATATTTTTGAAGTCGGTGCCAAGCAACAATCAAGTTTGATGAATTAGTAGATAAGTACGCAATGAAGGATTTTAGATTTGCTTGGCACCGACTTCAAACTATACTAGATTGGTAGGTAATTAATTTGTACAGAATGAGCACCTTTTAATGTTTACATTTTTTACTACCTGAGTAGGTACCTAACAACATTGAATGTGTTATTTATTTGCTAGAATTGTATTTTGTCGGTTATATTTTTTTTTAATGTTTTATTTTCAACTTTGTACTTTTTTTGAACTCAGGTAGTTTTCATTCTTCTATGTATAACCTTAATAGACAGAACCAGGTAATATCGAAAGCCTTAACATTACACAATGATACTTTCTCATTTAAATTGACAGGTAAATCTTTACGAACAAAATTTATTAGTACGCCTTGACTTAAATAGCCCAACATATATTTATGCCTTATGGACTACGCCATGTAACCTTTTTTCAACTTTTTTTGACAACCCTGTATAACTATAGATAATTCCACTCCAATCTATGTACCAACCATCCTGTACAAACTGCCCACGGACAAGCATAAATTTGTTAGCTGCCTTCTGTAAACTACAGGACGGAGTAGAATCCATCGTATATTTACGGAGTCAAATCTGTCCTATATTTCAACCATAGTATATAACTCCTTGTGGGCTACCCCATAAATTATTTCATTTTTAACATTTTATATTATCGCCCTGTGTAACATTAATTCCTCTCCACACTTTATACAACTTCTTATGGGCTATAAAAGAAATAATTTTTTAATCACACTGTATAAATATAATTCAACTCCAGCATATATTTCAACCATCCTGTATATGATTTGCTTATGTCCACATCATATAACAGTTTTTTAATCACCCTATATAATTTTAATTTCACATTTTTTCCAACATTTTCATATCACCAAATGTCCAGTCCACCCTATATTCCAACCATCCTGTATATACGGCTGCCTACGGACCACTATAATTGTGGTCCGTCCTATATTTCAATCTTCATATAAATGCAACTCCTTCTACCACTTTACTTTGTGATTTTGTTTGCTATAACACCCTCTCTGTAAACGGACCAAATAGCAGTTTTCACAAAATGGAAAAATTTGCATTTAAATAGGTATTTTTCTGGTATACAAACAAAACGAACTTGGTACTCATTGATTTAAGGAGCCGAAAATACTATGCTTTACTACCTATATGCTTAAGATGTACATAGAAAATTTTCAAATTCGCAATTAAAACTTCCAGTGCCTAAAATTACCGCACTATTACGTTGGAATTAAAATATTTATGAGGAAATGTCCGTTATGTCATTTCGATGAAATTCTTGATAAGAATTTTGGAATTTTTGGCGATTTTCTGCAAAACTGCAAGTTGCACGTCGCAGAAAAGTATATGAGATCACCTAAGGATCTTCCTTAATAGATTAAACGTTAAAAAACTATACACATCCATAAGGAGTTATCGAAAAATCGACTAAAATATTAGGGATATTGGTCGATTTCCATGCACGCATGTGTTCATTCACAAATTTTATCACTTTACCAATAGAATTCTTTTCCAAAATTTGAAGTTTCACCAATCCGGATATATACTCTATTAAACAAGACCATATTCGTTCAAAAGGGTGCACCACAGGAGAAGAAATCAGGTAACATACATAAAAAAAAATACGCGACGAATTGATAATCTCCTCCTTTTTGGAAGTCGGTTAAAAATTAGAATCGTCTGATAGAAACCTCATTCCAGTCTTGAAATAAAAATGTGGAAAATAATATATTAAGTGATTTTATTTTATTACAAAATAAGAGTTCGACAAATATGTCCTTTTTGCAAAGTATCTAATTTCAAAGTATTTGATTATTGACGAGAAATAAATTCAGGGTTAATAAATCTTTCATTAAAATGTCTTAAAGTTAACGAACATGAAGGCCCAAATTATTCAAATACATTACAAAATAGGAATAGCTGAATGCGGATCTCGAGTAATTGAATTCAAAATTCAACAGCAAACCGCTTAAGTCATCACGTTTATAAGTCACAACTGACATAATTTTAACAACCAACTCGTAGAAGTAAATTAGTTGAGCCTTAAAAACCCCAAAAAATATGGGGTATTTTCATTCTTTGCTCATAGTGTAAAAAGTAATGATCTGTTCACAATGCCGTCAATAGAAAAATTGTAGAAGATAAAAAAATCTTCAAAAAGAGTGCTTATATATTTTGAACGTAGCATTTTTCATAAAGAAAATCTTTAGAAACCGGTATAAACTGAGTGTTTTAAAAAATTCATAACTTTGCAGAACGAATCGTATTAACCACGATAGTTCGATAGCCATATGCAAAACATATTTTTAAAGCTCATAAAATGCACTTCATCCAGGTAATGTCTTAATGCTCAGGAGCACTAGCCGATCCATAGGGGGGGCTAAGGGGCTCAAGCTCCCCCCCCAAATCATCTTAGTGGTATGCTTTTTAGTGTTTATTGTGCCTAAAATCAACCTTCAATGACGTCAAGGCCCCTCCAAACGAGATCAAGCCACCCCCAAATGAAAATCCCGGATCCGCCCCTGCTCAGGAGCTCCATTTTGTTGAAATGTTATTTCAAAATTGCTGAATTCATCCAGAACCCAGTAATACATGGGACATGTAATGTGAGGTAAAGAACGTTACGAACGCCTGCAACTGATACTTTAAGTAAAAGTGTTAGGAAGAAGAGGACCTGTACGCCATTCGAATATCTTGATCGAAGAGTTTAAAAACTTAGTTTAATATCGCATTACATGTAGGGGTAGGGTTAGAAGAGAGCTCCGGGGTAGGGGAGGAGCGATGGCGTGCTTCAACTGGGCGATAACGCGCCTCAGGGGGTGATGGCGTGCTTTAGGGGGCGATGGCGTGCTTAAGGGGGGCGATAACGTTCTTCTGAGGGCGATGGCGTGCTTCACGGGACGATGACGTCCTTCAGGGGGCGTTGGCGTGCTTCAGGGGACGATAACGTGCCTAAGGGGACGATGACGTGCTTCAGGGGACGATAACGTGCTTCAGAAGATCATAACGTGCTTCAGGGGTCGATGGCGTGCTTAAGGGGGACGATAACGTTCTTCTGAGGGCGAAGGCGAGCTTCAGGGGACGATAACGTGCTTAAGGGGACAATGACGTGACGTGTTTCAGGGGGCGATGGTGTGCTTAAAGTGGGCGATAACGGGCTTCATGGAGTGATGACGTGCTTTAAGGGGGCGGTAACGTGCTTCGGGGGACGATAAAGTGCTTCAGGGGACGATAAAGTGCTTCGGGGACGATAACGTGCTTCAGGGAACGATGACGTGCTTAAGGGGGACGATGTCGTGCTTCTGGGAACGATGACGTGCTTAAGGGGGACGATGTCGTGCTTCAGGGGACGATGGCGTGCTTCAGGGGACGATAACGTGCTTCAGAGGACCATAACATGCTTCAGGGGGCGATGGCGTGCGATAAGGTGCTTTATGGGGTGATGACATGCTTCAAGGGACGATAAAGTGCGTCAGGGGATGATAACGTGCTTCAGGGGACGATAATGTGCTTCAGGGGACGATAACGTACTTCAGGCGACGATGACGTGCTTAAGGGGGGCGATGTCGTGCTTTAGGGGACGATGACGTGCTTAAGGGGGGCGGTGCCGTGCTTCAGGGGGGGGGTTGTGTTACAGATTCACCTGAAAAGGCTTCCTTATGATTTTGGAGTATAACTGATAGAACTTATTTTTTCATTCGAAGGGATGGACTTTAAATGAAAATTACCTCTTTGTTGTTTTAAACTCACTGATTTTGATGTTTCTTTGGTAATCGATCCACCTCTGAGTAGGAGTTTTCAAGGTGCGAATAGTCATGATCGCTATCTCCGTTAACAGATGACACGCCTAGAAGAAAGTAAATTTTTAATCCAATCCCTCAGGAAATAAGATGTGTAAAAAACGTATCAGATGCCCCCTTCCAAGCACCAGAATAACCCCCCGTCAAAGATCCCTGCTTTATGTTTACGTAGTTATACATAAAAACAATGTCGGGTACATTATTGCATTAAAAAAATATTTTATTTTAATTATCTAATATTTGTATACACAATTTTTCTCACAATTCCTTTTTTTTTGCCTTGGCCATAGTTCAACAAATCTTTGTGTGCATTTATACCATGAAAGGATGCTATGTCCTAACCCCTAAATTAACTCGTTTAATTTCAAGACAAAAAATGTCAGGACACGTCCATGTTTAAAATTATCTGAGTATCAAAATGCACAACTATTTCGGCACTCTAATGGATCCCTCCCTCGTCAGGTGACGGTCAAGTCCTCATTTTTTTTAAATATAAAAGGTAGTCATGTGACATATATGAAAGCTTATTACCATCTGATTAAATATTAGAACCCAAGAGAAAAAAAATCCAACCATTCTACAGGTCCAGGTCGTTCACACCATAGAATGGCCAGTGGGATTACCTGATTTGTACCTCATTAGATTTTTTCCATCAATGATGGATCAGACGAAACCACAAATTACATACGAATTCGACTTTATCTTGTATAGTTCGTTGCTATTATGTCCCAGGATTTCCTTCGTTTACTCAGTATTCATCCCCAGGAATATACTGGAAAGGAAGTGAAATAAAGTGGGAAAAATAAAACTTAGTTTAGAAAAGTCAAAAATCTAATGCTACTCAATGACATTATCCTAAATGTGTGTACACAGTCAGTTTGCAAAAATATACAAAATAACAAACACTTCTATCACAAAATACTGTTTAAAATTTGAACAACTTGTAACAACCTTAAAAGTTATAAAATTGTTTTTGTTTTGAACGCCCAACATGTAAACGTGTCAGTTTATAGAGAAACATACATCCGGTTTTTTTTTGGCACAAAACAATTCTTACACATAACCTAACGATTTAAATTTATCACATGTTCATTAAAAAATAGTATATTACAAAAAAAATGAGAGAAAAAAACATTAATACATATAGACAAAAAGAAAACCACTTGGAGTCTGTATAATTAAAAATTTGTACAGTTTGTACAAGAACGAAATATGTTTATCCCCCCCAAAAAATGGCAAAATATTTCGAGGAAAATACGATTTTTACACCAACAAGGCATTCACGATTTGTATAAATCAGTATCGGAGCCGGAATCCAAATTCGCCTTGGCTTGTTTCAAAACTTGACTAGTTTTGTGGATCTGCTTGCAAATTGTCTTTTCTACTTGCTTCTTTCGTTGATTGGCCAGGTTGAGCTGGTTGAGAGTGTCTTGCAACAGTTTGGTCAGTTTTTGGTTTTTTCGTTTCAGATCGTTGATTTCCTGCGATATTTCCAACGTTTTTTGGCAGCAGTGTTCGTTACCTGTGAAAATAATTAGATATATGACTGAGAATCATACTTGTACACTTCTTTAAAATATTTCTTTTCTTGGTTTACTAGTTTTTAAGATATATTTATAAACACTAGCTGTCGCCAAGTGGTCGAAATTCGACCAATTGTGTCAATATCTGTGGCAGGTTAAGTAACCTGAAAATTTTATCGTGACATTCTATCCTAGGGCTCTAGGGAGAACAGCAATTACACGGAACGGTTCCAGATTCGGAACCGCTGTGTGTTTCCTCGAAAATCCTAGATGTCGGTCTTACATCTTGCTTCTACAAATAAGTAACGAAATTCAAGTTTTTTTCAGATATAATTCATAAGACTTTATTTGAGTTCAAATTCGTAATTCTTAATTTAATATGACAATTCAACCGCTAATGAGCTACCCTACATATTTATTTTTTCTAACCTCCCTGTATAGCTATAATTGCACTCAATTCTCTAACATTTTTACAATTTATTTCCTTCTGTAACATTTTTTATCATCATCCTGTATATCTATAATTCTTCTCACCCTATATTTCATCTTCCCTATATATGCAACTGCTTATGGGTTACGAAATGTTGCATTTCCATTTCCGCCACCCTGTATATACATCCATGATATTTTTTGCACCACCCTGTATAACTGTAATTCTACTGCGCCTTCTATTCCAAGAACTCTGTAAATTCAACCGCTAATGGGCTTCCCCATATAATGATTTTATTAGTTATAATTGCACTCTACCCTATATTTTAAACACCCTATATATGCAACTGCTTATTTGCCACCCACGAAAAAAATTATTTCTACCATATCTGGAATCGCCCTATATAATTATAATATACAACGATTAGTTTACCACTAAACACTAACAACGCTTGCATTCTACTTCCAGAAGTACATGCTCTATGTATATAACAGCATTGGTCCCTCTATATATAATTACTCAATGTTTTGTAGGGCGGCGGCGGTACATTCAGTTGTTTGGCGTTGACATTATGGACGTAAATAATGAATTTTTATTATATTTTATTTAATGAATGAACCAATATTATAAATTAATATTAACATTCTGCACTGAAGGTCGTCAGTAGCTATTAAACAAAACAAAAATGAAGAAAATCGGTTGAGAGACAGAGGAGAAAATGGTACCTAATCGTTTTGTCTTTGCCTATTTATATATAGATTTGCGAGTTTTACTAAAGTGAGTACGACCTACTATTAGAAGGCTTGCAACAACTAATGGTTCAATAGGTGACAATTTTTTTACTGCACGCATCTACAGGGTGGGCCAATATTTTGTACAATATGTGGCTATATTGTTATACGTTTTTAGTAAAAATCTGCAGTCAAGGAGAATCAGCAGTAGCAAGAGATTAAAAATACTTTCACTGGAATTCCGTGAAATATACAAATACGAGGGTGGTTCCAGAACTACTGGTGGATGAAATATGGGTCCATCAGTTCACACCCGAGACCCAGGGGTCCTAAAGACCCATGAAAACAATGGACTGAGCAGGGCAAACCGGCTCCAAAGAAGGCATGTCGAATTGTCATTGAATATTTTGAAAGAGTAAAAACTATCAAAAGCGAGTATTGAAGAAATCAAGCAAACGACCGCATTTGGCTAAAATGAAAGTGTTGTTTCATTAGCTTACAAATTCGACAGTTTCAGTCCCATTGGATTATTTTCTGTTCCCAGACTTGAAAAAATGGCTCACTTGGCAAATATTTTTCAACGATGAAGAAATGATGACGGCAGTAAATGCATACTTTAAGGAACAAGGCAGTCCTTATAATCAAAAGGGTATCGAAAAAAAAAAAAAAAATTCCAATTTTTTTTTGTTGGATCGGGTATTTCTGGAACCATCCTTGTATGATTTACCTTTTTCAAGTGGAAATCTGTATATTATTCCTCAGTTTATTTAATTATGACTTTATGCATCATATATGGTATATAAAATGAACCATTTGAACGTTACTCAATATTTTGTTAAAATTTTGTTAAAATGCTGACCCCTAGTAACAGTTGAATATCAGAGGCGTCCACTGTCATAGGAGACCGTAACTGAAGGAAACTTCTAAACACCCTCTCCATACTACCAGTCACAATGACAATGACAAACTCTCTTTATTGTGTCAGATATCATCCGTCTATTTTGGAATTTGTTTCCCCTTTAAATGATAACTCATTTATTTTTTTTTCATACGACATAAGGTCTTTTATACCATTTCTAACAATTTCTATAGAAATCAAAATGGGTAAACACAAAATTTGTACACTAACACCAAAACCAAAACTAGTTTATTGCATGAATTTTACGAGGGATGCCTTTTGTATTTCGGGATTGGACAACCCTAGTGTTGCAATCTGACAACTGACAGCTCTATCGTAAAGTTTGACATTTTTGAGGTTATACGTACTCAGAAAGTTTTGACATACGAGCGCTATGTGTTGTTTACAGTAACTTAAAGGATTCATCTTGGCCAAAAAAATGGAATTATATCGCCTGCCTCATTTCAAATTTTAGGAGAAACTGAGGAGCTGCATGCGACTCGCCTGACACGGTGTACCAACTTTTACCATAAACTATTCAATTTTATTAATGTTTACCATTTAATTGTGTTAAAATTTAAATATTATATTTAAATATCATATTAACACTTCAATATTATTAAAGTTGTGTAATGTTGGTTGCATAAATATATTCTACCAATGTTATGTGGGTTGCATCAATATTTCCTAAGCAATGCTATGTTGGTTGCATGGACATATAGATTTTAAAAAATAAAAACTTACTTACCGCAGTTAACACCCTCTAAAGGCACGTTCCCATCGGCATCGAGAAGATTGTTCATGCTTTCGGTCAGCTCTAAAGTTTGCAGCAGCGGCCTGGGAACGTTCTGCAACTCCAAACTAGAAAACCTTCCTTGGTCGCTTTCGATGCCCAAATCGGGGGAAGAATTCGCTTCTCTCCTATCTACATCACCGCCAGCCTGGAGGTTATGATGATGATGCACAGTCACTGGAACATTATCCAAACACTCGTTAAGTACTTCTTCGGAAGTGTAGGTCTGGCCTGAAATCTGTCGTTTGTAGGGCACCACTTGAACCGTTTGCACGGTACGATTGCCAGCGCATTGAACTCGCACGAGTTTATTGTGGAGTTCAGCGTTGGCGGACTCCAACTCGCTTATTTTCATCTCTAGGTCGGATTTGCATTTTTGCAGGTGTTTGATTTGCGACTGACATTCGCTGTGGATCTTCTCAAAGTCCGATCTGATTTCTTCGACTTGGCGCTTCCACTGGTTACCCCCGAGTCGGTACTTACTGACTTCTTGTTCCAGTACCGTTTTTTCGTTGATCAACTTTGTTTTTTCCAACACTGCTTCTGAATATTGCAAAGTCACGTTGTCTAGTTCGTTCCTTAACACTTTGATCTTCTCTTGGTGATCTAGCATTTTGTCTTCGATATCTTTTTCTTTTGACACATAACTGTCGATTGTTTCCTCGTAAGATCTGACGACGCTCTTAAAAGCTGCGATTTCTTTCTGAAGTCTAACGAGTTCTTCAAATTTTTCCTCCACATCGCTTTTTCTAACAAAATCTCGCGAATACTCATCTTTGAATTCCTCAAAATCTGCCTTGGCTTTGGTTTCGATCTCTTTGAGTTTACTCAAATAGTTCTGTTCTAGATTTTTGATTTTAACAACGTTTACTTCGTCGTATTCTTTGCGAATGCGTTCTTCCAATTCAGCACTTTCTTTTTGCATCTCTTTCAGCTGATCTTCCATGGTCTTGACAAGTTCTTTTGCTTCCACAGCTTCTTTTTCAAAGTCTTCAGCTGCTCTGGCAACCTCGCTTTTTTCCTGTTCCAAACGATTGATTTTGTTCTGCATTTCTTTGTTTTTAACAGTCATTTGGTCTTGCAATTCTTGTTTTGCTTTCTCCAAACCTTCAATGATATCTTTGAGAACCTTGGTGTCTCCAACAGCTTCTTCGAGCTTCTTTTCAGCATGAACGAGTTTGGATTGCAGCTCTTGGAATTTGTCTTCAAGAACTTTGAGTTTCGACAGATTTTCTTCAGCTTTTTTCAAGCTGTCAGTTTTCACTTTGACTTCTTCTTGTAGCTGTGAAATCTGATGATGCAACTCTGTGAAGCTGGTACGTTTTTCCAACGTTCTTCTGGTTGGAGTTGTAGTCGTCAAGGAGTCGTTTTCCGTCGACTCCACATCCAGATTACCCATCGGTAATGTTTTGATCAAACCGATTCTTTCTCTCGAAACATTTATGTCTGGCTCAGACCAAGCTTCTGACTCGGACTGACACTCTGTATTGATGGACGGTATGAACAAATGTGAGGCTTCTTTGCCAAATCCAGGAGTTGTCATAACATTCAAACTGTCAGTTTCGGTAGCGATGTCAGTAGTTTCCTTCATACTGTTCAATTTGTTGAGCTCAACATCTCTGAGCTTCAGCTCGGATTTGAGATTGAAGACTTGCTCCCTCAATGCATGAATGACTTGATCGGTGTTTGGATGGGTGTTCTTGTCAACTTTTTGTAAATGGCTCTGGTAAGTTAGTGTTATGCTGGAAGGAATTATGCTTAGGACGGCTTGCTCTTCATTATCTTCTTCATCCTCTTGGGGATGATCCAGAGACAAATCCAGGAGTGTAGTTCCATTTAGCAGAGAGGTTATGTTCGACAGTTGCGCCAGACTTTGATCTGGGTTGATGATCATACTCATGGCGAAGGATTTCGATATATCGAGGCTGCTGTTTATTATTTCCCTTAGTTTGCGTTCTTTGTGGATACCCAAGAACCCGAGGACTGATTTTTGTTTGAGCAGCGAGTCCAAGAATACTGCCAGTTCTTCCAGTCTTGTATTCAAATGAGAACAAACTTCATTGGACTTAAGTCTTAAGTGTTCGCTTTTTTCAATTTCTTCTTCCAACAACTGATTTTTGGATCGCAATTCATTGATTAATTTGGTAAAATCAGAAGATTCATACTCTCTCAGCTTCTCTTTGAAGTAGTTCCTTTCAGCTTTGCAGTTCTCGAGTTGTTCTTGTAACTTGGTGATGTGGCTGATGTTTACAGACGTTGATAGTTCTTGAGGAACTGAAGCACAATCTTCAGAAATGTTAATGTCTAGACCAAGCTCGCTGATTTTTTGTTTCAGCAAATTGAGTTGGTGTTCTTTACCTACGAGGTCTTTTTTGAGTTTAACCATTTCCGGCGAACTGGCCTGCTTGTTGTGCAGCTTTTCTATCTCCCGGTTTTTAGCCCAAAGTTCTTTGTTGACGATCTCCTGCAAATAGCTCGTGCATTTCTTGAGTTCCACCGTTAGTTTTTCGATTTCTTTGTCTTTCTCCTCGATCTCTTGTCGATAGAAACTACTGTGTTTCTCAGAGTCCCTGTCGCTTTTTTCGAGAAGCGATTGATCGACGTCTCTGCCGTTTTCGGAGGCCGTCATCAGTTCGAATTCCAAATCGACGATCCTGTTTTCTCTTTCTTCTAACGTCGTGAGGATTTCCTCGTACTGCTGCCTAAGTTTTTGCATTTGGTAGTCTTTTTCGTTCAGGATCGCCACCAGAATCTGCCAAAGAAAATATTAAATGAAAAGTTATTGAAGAAAATGTGAAATTTTTGTAATCGATATGTTGGAGATATGCATCAAACATATATAAACATTGGTTGTCAAAATTGCTGAGCGATATATTTTTTATTAAACCTCAAATGTCGGCATCTTGTAGCATTAGATCGGGTACACATAAAGGATACAAGTATCAAAAAGGATATATGACACCGTTCTAATTGAATTTACAACTTACACACAGTTACTAGGCGAAAGAAAAAATGGTGAAAAGGAAAAAGCAAAGTTCAAAGGTTGAATATACAGGGTGAGTTTTTTTTGATGATCAGTATGGGGATCTCGGAAACTACCGGAGATAGAGCAATGGTTAAATTGGGAAAGATTTGCAGTTTGCATGGCTTACTAGATATTTTGAAAAAACGAAATTTTGTCGATTTAGTCAAATCCCTCTAGCTCCTTTGTTTTTGATTTTATAAAAAAAGTGTAAATATCAATATTGAAAGGAATTGTATCCGGAATATGATTGTCATGTCCTCGTTTGCATGACAGTCTCGTTTTCGAGATATGACAAAAACTTATGTTTTTTTGAATGGAAACCATAGGGCTATGACCTCAAAAAATCGGACATTTTTAAACCTTTTCAACGATATAATACTCGATATAGTTATTCATAAAAATAACGGAGTTATGGATGCTTTTCTCTTTTAACATAGGTAGCCATGAACGATTGTTTTCACTTTGACGTTTCCTCATTTGAGAGTAATTCCATTAGTAGTGCTGAACTGACTCGATATTGACAAGTGAATCGTAATAAAATGGAATATTCGAACGACGAAAAACTGAATATGGTGGAATGTTATATCATATGCCATAAAAATTCAGTTCGTGCAGCTGAGGAATACTTTCATAGATATTTTAATCGTCGTCAACCTGCTCTATGTACATTTAAGAGGCTTTACGATAGTTTACGCAGATAATGATCTTTTACTCAACCACCAAAGGATCGTAATCAAATTAACGAAGCAGCACAAATAAATGTTTTGGCAATGGTAAATAAAAATCCATCTACATCTACTCGTGAGATTGTGCAGAAGCTGGCACATCTCAACGAACTGTAGTTAAGGTACTGAAAGCGCATAAGTTCCACCCGTACAAACTTTCAGTTTCTCAAACTTTGCATGCTGGTGACGAACATCGACGTATTTTGTTTTGTACATGGTTTAGAGACATGTGCCTTGACAATCCACAGTTTCTATTAAAGGTGTTATGGTCAGATGAAACTAGATTTACTAACTGCGGTATGTTCAATAGACAGAATGAGCATATCTGGGCTACAGAAAACCCTTTCCATGTAGAACAAAGACGACCCCAGATAAAATTTGGTTTTAATGTTTGGTGTGGTATCATAGGGTCTACTATTCTGGGGCCTTTTATCTATGACGAATCACTTACTGGGGAGCGCTACTTGCATTTCTTGGAATACACTTTTCAAGACATGTTGCATAATTTAAATTTGAGAACTCGATTAAAAATTGAGTGGTTCCAACATGATGGAGCAAATGCTCATAACTCGTTATTAGTAAGACAACACTTAGATAATATCTATCCAAACTCTTGGATAGGAAGAAATGGCCCAAGCGAATGGCCACCCCGGTCTCCCGATTTGGCAGTTATAGACTTCTATTTATGGGGTGCGTTAAAAAACAAAGTATACAAAAGAAAGTATGAGACAGTTGGTGACCCAAGGGAGGCGGTATTACAAGCAATTGGAGAAATTGATAGGCGGTCTGTGAGGAAAGCGGTAATGTCTATCTTAAAAAGATGCAATTTTTGTCTAAATAACAATGGTGGACTTTTCGAATATAAATTGTAACCATTATTATGTACTTTAATTTCGTAAGTTTTTAGTAAGTACCTACTTATTTAGTTTTTTCGTTATATCTGATATACCTAATAAAAAAATCGTTCAATGTTTTTTGGAATAGTTATTAATAAATCAATCTATTTCATGGCTACCAACGTTAAAAGTGAAAATCAGAGAGAAAAGCATCCATAACTCCGTTATTTTTATAAATAACTATATCGAGTATTATATCATTGAAAAGCTCTAAAAATGTCCGATTTTTTGAGGTCATAGCCAACTATGGTTTCCATTCAAAAAAAGATAAGTTTGTGTCATATCTCGAAAACGAGAGCTGTCACGCAAACGAGGACATGACAGTCATATTCGGGATACAATTCCCTTCAATTTTGATATTTACACTTTTTTTATAAAATCAAAAACAAAGGAGCCAGAGGGATTTGACTAAATCGACAGAATTTCGTTTTTTCAAAATATCTAGTAAGCCATGCAAATTGCAAGTCTTTCCCAATTTAACCATTGCTCTATCTCCGCTAGTTTCCGAGTGCCCAGTAGCAGATGCATTTTCAGAGTGGTTGAACACAGGGTGGAGTAGAATTATAGTTATATCGGGTGGAGTAGAATTATAGTTATATCGGGTGGAGCAGAATTATAGTCGTACAGCTTGATTAAAAAAGCTCGGTCTTCTTCAACTGTTACAATCATTTTCTAAATTCAGAAGCGTATGATACAAATATCAAATAATAAATCAGTGATATGATATCTGCTAATTATCGCATATCGATCTTGACTTACCTCAGCTTTGGCCTCCAATTCGACCGTGAGAGTTTTATATCGCTCGACAATCTCAACATCTTCCATGGCACTGGCTTCGGCGGGTTGATTGCTGTTTGACTCGGCCATCGATGTTGATGGTGAAGACTTCTGTCCGAGAGAATATAAGAAGCAGAATTAAAACGTCGCTTCGACAATCTCAAGAATGATTCTTGAAACCACACCATCTAACAAATCAACCAAATACCACCAGTTAACAAAATTAAATACAACTAAAAAAACATTCTCGATCGTGCTATTATGGCTTTTCGATCAACGATGTTATGTGATGACGTACCTTGCGACATTCAACAATTTCGTATTGTGAATTATTTCGGGAAACTATCTGTTCGTCTTTAAAAATATTTGAGCTCTTTGTATTAAAAGTCAATCCCAGTATGTACTCAATCAAGTTGATAAATCAGCATAAATACTTTCAAGCGAAATCTTATTTATTTATTTTTATATACAGTGATGGGCAAATGTGTGGAACCAAGCAAATATCTCTGGAATTATTAGAGATATCAAAATTAAATTTGTTTCCAAATTTTTTTACAATTTTGAACCTCCTGTTTTACCGGAAGTAATGTCGATTTTAAAATTTGCAATGAAACACCCTGTATAGTATTTTAGTTTCTAATGAAACATTTTATTGCGAATACAAAAATATCGGGTTTGATATTGTTTACTTCAATACCTACCGAGATATTAACAGAAAAGTAATTAAGGAAAAGAAAAATCTAATATCCATTAAAGAAATACATAATCATAATTATTAACTAAATCTAAGTGATTTTCAAAACGTTGAAAATTAATTTAACTAAACTTAACGTATTAGATGTTCAAACTGAGCACCGTTTACTTCTTGACAATAAGCAAGTCGGTTTTTAAATTCTCTAGTAACATTAGCTTTTACTTCTGGTGTAAATCTCTGGATGTTTTGAGTTATTCTTGCAGTTAATTCTTTGGTCTATCAACATAAACCTTAGAGTTGAAGTAACCCCACAGAAAACAGTCTAGTGGATTAAGGTCGGGACTTCGTGCAGGCCATTCATAAGTACCCCTTCTTCCAATCCATCTGTGATGAAACGTCCTATCTAAATGATCTCGAACAATGCGAGCGTAATGGGGTGGTGCTCCATCCTGCTGAAACCAGATATTATTTGGTAATTGTCCATTTACCTCCAATGCCGGAATAACTTGTTTCTCCAAGAGCTGTAAATACCTATCTCCGTTTAAAGTTTCTTATAGGAAGAAGGGTCCCACGATTCTGTTGTTATAAATGCCGGCCCAAACGTTAAATTTTTGGGGATGTTGTGTGCCTCTTGTACCCAATTAGGATTACTTTGCAACTAGTAGCGGCAGTTGTGTCGATTAACCGTACCATTTAAACAAAATGTAGCCTCGCCTGAAAACACCACATTTCTTATAAAATTATTATCACGGTTACAAATATCCATCATCGTTTCACAAACGTCTGTCGAAATCGTCTTTGGAGAGTTCTTGAACGAGGCGAATTTTGTATGGATGATATTTTTCTCGCCTTAATATCCTTCCTACTGAACGACGGCTAATTCCATGCATATTGGCGAGGTCGGTAGTGGATAAGTGAGGATTTTCTTCCAAAGATATAGCACCATTTTGAGCTACACCTTCATTACTTGCACTTTTTAACCGTCCACTTTTTGGTAAACTGCTAACTGTTAATTTATTTTACGTTCAAATAAAAAAACTTAGAACTTATTTTGACAACTACTGTCACTTCTGCAATGAATTTTATGGACTACTAAACTTGATTCAGATTTAATTTGCGCCTGATTTAAACAAACGCACGTGTATTCGACTATGGAACAAGCAGTGCTGTTGGCTGTGACGGTATAATGCCATCGATTGGCCAATAGAAATACAAATCCTCACCGGTTTGTTTATATCGGGCGTAAATGAAATCTGAACCGAGTTTAGCTACCATCAAATTTTTCCTTTCCTTAGTTACTTTTCTGTTAATATCTCGGTAGGTATTAAAGTAAACAATATCAAACCTGATATTTTTGTATTCGCAATAAAATGTTTCATCAGAAACTAAAATACTATACAGGGTGTTTCATTGCAAATTTTAAAACCGACATTACTTCCGGTAAAACAGGAAATTCAAAATTGTAAAAAAATTGCAAACAAATAGGCAATCTACTGCAGTATCCACCTTCCAAATTTCATTTTGATATCTTTAATAATTCCAGAGATATTTACTTGATTCCACACATTTGCCCATCACTGTATAGGATAAACCATTTCTAGATTTGTATAAATCTTACTGTGCCACTGTATTATATTAAAGCATATGTGTTATATAAGTTTATAGCATGTATTTATTACGAACTTATGTCGCAACAACAAACAACATTCCCAACTTTCTCAGCGATATTTGAGAACTTTCGTGTCAACTACTGTTATATATTGTAAAACTTAAAACTTTTCTTATACTTCATTCCTTATTACTTAGTATGTCTGTTAGTTAATATAGTTATTTTATTTATATCTTAAAAATTTATAATTATGTTTGTTTTAATTAAAAAAAAAGTTATTTAACTGAAGTGTGATAGAACAAATTGGCGTAGTCAGTAGGATCCGTCAACGTTGCTAGAACACGAATACTCTAACTGGTAACGGCGGATTCTATCAGTCAACGGAGCAAGGAACCTGGAAGAAGTCCCAACTGTTATAACAAGTAGAACACAGCACTTTTAATGTTCCTGTTGATGTTTAAGGACATTAATGAATTGATTTATTTGATTAATTTGATCTATTTGATTAACTGATATTTTTATTTAATTGAAGTGTGATATAATATATAAAATATCGACAGCATTTTCAAGTAACGTCATCACATAACCAATCGGAGCCTGATATGTACATACTTTTCGTTTTAAGCACATTTCGATTTAATATTGCAAGCCATATGCTATGCAGTAAATAAGCTGAACATGCCTAATTTGAGTTAAAAATATATAACTTGCATATCATGAACAAAGGGCATAAGAAGAAGGAAACATCTACAGCATAGGAGATGGAATTTTGGAGACAAAACTGTGGAGGTAGCAGGATAGGTCGAATTGGAAATCAGAAATTATAAAAGCTTTAAAAAAAATGTTGAAATGGAATCCGCCTAGTATAAGCAATGAAGACAAGATGATTACACGACAGAGATCGGGAAGATAGGGACAGATGGAAAAAAAAGATGAACAGAAAGCAGGAAAGCAGCGTTAGCAGTAGATGTCCCATATCACATTATCATCATCATTATATTCATATTCAGCTGTTGAAATCACTTAGTTATTTTTACAGTACTCTGTAAAACAGGTAGGAGTTCCGTTACCCTACCCTGTGGTACTCCTCAGTTTACAAAAATCAGTTCAGTTCCTTTTACATAAGTGTTGATGCGATTTATCCACAAGAGGGGTAGTACAGAAGATATCAGGAACGATGAGTTTGTTGCTGGTAGTATACAAAGTTTCTAACTAAGGTCCTCTAAAACAGTATTCAGTGCCTTTACCACTATTGACCATATATACAGGGTGTCTCACATATAAAGGGATAACTTTGCAATTTAAGAAAAAAAAATGAAGAAAAACGTTACGTATTGTGACGGGTATTCTTCCGACAGTTCGCGGAATCGTTCGATATTTCTGGGAATCCGAAATGGTTTCTGTAGACCCGGGGCCGCGGGCTAGCGTTAATGGGAATTCGTCGAATTTTATCGAATCTTCGAGAACGATGGCTCGTTTACATACTAGAGAATTCCGAGAGAAATATATAAATACGCACAGCTGGCGATGGGATTCATTCAGTATTCGACTGCCGTATAGTTAAGTAGAGATAAATTGTTAATAGTTCTGTGAATATAATTTGTGTTAAAGTAGTGGAAATAAATTAAAGTTGGTTGGACTGCGTTTTTAAATACATCCAAGAACTGAAATGAACCCGAGTGTGTAAATAAAAACATTACAGTATTTTACCACTTTTAATTAAAAAAATATTATAAAATTGTAAACGGAAAAGTTTTTGGAAAAGAGCCCTTATACAATGAGGCGTCATCAAATCATCACTGCTACGTTTCAGATTCTTTTGGGCCATCCTCAACTTTTTTTTTAATATGTATCTTGACTTTACCAACTAAAGCATTAAAAGACCAATACACTGATACATCGTATGTTAAGTTTTATACATTTAGGGGAAAAAATAATCATTAGGGTAAAAAATTTTAGTACTGTCCTGATTATAGCCTAAACAGTCCAATTATATAATTTTTTACTTGAAACGAATACCTATAAATTTGATGCCTTGTTTTTCAAGCGTGGTAAAGCGATATAAATGGAAAAATCGTAAATATCAAAAGGTTTGTGCTTTATTTAATTGGAATATATATCATCAGTAATGTATCACTAATTAAAAAAATAGTTGATGATGTCCCTGAAGAAACGAAACATATCGGTAAAGATTTGGTTAAAAACTTATCCATTTGCCATTGTTTGTTATTTTTTAAAATCACTTTTTTGGTTGTAATTTTCTTTAAGTGGTCGAATAGGCTATTAAATAAGTGACTTTTTCTCCGTTTAGTCGAGTTTGTATCTATTACGGTTTCTTAGATAGCAGTGTTTGTTATCCCTTCATATGCGAAACACCCGGTATACTCCAGATACCAGCCGGATTATAGAATATCAAACACCACACGCATTGACCTTCATAGAGTAAACCAAAACTACTGTAGTTTGGGTTTATTACATAAAGATGGCAGCTTTGATGTTGAAATGGCAAAGGTTTGGTGTTTGGGACGTTTGGGTACAAACAAATATGTGACACACCAAATGATGTGCAGTTTTTGAGATAAACAAACTAAGAACAGAAACGCAATGAAAAAAAGAAAAACGAATATGCAAAAGCCATTACATCACTCTTTACGTGGTTGATGCCAAAGATATTAAATTAGTTTATTTTTGTTGATCGATTGACCTAACATTAAGTAAGCACAGCATTAATGATCCATAAATATTGTTATTTTTTCTAGGAATATTTTACGGTTTTGATGACTAGACGTAGATTAATTTTATTAGTTTGAATTCCTCCGGATATTTATAAGATTTATTAATAATTAAACTCTTTTAATTATACAAATAAAACCAGTCCAAAGTATATGGGGTTTGAAAGTATTCCAAGGCCGTAGCTAATTTTGGAATTTTGGGTTTTAAGATTGAGTTTTAACTAATTAATCATCTTTTGATAAAAATAAATTTTAAATTTGTACAATTTTATATATATCCTGTAAATACTTGAACAAAAATCGATATTTTGTAGTCTTAATCGGTCCATGAGTAAAAATAAAAACTATTTGAAACATTTTTTAAAGTCAAATACAGACAGTCACTGCCAAAGAAATCACAACTCCCAGAAGGACATGTTTAAATTTAATATTGTTATGGTAAAACATTTGGTAAACCTTGATGAAAGTTTTTTCATATAAATATTTTTTATCATGTAGATTCCTTTGATTTTTATAAAAATATGTATTTAATTTTCTAATGTTGCCCCCAAAATCAACATTACAGTTTTATTTTACTAATAAACTTACAGGGAAGTCTTTTATAATCTACTGTCTGAATTTTAGGCTCTGTAGATGGAAAAATAAAGGGGAAAATATGTCAAGTATAAATAATAAACTATTAAATCTTTTAGACAAATTATTTAAAAATATAAATAAAATATTTTGTTCAAAATTTTAGATATTGTAGTTTCTAAAGTGGGAATTAAGCCGATGTTTAATATTTTTGTTAATATCTTTTAAACAAATAATTTAAAAATATGATATATTTGTAACTCACATAATGAGCCTTTTATTTGATATTATTACATGATGCGTTTGAAAATTTGATTTTTATTTTCCATTTAATTCTATAATTTTTCCCCAAAATTAATATTGGGGTTTTCTACTAATATTCCATATAAATTTCAAGTAAGCCCTAGTACCCCTAATCATTTTCAATATTTTAGGTAGTACCGTTTCAGAAATAAAGCGGGAAATGAGTATCTTTTATATTTTTACTAATATCTTCTAAACAATTAATTTTAAAACTATGAAAAATATATATTTGTATTCCTCATAATGCAAAAATATTTATATTCCGTTTAATTCTATAATTTGGCCCCCAAAATTAAAATTAAGGATTTCTTCGTATTTTTCCTGTAAACAAAAAGTTTTAGTTCTTATTTTTTATTTGGGAAATAAAGGGGGGTATGGGTAATTTGTTTTTTATATTTTTGTTAATATATTTTTAAATATTTATTTTAAAAATATGAAAAAAAAATTTGTATTCGTCATCATGAGCCCTGTGATTTGATAAATTATATGATGCGTTAGAAATAATTTAATTTTTTAACGCTGTAATTTGCCCCCTAAAATTAATATTAATTAGGGTTTTCTCCTTATTTTTCCAGTAAAGTTCAAGTGAGCCCCTATATCTTTAATTTTTTTCAAAATTTTACGACAGACACTCTCGTAGATAAGGTAGGGAGAATGGCTACAAATTTTCATATTTCTATTAATTAATATCTTTAAAATAATTTATTTTAAAAATATGAAAAAAATATATTTGTTTTCGCCATAATGAGCCCTTTCATTAAATATATTACATGATGTGTTAGAAACAATTTTAATTTTATATTTTCCATTTAATTCTGTAATTTGCCCCCCAAAATGAATAGTAGGGGTTTCTCCTTATTTCTCCGGTACAATTCAGATGAGGCCCTATATCTCTACTTTTACTTATTATAGTTTCGGAGATAAGGGGGGGAAGGTCGTTTTTTTTAGTTTTCCCCCGCAAAAGAACCTCTTCAATTAATTTCTTTTTTTAGGTTATGTACTCCTGATCGGGTCACCAAACTATACATTAATACCAAATTTCAACCTCTTCCGACCAGTAGTTTAGGAGAAAATTGCTGTGATGTGACAGAGGCAGAAATCCTGAGTGATATTATAAGGGTATCCCTAAATTGTATATACGGAACCCTAAAAATGAGTGAAAACTATAGTGTTCCAGTCATTGTATTTTTGCTTAAATCAAAAATGCATTCGATGTTAAAATGAAGAATGCTTTTCAAAAATTTCTTAGTAACGATTATTTTTCCTCAATTATTCAAACCCCTGTATATATATAAAAATAATATCCAAACTGAACAAGTGCAAAAACACGTAATTCATTAATCGACATGAACTTACAAAAAATACAGCAAAAACCAACACCAATTTTGAATACCTTCTTCTTGGAGCAACCAACACAAGAAAACATCGTTTAATCTCTCATTTAGATCGTCGACATTTTGGTAAACGTTAATATTACTTTCATAAATCTCGTCGATGTATTTTTAAAACGAAAAAATCCACACGCACAAACACAAACATCAAACAAAAAATGTCTTTTGCGGCAGCACGAGCTACACCACAGTCCGAGACGATTGAACGAGCCGAGCTAAATAGGAGCAAGAAATTCTATAAATAATTTTGAAATGTATAGCCCGGTGTTGTTTTAAGCGAAGCCTGACGAATCGCATCGGTTCAGGAAACGTGTAAAAGTTTGGACTATCAACGATGTCGTATACAACAGAAAATTGTTGTTTGATTTCCTGGACACAATGGGTGAAACACTCGTACCGTGTTTATTGTTATTTCGTTTAGGAATCCTAATGTTTCATGGATTGGTCTGGCATGTAGTCGTTAAATGTTGCCGGAAACAGGTTTATAAATAAGCATATTGTTTAAAGTGAGATGAGAGATATATATGGGAGAAGTTTAAGTATATTTGTTTTTTGTACTAATTGATATTTTACATTTTTCTTAAAAGTGGAAGAAAATTTAACCACGGTTGTTTATTTATCAGAATATCCACTACAAATGTCACAAAAACCCCCGGACTTTTCTCCGACCATTTTTCAAATTTACCAGACCAACTATATACAGGGTGTAACATCGTTACCGATGCACAAGTAATGAAATCTTCTGATATTTCCAGTTTTTTTGTCTCTGACTACTAAAGTTTTTGAGATAGTTACTTTAATTTTGGAGCATTAATGCGTCTATGAAATAAGATTTCAGAAACGTTCATGAAAATCTACAGAGTGATACTTTTTCTGGGGTCACGTGTTCTTTCTGCCTCTACAACTTTTTTCCAGTACGCCCCTGTCAATTAAAAAAATTGTAAATGAATTCATATACAGGGTGAGTTTTATCAGTATGAGGATCTCGGAAACTAGCGGAGATAGAGTAATGGTTAAATTGGGAAAGATTTGCAGTTTTACTGGCCCAATTTAGTGACATTTTCGGATTTTTGTAAAAGTCAGGCTTACTAAATATTTTGAAAAAACTAAATTCTGTCGATTTAGTCAAATCCCTCTAGCTCCTTTGTTTTTGATTTTATAAAAAAAATGTAATTATCAAAATTGAAGGGAATTATATCCCGAATATGATTGTCATGTCCTCGTTTGCGTGACAGCTCTCGTTTTCGAGATATGACACAAACTTATCTTTTTTTGAATGGAAACCATAGTTGGGTATGACCTCAAAAAATCGAACATTTTTAGAGCTTTTCAACGATATAATACTCGATATAGTTATTCATAAAAATAACGGAGTTATGGATGCTTTTCTCTCTTATTTTCACTTTTAACGTAGGTAGCCATGAAAAAGATTGTTTTCACTTTGACGTTTCCTCATTTGAGAGTAATTCCATTAGTAGTGCTGAACTGATAGTCGATATTAACAAGTTTTCGTGATAAAATGGAATATTCTAACGAAGAAAAACTGAATATGGTGGAATGTTATATCATATGCCATAAATTCAGTTCGTGCAGCTGAGGAATACTTTCATAGATATTTTAATAGTCGTCAACCTGCTCTATGTACATTTAAGAGGCTTTAGGATACTAAACCACCAAAGGAACGTAATCAAATTAACGAAGCAGCACAAATAAATGTTTTGGCAATGGTAAATCAAAATCCATCTACATCAACTTGTGAGATTGCGGTAGAAGCTGGCAGATCTCAACGGACTGTAGTTAAGGTACTGAAAGCGCACAAGTTCCATCCGCACGAAAACTTTCAGTTTCTCAAACTTTGCATGCTGGTGACGAACATCGACGTATTTTGTTTTGTACATGGTTTAGAGACATGTGCCTTGACAATCCACAGTTTCCATTAAAGGTGTTATGGTCAGATGGAATTAGATTTACTAACTCAGCTATGTTCAATAGACACAATGAGCATATCTGGGCTAAAGAAAACTATTTCCATGTACAACAAAGACGACCCCAGATAAAATTTGGTTTTAATGTTTGGTGTGGTATCATAGGGTCTACTATTCTGGGGCCTTTTATCTATGACGAATTACTTACAGGGGAGCGCTACTTGCATTTATTGCAATACACTTTTCAAGGCATGTTGCATAATTTGAATTTGAGAACTCGTTTAGAAATTGAGTGGTTCCAACATGATGGAGCATCTGCTCATAACTCGTTATTAGTAAGACAACACTTAGATAATATGTAATAACTCTTGGATAGGAAGAAATAGCCCACGCGAATGGCCACCCCGGTCTCCCGATTTGGCAGTTATAGACTTCTATTTATGGGGTGCGCTAAAAAACAAAGTATACAAAAGAAAGTATGATTCAGTTGGTGACCTAAGGGCGGCGGTATTAGAAGCAGTTGAAGAAATTGATAGGCGGTCTGTGAGGAAAGCGGTAATGTCTATCTTAAAAAGATGCAATTTTTGTCTAAATAACAATGGTGGACTTTTCGAACATAAATTGTAACCATTATTATGTACTTTAATTTCTTAAGTTTTTAGTAAGTACCTACTTGTTTAGTTTTTCGTTATATCTGATATACCTAATAAAAAAATCGTTCAAAGTTTTTTGGAATAGTTATTAATAAATCAATCTGTTTCATGGCTAACTACGTTAAAAGTGAAAATAAGAGAGAAAAGCATCCATAACTCCGTTATTTTTATGAATAACTATATCGAGTATTATATCGTTGAAAAGCTCTAAAAATGTCCGATTTTTTGAGGTCATAGCCAACTATGGTTTCCATTCAAAAAAAGATAAGTTTGTTTCATATCTCGAAAACGAGAGCGGTCACGCAAACGAGTACATGACAATCATATTCGGGGTACAATTCCCTTCAATTTTGATATTAACACTTTTTGTATAAAATCAAAAACAAAGGAGCTAGAGGGATTTGACTAAATCGACAGAATTTAGTTTTTTCAAAATATCTAGTTAGCCATGGCTTTTTACAAAAATCCGAAAGTGTTATTAAATTGGGCCAGTAAAACTGCAAATCTTTCCCAATTTAACCATTGCTCTATCTCCGCTAGTTTCCGAGATCCCCATACTGATCATAAAAAAAATCACCCTGTATAATTTGAAAAAGTATGGATGTGTTTAGAATATAAAAAATGTACACTATGAAAAATGGTGAGCAAAACTAGAATGAATCCGACACTGCAAAATGCCAAAAACATAGTTCTAAAAACTAAAAATATCAACAAATATACGTTGAATTTTGTAGCTTTGCACATATTTATCGCCGAATCTAAAAGTGTTCAACGCTTCATTTATTGGCTCGATAGAATTACAGAACAAAAGTAATAAATTGAGCTTAGCAATAATTCTTACCTTTTTACTTTTACTTTTCGTACTATCCCGTGCAGAGTGCTATTGACCAATATTTTTTTAAGGAACTACTACATTATTGAAAGTGTTAAATAACTTTTCGAATAGTTGTCAAACATTTAATTGGATCTTGTAAATATAAAAAATGTATGTTAATATTCAATAAAATTTAATATCGTATAACAAGCCATGCAAAAATAAAGCCAACAATAAATAAAAGCAAAAAAATACAAATCAAGCGGGCGAGAGCAAAATTCAAGCAATTATCTACAGCAAACCTATTTTTGCCATCGAGGAACAATTTCTTATTTACAGGACAAATTTTAATGAAAAGTTATTAGTATGGCATATACATACATCTTTATTTTATGGTTTTTGCATAATTCAAAATGTTGCTATATCTTTGGAAGGAAATCCTCACTTATCCACTACCGACCTCGCCAATATGCATGGAATTAGCCGTCGGTCAGTAGGAAGGATATTAAGGCGAGAAAAATATCATCCATACAGAATTCGCCTCGTTCAAGAACTCTCTGAAGACGATTCCGACAGACGTTTGCAATTTTGTGAAACGATAATGGATATTTGTAACCGTGATAATAATTTTATAAGAAATGTGATGTTTTCAGACGAGGGTACATTTTGTTTAAATGGTACGGTTAATCGACATAACTGACGCTACTGGTCGCAAAGTAATTCTAATTGGGTACAAGAGGCTCATACACAACATCTCCAAAAATTGAACGTTTGGGCCGGCATTTATAACAACAGAATCGTGGGACCCTTCTTCCTACAAGAAACTTTAAACGGAGATAGGTATTTACAGCTCTTGCAGACACGTTATTCCGACATTGGAGGTAAATGGACCAAATAATATCTGGTTTCAGCAGGATGGCGCACCATCCCATTACGCTCGCATTGTTCGAGATCATTTCGATAGGACATTTTGGTTGGAAGAAGGTGTATGAATGGCCTGCATGAAGTCCCGACCTTAATCCACTAGACTATTTTCTGTGAGATTACTTAAAGTCTAAGGTTTATGTTGATAGACCAAATAATTTGCAAGAAATAGCTGCAAGAATAACTCAAGACATCCAGAGAATTACACCAGAAGTAATAGCTAATGTTACTAGAGAATTTAAAAACCGACTTGCTTATTGTCAAGAAGTAAACGGTGCTCAGTTTGAACATTGAACATTAAGTTTAGTTAAGTTTCAATGTTTTGAAAATCACTTAGTTTTAGTTAATAATTATGATTATGTATTTCTTTAATGGATATTAGATTTTTCCTTTCCTTAATTACTTTTCTGTTAATATCTCGGTAGGTATTGAAGTAAACAATATCAAACCCGATATTTTTGTATTCGCAATAAAATGCTTCATCAGAAACTGAAATACTATACAGGGTGTTTCATTGCAAATTTTAAAATCGACAATACTTCCGGTAAAACAGGAAGTTGAAAATTGTAAAAAAAATTGGAAACAAATAGGCAATCTACTGCAGTCTCCACCTTCCAAATTTCATTTTGATATCTCTAATAATTACAGAGATATTTGCTTGGTTCTACACATTTGCCCATCACTGTATAACTAGTGTACAGGCACTTTACATGTAACATATGGTTTTCGATGTATTTTCATGCTGATCACGAATCTGATTTCACAATTGCTTCCTAACCATTCAGTCTTCAGAAAATTGCTGAAAATATTGACTTCATTTTCCTAAAGCATGAAAAAAGAAATTGAAAAGCATATCGTAAATGTAAAGTACTTTCCACTTTTTTTGTAGATCATGGAAGCGATGAATCGTTCAAAAAGAATTTTTTTCTTGTCATAATGCACGGACTTTGTCATTATATAACAAAAAAAGAGAAGCGGGAGCTTTGGAAATGTACTTCACTGTTAAAATAATAATTTATTACAATATTACAACCGAAATTGAAAAATACCACTTTCTATTAAAGCTATCTTCCGACATAAAAGCCTCCATTAATATACTTAGAGTCAGAATACTGGAAATATTGAGATTACATGACATGCAACAAAAACAATAGCATCAGAAATAAGAAATTTAAATTGACACGGAGAGCAGAATATAGATCAGGTCGCAAAGTATTGATGAACTGTTCTTTTCAGCAAGACAACAAACATAACAACTGAAGGATTTATAACAGCTAAAATAGAAAAACAAAATTGGCATACGGTGGAAAAACATTTGTAAGAAGTGCAGTATTATAGTGGTGAGTAATTCAAAACGAACAACAAAGAAAATATAAGCAGAGACGAATATCCTACAAGATGTTAAACATACTATAAACAATGAAATACCGAAGATCCACTGGAATTTGAGAAATATCACCACAACTAAACAAATACAACAAAAAGAATCAAGTTTGAACTTTATACCAGATATATGCTAGTGAAAACTGATCTGAAGCATATATCCATATCTAAAAGAAGATGAAAGAGACAGGATCAATGTAATAGCTTCAATAGAAAAAAATATGGCAAACACAAGAGCACTGTACAAAAAAAAAAAGAGTTGATGAAGTAGTAGTAAAATCGCGAGAAGCCTTGTCAAACAATTTCTGAAACAAGTAAGAGCCTACCTATAGGGATTCTATACCTTGCACTAACACAGTGGAAAAAAATGGGAGCTATGGAAGTACCAGTAAAAAATAAACACCTACACCCCTTAAGGAAATGCTGTGGTTCAAACTACAAAGAATAACCTTGTTACTTTAAGGAAAAGGATATTCTCTACCGGGTGTTTGTGAAATAGGGTTCTGCTGTGTAGAACACATTAAAATAAACCAAAAAGTCCCTATTAATATGTGCCCTAAAATGCACCCTTAGGAAGATATATGCCCTAAAATGGCTCAAACAAAACTTTTTTTTTTTGTTATTGACAAAGGGGGTTTTCGGCCCGTATTATTTTTATTTCAATTTTACGCAAAAAAATGACTTTGCTCTTGTTATTATACTAAAAATTACAAAAATCTGTTTACTATGGCAAATAAAAGAGTGACTTTGCCACAACTTCTAACAACTTAAGTTATTGATAAACTGCCAACTAAGCTTTACAGTGTTTAATTAGTAAAACTGGTGAAAATTTAAGTATACATTATTGCAACTCATAAAATGGGGTCATACTCAAACAAGGAAATGTGAAATGTGCATTTTATGTACGGCCGTATGGCTGGAAATGCATCAGAAGCGAGGCGTCTGTATGCGGCAGCATACCCGAATAGAAGACTTCCTTCTCGACAGGTATTTTGGAGGATCCATCAACGTTTAAGAGAAAATGGTTCGTTCCAACCAAGAGTAAATGATCGTGACAGAGACAGATTTGCAAGAACACTGGTGATGGGAGAAAATGTATTGAGAATTGTGCAGGACAATCCAAGGGTTAGTGTAAGAAGTATCGCATGTATGCATAACATCATTGTTTCCGTGGTTTGACGAATTCTTCGGGAACAACTACTACATCCTTTTAATATCCAGCGTGTTCAAGCTTTAAATTCGAATGACTACGAACCACACGGCGGTTCTGCCAATTGTTTTTGCGAAAATCGAGGTGGATTCCGAATTTTGCATCTCTTATTTTGTTTACGGATGAGACAAGCTTCAGTAAAGATGGTTATCTTAATTTTCATATGTGGGCTGATGAACACCCACGCAGTATATTTCAGTCCAGACATCAGATTTGGTTTTCCGTTAACGTTTGGGCAGGCATTTTAGGCGATCGGCTAATCGGATATGTTGCCTAAACGATTGAATGGTGAGGATTATTACAATTTTTTAGTTAATAATTTGCCAGGACTTTTGGAAAATGTCCCCTTAATTGGACGCCAAAGGATATAGTTTAAACAGGATGGGGTGCTACCTCATTACCTACACCATATAAGACAACACTTGCATAACTGATTCTGCTTTTTCCAAATTTGGACTGCGTCAGATGTTACATTCACTGGAAAATAGCCCTCACATGTTTTAAACTCATCTCATTTCTTCTGTCAGGGATATCAATTGAACCCAATGACATTTTAGTTAGTGTTGATGTGACATCACTGTTCACCAAAGTCCCTATCTCAGACTCCCTATCGATTGTTAGAGAACTGCTGTCGGAAGATGGACAAATCTTGGATTTACTAATGTTGATCGAAAAATGCCTCACGTCTACATTTTCTTTTTCAAATATTACATGGTACTCCCATGGGTTCTCCGCTATCACCCGTAGTGGCAAATATCTTTATGGAAGCCTTTGAAGCAGTGGCCCTGGAGTCTTCAAGCCACAAACCCAAAATCTGGTTGAGACATGTTGATGACACTTTTGTCATCTAGCCACATGGACAAGAGGCTCTCCAATTGTTCTTTAACCACATTCAAACATCAAATTCACTATACAAATTGAGTCCAATGGACGTGTTGGTTTCAGGGTTGCCAAATGGTCACCTGGGCCACTCTGTATACAGAAAACCAACACACACTGACCGATATCTCCCGTCCCATCATCATTTATCTCAGAAACGGTCAGTCGTGAACTCCCTGGTGCATCGAGCTATGTCCATTTCCGAACCCAAAAGTTTGAGAAAGGAATTAGCTTGGGTAGAGGACAGCCTACTAAACAACGGCTACAGTAAACGAGAGATTCGCAATTCCATTTCTCGTCACTAAAATCCCCTTCCTAAGAAAGAATTGTTACCTAGAAAATCAGTAGCATATTTGCCAAATATCAGGAAGGATAAGATTGGGAGGTTTCTCCATAAGCACGAGATAAAAACAGTCTACAAACCACTATCCAAAATCTCACAAATGTTACCCTCTCCAAAGGATAAACAAAATCCTCTTTCATCTAAAGGTGTTTATTCCATTCCAGGCTCGTGTGGGGCAGTATACATCGGTGAAACAGGTCGATCTATAAACGCCCGTCTATGTGAGTACAAACGGTGTTTGAAAACGGGCCTGCTTTCAAATTCTGCAGTAGCTGAACATCATTATGAAACGAGCCATCAAATCCTCTTCGGCAGTCGTGGCCAAATCTTATTCCTTCTATCTTATCTATTATTTCGCCAGAAAACTCCATGAGGCCGTTGAAATCGCCAAAAATCCCAAGAATTTCAACCGAGACAAATGTTTTGAACTTTCGCCCATCTGGCAACCCTCCATCCACATTTCAATAGAAATCGCATCAACAAAATACCATAAAATAATCCCTAATAATCCTATTAAGTGCCTCCTACACGGAATTTCAGGGCTCAATTATTATTTCTTTGTTGGCTAGATTCAAAGTATTAGTTAATTTACAATTTGTGCGTCATTGTGTCAAGTTTAATAAAGTGAAGTTTCAAAGTGTGTTTGTGAGAAAAACATTTGTTTTGTATTGTCAGCCTTGAAAAAGCCCCTTATAAGTGTGGACGAAACG